>JAOXNN020000037.1:3324253-3453120 GCA_028571205.2 Hydropsyche betteni | reverse complement strand
TTGTATAGACAATCCGTTTTAATTTCCAAAAAAACGACGCAGACAAAGAAACTTTCGGTTTTATAATAGTATAGATATACAATAATTAATATTAATTAAAATCAATAATAATTAACGGTAATATATTAATATTATTATTATTGTTATTAAAACTTCAATATAATTATGCATGCAATAAATGCATGCATTATGCAATAAAAATGCATAATAAGAAGTTAATCTTTTTTTTGGCACTATTATTTTTTTCAAAAGTGCACAAATCAACCATTTTGTACTTTTATATAAAATTTAATTGACCATTAATCCCTAACAAATTTCTCATAATGTAATTTGTATAGTATTTATTTCAAATTTTGGTTTTTATTTATGACTTGATTCGAATTTAAATATAATCCCAGAAAATATACGACATTCATAAGATGTGTAATACGAAAAACTCGTCGCCGACACAAACAGTATGCGACCGTCATGTTTCATATTATTATTTTTTCCTCTTCTTGAACTCTTTTTGTTTCCATAAATCTCAGCAAAGCTTGTCGGATTTGCGCTTTTGTGGCGGGAAAACATCGTGGAAAATAAAAGGTAGCTACCTTTTCGAGCGTCCAAAGGGATAAAGGATGATGTAAAGTCGACAACTGTGCAGCTCGAATCTGCCAATTATATTCAACATATGAGACTTTTCTAGAATATTCTAATTATTTTAATTCTTCTCGACCATTGTTTATTTTTTTATTGCCTTTGAAAACATATTTCGCAAAGTATGTTTATCTAATCTATAAAATATATGTTACTTATCTTTTTCGTTGTAACCTTTGAGTTTGTACATAGATGAAATAAGAATCCATTAATATTTCATATTTTTTATTCATTTATCATTATAAAATACATATTTGTATAAAATAATTAATTATAATTTATAAAATTATATTTAACCTTTAAGAACTAACGCTTCATAAGACTCCAAGCTGATGTATGACGATGTTATTTTATCACTGAAAATTTATTCAATACACTAAATTCTTAGTCTTTAATTTAAATTAAACTATATTTAAATTAGAAATATGTCATAATTACCCAACGTTCTTTTGTGATTTCACTGAAGTAATAAGGACTTCTAAAGAATCTGATAATTGTGGAAACCAAGATTGCAAATTTTGATTTCTTATTTCTTTATCTGTGTTTACGACCACTACGGTAGTTTCTGATCCAGCAGTTCTGCAAATTAATTTCTCACGTGAGTTTTTATATTTTATTTTCAATTAGTTTGATGGCTAATATTTTTCATATTTACCTAGTGAAGACTAAAACGTCAGAATTCAATGCTTCAATTTTAAAATCACCATTCTTGATTGATTCAGTTTGGCGAAGAGAAGTCAATGCTTTGTACATCTAAAAAGAAAAACGATAGATAATATTTTTTGTGGCTTAAATGAATTAGTTTATAGAATAAATTATTACCTTATATGGGCTTTTGGCGGCATTTTTCTGATTTTCCAAATTCAATGTCAAATAATTGTCAGCGAGCGGCAACCAAGTTTTGTTGGAAGTAGAAAAACCTTCAAATAGCAAAAGTATACACGGTCAAAACAACATCGCCGATTCAATATTTACACTCGTAAAATACATACCAGAATTTTTCGTGCTGTCCCATTGGAAGGGTGTCCTTTGCGGATCCCTAGACGTAATATTATACAATTCTGGACCGTCTTTGCAAGCTTGAGGATCTTGTGTGTCTTCGTAACTCAAATACTGATTCAACAAAGCAAGCTCCTCTCCCTACAACGAAACGAAATTATTAGTACTAATCACGTAGGGGCATGGATCGCTTTCGAAGCACTTTGAACAAACATTATTCAAATATAAGACCGTTTACCTGATACGTCACGGAGACTCCCGGAAGCAACATTCCCATCATGACCACCCCATCTGATCTGTCGGGACCGAATCTGCTAGCCAGGCGAGGTTGATCGTGATTTCCTGCCTGAAAAAAGAGTAAATTTAGAATTCATAACATTTCATAGATTAGTTCGTTGGATAATATATACATACCACCCAGTTCGTCACCCTGCCTTCAGGCACTTTTGAGAACCATGCGTCTATCCTTTCCTTGAGTTTGACGGCTTTGGCGTCGGCTCTGAGGAAAGCCAATTCGAAATTGAACGGGAAATGTGCTCCTTCGTGTGTAGCGTTTCCGTAATATTGCATGACTATATCGATATCGCTCATAGCTTCCATCAATAGAACTCTATAAAAGTTTTTTTTAATTAATATTAGAATTCTGTTTGATTATTTAAATGTGAAGAAAGTTTTCAACGTATTTATAATATATTACTTTGTGTCTGAATTAGTTTCAGTAGCAAATTGATCCAAAGTTTCTCTCCATTGATAAACCATGTTGAAGGTTTCTTCTCTTTCACGTGTGTAAATATGATCCAAATAACCGTAATCGGCTGTAAATTTTATAAATAAATTTCAATTGTTTTTTATGGTGAATTTTTTTTGATCAAAAAAGTATCATACTATCATCATCAGTATTTCCTGAAAGTGGCTCATCGGGGTAATTGCCTGTTTCATCAACGTCTACTTCGACAAGATGAGGAATAGCATCCACACGGAAACCATCTACTCCAACAGATAGCCAGTATTTCAATACATTCTGATAAATAAATTGTATCATCAGATTTTTTTTTAATATTATTCAAATTGAAGACTTTAATTTACCTTCATTTCTTCAACCAGTTTAGGTTCTCTGTAGTTCAAATCTGGTTGCTCTGGTAAAAATTGATGCAAATAATATTCTTCTCTCACTGGATGCCATGTCCATGCAGAAAATCTGAATACAGAAATCTAAAAAAATATTCGATATTAAAGCCTTGGCAAACTTAAAATATTCAATATGAATAAAAAATTTCATTTAATATCAATCGTCAATCGCTTTTAAAATATATTTTTTTAACAATTACCCAGTTACTTGGGGGCAAATTTCTTCCGCCTGTGGGGTTCGGCTTTCCCGGATGCCACACATAATAGTTTTCGTATCCAGCCGTTCTATTAGCCGACAATTTGAACCATTCGCACTGATCGGAAGAGTGGTTTGGCACGAAATCCAATAGCACCCGGATACCTAGACAAATCCTCAATTTAATTTCGTCCCAAAGAGTTCATTTTAACGGAAAAGAAACGTCGCTATCGATAGATCCTTACCGGACTCCTTCGCCTTCGCGAGCAATTCTTTCAAATCGTCGAGTGTTCCATACTCATCGGCGATTTTGTAAAAGTCGGCAATGTCGTATCCGAAATCTTTCATGGGCGATACGAAAATCGGAGAGAGCCACACGGCTGATACTCCTATATCGGCAAAGTGGTCGAAACGTTGGGTAACACCTGAAATGATTATTTAAATATGTTTTATAATGATTTTTTTTGTATATGTTTATTAATTCAATGTTTCACAAATGTTCTTTTAACAATTTTATTTTGTCATAAATATTTAAAAAATATTTTTTAATCGTTTATATTCAATGATTTAGCAATTTTTACCTTTCAAGTCGCCGATTCCATCACCATTACTATCCATGAATGACCTTGGATAAATTTGATAGAGTTGCATGTGTTCCCACCAGTCTTCAGCACAGGCGGTGCTTGCCATGGCAATCATGAATAAACTCAATAGTTTATTCATATTTGATTTGTTCAATATAACTTTTCGACAATAATATTTGAGCTACTTATGAGTTGGCGAAACTCAAACGCAGCTCCCGACACGACCACAGCGTAGCTAAAACTATTAATATATCTCCGCCACATCATTCATATGTATTTATACGCTCGTTTTGCGATTACATAATCGTAATTTCGATTTTGTGATTAAATAAAAACATACCCACATTAGAACGATAGACAATATCGAAATTCGATCGAATCAAGATTCGTGTTGGTGGGCTCGATAAATCATAAGGTTTTGAAAATATATACTATACAATAAATGTGCAAATCATTATGATATAATAATTAATACAATATATACACATATGTTTACGTTTTTTCCATAAAATAATCCATAATAATTGTATCATTTAGTTCTTATTTATCTGAATAAAATATCAAATGATTTTTATCAACATGATTATAGGTATTGTGTAATGCGTGAAATAATCGTTTCATGCTTGTCTACTATTGTTACTAATTATCAGTTTTGTACTTAATATGAAAAATAAATGAAATTTTATTTTGGAAAACCCAGTCGAAATTATTTTCATGAAAATAACAACCATTGCTTATTAAATGATTATTTATGATAGATAAAAGTATTTTATTCATGTTTTTTTTTTCCCAAAAGATTGCCAACCACTGGTCTAACCTAACGTGTATGCAATACGGCATATATTCGTTTAAATTTGTAAAAAATTGTCCATTGACTGCATGTTCGTTGGAAAAGCGTCTCTATTGACTTATGCAATACTTCATATATATGCGTCGCTGAAGGCAATTATTACGTAGTGGAAAAAATATTTGAATCCCCTATATAATCACGGATGACAGATGTCTGTGTTTGTTTGCATGCTGAGGCTCTCGACTTATCATTCCAATTTAGCCTGTATCCCATTAAAATATAACGGCTATAACGCGAACTCCGAATTTAGTCTTTATGGTCATTATAATAACCGCTATAATCTTATCTTGTATTATCTTATATTCTGGAGAAATTTCACAAGGGCACGGTTTTAAAATATGTTTGCTTAGATATATTCAATTTTTGTTTTATTACATCTCGCAATGGCACCGTTTTAAAATAATTTTGAATAGATATTTTTAATTTTAATTTTATTACGTAATAGTATGTTTATCAATTCACAGACGATGTTATTAACTTATGTTATTAACTATGTAAATAAATATTTACAAATAATAACTATGCATATAGAATTCATATTATTGAATTTGAAATAATATAAAAAACACAAAACAAAAACACATACAAAACAATTTATTAACTACTCCAAGTTGAAGAGACAGTCTCCTTCAATCCCTCAGCTCTCAAACGGGACAACATTGGCCTGTATATGTCTGGTGTGAAGGGCAAAACTACACCCCTCTGCTGAATTTCACCTGCAAAAAAAACACACCAATTAATTAATTCCTTTATTATGGAAAAAAATTAAAAACGTTAAAATTGTGAAACTTTCGCATGTATTTTCAGCCGATTTTTCCCCAGTGGACGTGAACAATGGTGGAAAGTGCCGTCGAAGTTTGCCTCCACTTCCCACACTTTTGGTCTTTTTTGCGTTAATTTTTAATGAGGACCCCCTTGCGAGGGTTCGGCCTTAAAATGGCAGGTGCGCTCTATCCATTCTCGCCTGGGGCTCTTTTGTGTATCGGGCTTATCAAATAAACCTACCAGGGCAAAGTGTCGGGCCTTTTGTTGTTCAGGAAAAGTCTTGGCAGGTTTTGAATTTTTTTCCCCACAATCGGGTTTGATGTATTAGCATTTCAATTTTTCATTAATTTATTTAAAAAATTCATTTTATTTTAAATTTGTAAATTACCATGTATTGAAAAAGGTTTAATTTTATCAAACGCACGAATTTTCACTGGTCATAGAAGTTAATTGATACGTGCCACTGTCAATAGAAAGACTTTGTCGTGTAGTATCCACTTGATAAATAACATTTTAATTTTTAACTTATCATAAATTAGAATTTTTTTTCACCAATTATCAGACGTGCATATTAAAGGGGTATTCTCGTGTAGAAGCTTAAATTTCATGCGTTTTTTCGAGTAGAATAAAAAAAACTAAAAACATTTTTAGTATCCATTTTTTACATAATTTTTATTCATATTTCAAGAGTACAAAATAATTTTGAAAAAAAAATCAAAATATTCATCGATTTATGATGTTAAGAAGTAGGGCCAAAAAAAAGGTTTGTCGTGTTTGTCATGATTCCAAACCTCGTAGTATTTTGAAACGAAAAAAAAAAACCTAATTATTAAAATTGTATTTAAAGTTTCAGGCAGCGTAACTGATTCATACATTGGGCCGTCACGAAAAAATCTGTAACTCTTAAAATAATACTAATTTCAAAAAACCCTATTAGGCACATATTTTCAAAGGTCTAGACTATAAATATATGAAAAAAAAATCTATTTTTTCAAATTTCTACACGAGAATATCTCCTTAAAATAAACAATCCAAAAATTTCCAATTTTCTCGGAAAGATCTTGCGATTATTCGAATTGTATTGCAATATATTTTACAATTAGCATGGACATATTTTAACATTTCTGCCTTGTTCAGTAATGAAAGTTTTGCACAATACTAACCATCGAGAATCATTTTCGTGGCAATAGCAGCCGGAAATCCGACAGTTTTAGCCATGGCTGAATGTCCTCCATGTTCGCCATAAACGACCAAGTTAATCCCTCTATCTTCCCTCCTGCTGTCGGGCCAAATTATACCCAAAGAGTGTCTCAGTATCACAAGATCACGCTCATCTTTACCTGAAAGAAGCAAAAAGTACATGAAAAAAAAGGAAATACTTTTTCAGCTCTGGGCTTAATAACACAGACACTAAAACGCTAGAAAGCCACACTAAACCGTCGAAAGCCCGACTACTGCTCGAACCTTAAAGTTCACGGGCTTTTAAACCGTACCGCCCGAAAACAATGTATTTCGCTAATTACATATATAAAGCTTTCAAAATAAACAGCCTGCGTTCCTCTCTTTTGTACCTAAAACACATATAGGGGAAACCCGCGAATAAGCCTCTAACGTGCATTAACACAGCGGAGACTCAACGCTTTAATAATTCACGACCGCCGGCTCGTCGTCTCGCCAAAATTTGGGTCGAAATTTAAAAATACGCCTGCGTTTTGCATATATGTTTTGTTTGGATAATCTGTCACGGTTTAAATTATTAAACTGGCACGGACAGTCGATTTCGCTAATAAACACAAATCGACAAGTATTGAAATTTAATCTGGTGCTTTCGATCATACGATAAATTCGTTATCGGAACCAGTAGTAAATTTCAAAGCAAATTGCTCGTCAAAGTGATTTTCAAATATTTAATAGGTTTTCAGTGTAAATTTTTATTTTCGTGTGCATTTTTTCACGCATCGATTTATCGTTTATCTTTTGATATTTGAATTTTTTGTTGGAAAGTAAATGTTTTACTAATGAAAGATCGATTATTTTTTATTACATATGTAAATTCAAATAAATTTACAATAGTTTTCCATATAAAATTCAATGGAAACTATTTAGAATTTATTTTTAATTGAAGTAAATTGAGTTGATTTTTATTTTCCTATGTATAGACAAGTTAATGTAGCTATATCGATTTTTTTATAGAAAAATATTTTTACCTAAAGCCAATTTTTTTGATAAGTAGTAACTCAACGTGTCCAGGGGAGTTCCGAGTTTTTTCACAGGTGCTTCTTCCAATAATCCTAATATTTCCATAGCAGCTGCACCTGCTGCTCCTCCTCTTTCAGCAACTCTCGATTTTAGGTTCTCATAGAAAATGTCACTGTCGGCCAAACCTAGGCACTCGCATATCATCTGACGCTGTTGAAATAATCGATTTGAATTTAACTAAACTACTCAATTCATATTTTTGTAAAAAAAATACAAATTGTAATATAATTTATTCATAGAATATTTTCTATTCATTCAAATAAGCAAAATGTAATGTATATGAATGATTTATCGTGAAATTATATATTATTCAAGAATTTTCTTTACTATATGTTCTCTATTATCCTCTATGTATTCTATTATATTATATATAAAGTTCCATCTACATTGCTCTTATATTATCCATGCTCTTAGTGTTCATCTATTTCATCGTTATTTTAATACAATTCGCTGAAAAATCTACAATTCAATCATAACAACACCGACGCCTCGCGGCGCGATGGTCCAATCTAAATCGCCATTTTTAATCTTCTAACTCAAACAGCTCTCGAACGACGCAAAAAACAAACAACCATCATTTCAATTATACGATTACGTGTCTATTCCGCCATTGCCGAGCAGAAATTACACATTACCCGGCCATACACGTACATCGACACACTCCGGCGGGGTTAATAGGGAACGGCACGGGTGTTTCACGGGTGCCACACACTTCGGAAAAGCAATTAATCTTAACACCAGACAACGTGCTCGTTTCCACTAGCTATTGTATAAAACCGCAAGGTAATCCCTCCGAAGAGACGCGTCTATTATCGTTTACCGTCATACGCTCAATGCACTCGATACTAGGGACTTGTTTAATCTTTGCAATTGTGTTTGTTTTATATTGGCGCTTTGTGGTTTCGTCGAATTGTGTATTGTATTTTGATGATGTGGTGATTGAAGAAAGAAATTTTCAATGATCCGATCACGGAAACGGAAATCCAAAAAAGTATGATACTATACCCATGTAACTTCAGGACCATCTGGATGTAACATAGGATGAGGATTTGGATCAACGAGTCCTAAAAATTGCATACATTGGACACATTCGGCAAATCCTGAAATTAAAAAATACAGTAATTATGCTTCAGCTCATACAAAATATACATAAATCGTTTCATTTTTCATTGTTGATATTTTTCATTTATGTCTAGATGTGTTATGTACGCGGTTTTTCATACTCTTGCATAACGACAAGTTATTGCAAACATAAAAATGGACAATGTAACGAGAAATGTGAATGCGAAATTCACCCACACTGTAATATATTTAACTATGTAATATTTTTTTTTTATATAAAAGTTATACACAACGTTCTAGTTGTACAATTTTATTTATTCGTTCGGTATCTTTTGTTGAAATCGATCACGTAATACTATGTAATATTTTTAATCTAAACACGTGAACAATGCTTACTAATCAATCATATTCTATTCATATCTAATATGAACAATTCATATCTTTATTGTTCAACGAACGACTCATATCTGTATTATTCATCGGGCGATCTTAACATGGAAAAAACATCGAATCGTTTCTACAAACTATGTAAATAATAGATAACGAATAATTGAAGCACAATTGCGAACAACACAAGTCATTCCGATCGAGTTCTAATTGAGGTATTATTCGAAACATTCTGACCTTTATAACGCAATGTTCCCCGGAGTATTGTGTTGACTTCTGACCTAATGCCATACAAATCGGCATATAAAGTACTGTCCCTATTGGGATATCCTTCCAGAGCGAATCCCGGTAAGAAGTCGAGGTCCTTCAGAGACGTCATCAGATCCCCACCTCCAGATATTTCGACGACCTGGAAACAAATAATTGAATTATTCAAATATATCGAAAACAGCATCCGCAATGTGCAAATTTGATATTTAAATATTGAAAAGCTAATGTTGTAAAAGTACCTGTCCTCTGCTCAAATATTTAGCGGCAGACATTGTATTGAGTAGCGCTCCTCTGGGTGACCAAGAGAATTTATAACGCAACGGGTTGTCGCTGTACTCAGGAGCAGGGAGACCTGAAAAATATTCATATTATACGCTATGAAATACTATTATATAATAACTTCAATATTTTATTTTATTTTTAAAGTATTCATATATTTGTGATTGATCAATTTAATTTTATAATTATCAATTCTAACGAAAATTATCTGACAAATTTGATGAAGTATTTTCAATATTAATATAATATTAATTTTCAAAGGTTTCTTTCATCCTTCTTAGGAACAACTCTCAATATTATTTTACATTAATTAAATATATTTGAAATTCAAACTTATTAACTAGCGTGAACCGAAATTCATTTTGAAATTGATATATCTTTTCATATAAAGGTTTCCCGTTTACCCCAGATAAATTATTAATAAGCTAATGAAAATCTAATTTCATATTATTTTTTGTCAATGAAAAAAATACAATATAAAAATAGTAATGAAATATTAAAAAAAAATAGTTTTAAAATTAAAATTATACTATGATATACTTTTTTATTTAAAAAAAGCTTTATTTCATGTTACAATTTCCATCTTGATATGAAGCAGTTCAAAAATCACACAAGATTGACCACGCTTACATTTCGTAAATTCATTCACTCGATTGACTTCCCGAGTAATAAATTCAAGAGAAAAAATATATTATATGACCTTATGAGAAAGGAAAGGGCACCATAAAAACATCAAAATCGAAGCTCAATGTATTAGAAAAGTTGGCGCTGAAAGTGATGAAAAACGACGACGTTACTGCTCAGCGCGTATTAGGAAAGTTCACAAAATTACGACCGCGAATAAAATCTGCTTTAAGCAAATACATTTTAATCGCAATTTTTAGTATTTTTCTACAAAGTTTTTTTTATACAAACTTATCCTTTCGTAGTTACATTTCTCATTAAAATACCGCGATCACTCCATCATATTTTCCCGAACCTGATTTTTACCTAAAAGAACATCTAGCAAAAAATTTAAAAACACTGACACGCATTTACGAAATGAAGAGTGCAAACTCTCGCGTGAAATCTCTTCAAAATCGCCTACCACAAAGCGATCCATCGATCCTCGTCATCAGATGACAACCAGAAGAAGCCTCGAATCTAAAGCCCTTCTGCAAAGTCAAAGGTCTACCTGGTGGAGAGCCCTCTCGTCATCATGATTATAAAGCCTGCGAGAGCTTTTAGCGACCGCTGAATCATTCATGGGACGAATTGACGTTTTCCAGGAACGAAGGGAAGCCTTTGGACTCGGAATAATTATTCAACGTTCGACCCTATTGGGCGTACATAATGGAAAAGGCCAACTCGTGCTAATCAGGCACAATGGATAGGAAATGGTTGCCGTTGTATAGTTTTGCAAATTGGCGTATAGTAATTTCTAGTTGAGGTCTGATGTGTGGTGTTGTTCGCTTATATGGGAGGTGTTTGTGATATATTCGTGGAACGAGTTAATTATTTTATTGTGGCAAGTTTCTAACGAATTAAGTGCAAATTTCGTAATAGATATATTTGTCGATCAAATATTGTATTATTTACGACTAGTATATAGACCCAATGTTAATAACATCGGCTGTGAATGGATAAGCATATTATTACGTAATAAAATATAACTAAATATATCTATGCAAACGAACGATTATATTATTTAATAATTTATTAACGAAATATATTACGTGTAGTTCGAAATATTTTCAACAATGTTATACAGAAAAGTAGTAACCATAGTATGACGTAATTTTCATGACTTTCATGTTTTAAATCGTAATTTTAAAGTCGCGAGCGTCATTCGAACAGATATATTGACGGACACACACAGAAATCCGCTATTATTAATAGGGGATAGGGGATTATATCCGTTGTTTGAGTCTAAAATAATTTTAATTTACTTTATAGTAAATAGTTATTTTCTATTTCGGTTTATTTTCGTAAATAACTATTTTCCATGTCAATTTAAGCTGTTAATAAATTTGATTCAAAAAAATTAACATAAACCTCAATAATCAAAATACTTAAATATTTATACTAAAATTTTTTAAAGAATGAATGGGCATGAAACATATTTTAAAGGAGCACTATCCAAATATTTAATACAAACATTTACGAACACTTTCAAAATTATATAAAACCCAGTCAAAGCCCGACACTTCCACACGTGACGCGCTTCAAAAATGTGCAAGTTGTCCCGTATCCTTTGAAGTTATGAAAAAAATATTAAAAACTCCACCGCTTGAAAAATCCGTGAATTTTTTCCACGAAAATCTCAACGGCGTAATTAAGACTTATGAAATTCACCTGACGTTGCTTTAATTCGTGGATCGTTAATAATTTTGAATGACGAGTTTTCAGACGCAAAGTTAACAAGATCTAAATTCGACGCGCTCCCTCCAGTTAAAATTTAACCGCGCACGGAGATTTAATGAATACCGATATTTCACAAAGTGAACGAGCTTCTATCGATGTTTTATTTTTAAACTCCGACGATTTTCCTGCAAAAATTTTATATACTCGCGATGCGTTAATATCGAAGACCATAAACGTTAAATGGAATACGCGTATTTGCGATTAAGTGGATTAAACTTAGTTCCGACGCTTCACCACTTCGCAGGGAAATGAGATTAGTTTATTTTCCGCCGTCAAGAGTTTCACTCCAGATCCGTTATTTGCTGTTAGCGTATCGCATTGCCAAAATATGATTGAAGACCGAATTTCCAAATCGAATTGATCCCGTATATGATTTCATGTCTAATATGTACGTAAAACTATGTTTTTGACCTTCGACAACTCGGAGGTTTTGCTTTTAACCGTTTACCTCTGGGTCCATTAGGATTAATTTTACTGCGGCTGAACCTCGGGGCGAGTTATAAATAAAATTTATCTTTGAACTTTTATATATAAATTGATAACAGAATAAATTCATATCTGTTTTTTTTTATATCATCAATTTTTTTCGTAGTTGTGGTTTGTTTCATGAAATATAATTTTATATAAACCAAATCCTCTTTTTACACGAGAGATACGTTTCAGAGACTACCGTGTAAGAAAGTATGATGAGTCACCATTGGGTAACCATATAAAAATTGGAGATAAGTTCGAAACGTGTGAAAAGACTTTTGGATGTATTTCGATCGATTCAATAAATTTCAAAAAATTATCAAACAAAACCAGACTCAATCCAATCCGCATAACCATTCAACTCCCAAAACAAACGAGACGAAATTTTCCCTTACATCCTTCTTTCAGCTAACTACATTCACTTTTAATATACGAGCATTTGAATGGGAGTGCGCACGTGTGTGCCGAGCGGCCTTCGGCGTGAAAGGGCAAAATCCAATACGCAGTTTCGTTTTATTGGGCCGCGATATTAGAAACGTTTTTCCCCGGCGCCGTAATATTAAAAGAATCGTTGATTGAACGAAACGCGCGATTGCTTCTGACGTGTCGATTAACGAGGCCACCCATTTACTTATTAACAAAACGCACGTTCCACTCCGTAATGGCCGCAAGGTTCGAGTGTTTCGGATTCGAGTTTGATAGTGATCAATTTTATGATTTCGTTTGAACGAATTGTATGCTTTGTATGTTTTTTTTGTTGATTTTTCAAAGTTGAATTATAATCAACATTAAGTATCAGAATCATAATAATTTGAAAGAATTTTTGGGAAACGATGAATTATAAATCTTTTTTTTTTCAATTGTTGAATAAATTATGTTAAATCGATCGTTTTTCTTTATATTAAAAATTAAGTTTTTGAGTACTCACCGCCACAGTAAGATACGAAGGATTCTATCCTGCCTCCAGCATTTTGAACCTCATGAATACACTCCATGGCGAGCAGGTGGTCTATTCCTGGATCGAGACCAACTTCGTTCAACAAAGTGACACCCGCTTGAGCTGCCCTGAAACGACAAATTTTATATATTATATATAATAAATGCTTTTAACTTAAGTAAAATACTTACGGTGAAACCATAAATTTTCTACTCTCAAGTTTATAAAATGAATGCTCACGATTGACTGACACAGTTTATCTTGCGATATATAAACTTTTGAAATCTCAAAAATAACTATTATATTATATTTCAAATGATGATGTTACATTTAATGTGTTTGACACTCAATTGAGAGAATCCGTGCTCGTGACTATGTCACGGAAAATGATATATATTTATTTTCCAACGTTTCCTCTCAGTGACTGTGGAAGCGAGTAATATCAAAACTCTCAAAAAACTGAGAATATCATGGAAATAGTTATCCTGACATGATGAACGAGATTTTTCCATATCTGGAGTGAGTTCGCACGAAATCCGCTGAAGTGTGTTTCTGACACGTTAACGATTTCGTATATGTATGTGACCGAGAAGCCTGTGTCGGATACGTATTTCGCTTTAAATTTAACAGTTTTCACTTCCGCGACTCGTTATACAAAATTCATTTCTGAAAAATAATTATAAGAGTGAAGCCGGTATTGTTTGTTGACTAACGTAAATTGAAATATATTTTTGCACGTGCGATTGTAAATTCACTAGACTTTTCTTGAACAATAACATGTTTTTTTACCTTTGCTTTGTTATTTTGTAAACAACAAAACATAATAGCCAGCCCGTGGTGCATCGGTATGTTGCGGGAACTATCAATCATAATGATGATGATAGTTCAAGTTGCGAGTGTGGCTAGAGTATGATTCCATTTTTAACATCTACTTGATCGCCTCAAATTTGGTATTTAACCATTTCACAAAAAATGAGAATTAAATCTCTCGTTAATGAGACGATTTCAAAAAATGGTTCCGATTATAAGCCCTATTTATCGATCGCCATATAAATTATAATATAATGTGTCGGGGCTACGATTAATTGTGACAATAATTACAATTGGTGGTCGGCGTTCGGTATACCAGTATGTGCTGAACGTGTGTTTGAATCAGTTCTCCTTCACCTCTTTCCTTCCTATGTACATCCTATCGCTTCAGTATTTGTTTCAGTTTCAGTTATTGCTATGAGCAAGGTGGTTAACTCCTCAAAGTGCTCTCTGGATATCGAATAACATCCGCCAATACCACCAAACACCGGGTAAAAACCGAACACAAAAAAAACATAATTTACATTCAGCATTTTAGTTTATATAAATTCTCATTTTGTACAAACGCTTGAATGTAAAACAAATTATGATTTGATCACAACAATCAAGACACTCAACATGCTCAACAGCGCGTAACATCCGTCTTTTCAATTATTTTTTTCTCACAATCGCATTAAAATCACTTAGATTTCCATAATTTTCACATACAAGAGACATATAACTAATTTTAATAAAAATTCAACATTTCCATAAGAACCTTGACGCCCAAGCCGATCGATTCCAGTTCCATCATTATTGCGAAAGGCCGTCACGTACCCCAGGCAACATACACTTATCCGACATAAATTTATTTACTTTTATTATATCGATAAGTGATTCCTCACGTGCAGAATAAACGGCGAAACGTCAAACAACCATATTCCTCAGAAACGCAGGCTAGATTTTGATTAGTATTCAGCACGTACGCGATTTATCAGTCAGTTTGCGTAAGAGGATCTCGCCAAGACATCAAACAAGGACATCGTCGCCTAGTGAGGGAAAGGACCTATTTTCAACTATTTCATTCTATATTTTATTTTATTTTATTTTCACCGATCGCGTTGGATTCCTGCGGGATTCGGTGGGGAGCGCGACTTTCATTTATTTTTTGTTTACTTTCGAATCAAAACCGTGATTGGATCCGCCGATAAAAACCGTTGGTCGTCTGTTTGTTCGCCGTCGTTCCATAGGCGGCTTGCAAATAAAGAAACAATATATTTGGAATATATTGGAAAATAAAACAAAATAAATAAAACAAAACGGAAACGGAAAAGTACGCTTTCACAATAAGCGCGAATCGTGCATATACTCAGTACATGAAATAAAATTCTAATTGTAATCTATATGAATCATAATTTTTTTAAATTTATTGTACTTTTGATGAATTTTCCAATTATGACTAATGCATTTTAGTTTTAAATATTCTTTAATTTTGACGTAATATAAGTCTCTCTTGTGAACATGGGGAATTGCTCATGCGAAAATATCATCTTATAAATATTGAGAGTAACAGTAAACTTAATAAAACTTCGAAACTTTCAGCGACACTACTCATCTCAGGTAAATTTACATTTCGAACGCTCGAAATAAACAAACCTGAGAAAATATAACTTTGTTCGAGCGTAATGAAAACAAAGTCGCATAAGGATTTATCTATTCTTACATATTATGGTTCGTATTAGTTTCGCTCCATTTATTTATAAATATTTATTTCAACCGAATGAAAATCATTCATTGACCCATACAATATTCGATTTTTAAGTTAAAGTTCCTCCATAAAAAATGTAATTTTGATAACTTGAAGTAATTATTATACATAAATAAATCACTTTAATCGACCATCTTTGTGATTATTCAATTGATTAATTTATTTTCATGAAAATTTCGAAAAATCTGTGTCATATACATGCATAACCATGATAAAATTTAGCTCTCGTTTAAATATTACATCGAATTAACGCATTAAAGATAAATATGACGTAATAAAACCTCGATGAAATGCGGTTATTTTACGCGAATTTCACGTACCGTTAATTTTTACTCGATGAATTTACAACGCACTGAAACACTAACGTTCCCAAATTTCACAACGCAAAATACACCCTCGACATGAATATAAATCGTAACTTATCTAGAAATAATACAAATCAGATTTTATGCCATTTAAATGTCAAAAAAAAATTAAATACACAATTTCAGTTCCTAAGTTGTGAATGAATAATTAATTAAAAACTTATCAACACATAAATTAATTCAATTTCTAATGGATTTCCATTAGCTTACGCAAATTCGAGTTCAAAGGTTTCGCCAATATATACCCACCTACCCCAATCTGCGAATCGTTAAACACACCCCGAATAACTGATACCCTTTTGATTTCCCAATATTGGTAATATTTGCCGAAGAAATCGCATTTTTCCCTTTCATATTTTTTTAGATTTCTACCGTTATAGCGTTACATATGTAAGAAAATTATGAAACACGGCCGGCTAGAATAAAACGAAGCGTGCATTATTTAGGACTTTTCCCTGGATTTGTATCTGGAGGCCGTTAAAACTTTTCCCATTTTATTTCAGGCCATAGTTTAAAATCGGGAACGTTATAGGGTGGCACAATTGCATCTTCCGTACGTGGAATAATTTTAGGATATGATGGATGCTCGTGTGGAGTATGGGTTTCTTCTTAGTCGGTAAACCTTTCGGGTTAAATTGCCTAAATTATTACTCGGTGTAATGTAGTAAGCAGCATTAAAATGAATAACGGCATTCCATTTCGTGAGCAGACGTATTAAAAAAATAAATGCGTATTAAAAACGTTGTGGCCAGTTTACCTACACGTAACGTATACGACTTTTTGCTCGCTCATAAAAAATCTCGGTATAAAATTACAATCTTTGCTTAAATAAACGGAAGTATTATATTATACTAGCAGTAGTAGTATCCGGCGTTGCTCGGAACATAAATTTTAAATCAAATTATTATATTTTTTTTATTTAATTTTTGTGGAACATCCCGTTTTGGTTTCTGAGAAATATAGTCACCCTATTTTAATGATATAATACAAAAACCTTCTTGACAAAAAAACATTTTTTTTTATATAGGCGAGGAACTTTTTTTTGCAGACCGTCCCGTTTTGGGTTCTAGAAAATACGGTCACCCTACTTTAATGTTACTAAAAACCTTCTCCACAAAAAATACATATACATGCCAATTTTCATGGCGATCGGTAGAACGGTGTTGAAGTGATACGGCATCAAACAAACAAACAAACAAACATACATACATACAAACATACATTTTTATATAGATAATTTATAAATGTTGATGATGTTAAATTTTATTTCCTATTTTAAACGCAGTCACAATCTTTTTTTATCAAATGTAGGCGTTGAGAAAAAATTCAAACAAATAAATAAATTAAAAATAATGAAACAACTCCCAACCGCAATAGCGGCCACAATAGACCCTAAAACAAAAGTTAAAACGACCAATTAAGACCACAACCCCTCAAAAACACTTACTGTTCATGCAACTCCTTAACACCAGCGGTCACATACGAAGCGGTGATGAGATGGGTCCCAGCGCTGATACAAGCACTGGCCACCGAGGCGTGAAGATGGTAAGGTAGCAAGGAAACCACAGCATGACTGCTGGCTATGAGGCTCTCCAAAGAGCCTCCCACTTCGTCCTCGCCGACCCTCAGGTACACTGCCTTCACTCCTGGGTATCGGGACGCCAACGCGTCGGCCTCTTCTTTCAGATGAGATGCTGAAATTGAATTGAAAATTTTATCATTTTCAAATTATCGATGGATAACTATGATTTTAAATCGGGCATCGGCAAACTCTGACTAGTCACTGCCTGTTTTCAATCCGTCTCACGGTTTAATATTGTTTTTACATGAAAAAAATAAATAAATTTAAAAATTCTTATCCTCGAAAAAAAGATGCAGATATTTTTTTCTAAATTTATTGTTAAACTGCAGTCACAGAAGCTTTTTCCTATGTTAATCTTAATACAAGTGCAAAAAACATTTTCATATTTCAAAATTCATTTGACGATACTGTTGAGAAGCTTCTATTAGACCCTCAATTAGAAGGGATTGTTCTCCAAAGTTATGTATTTTTAAAAAAATTACGTAGTTTCATCGATAATATCGATTTTATTTATAAAAAAACGAAAAAAAAATTGCCTGCGGTGCTATTCATTAGTACTTATTTTTTTGATATTACCTGAATATAATTTTTTTTTAAACTAGCATTTGAATTTTCAAATAATTACATTAAGCTTGATTTGTTTCAATTTTTTCCAACCTATTTTTTGTTGTTCTTTAAATAAAATTACCCATATTAATTTTTTAAAATTTGCTACCCTGCCCGCGGAGTCTCAAATTTTTATGATCTGGCCCTTTCTAAAAAAAGTTTGCCAACCACTGCTTAGATCATTAGACAATTCATATTTATAATATTCGAACATTTTAAAATTCAAATACGTTCTGCATATATACGACTATGAAAAACATCAGATATTTTCCACGATTTCTAATATTTTCATGGTTTGAACATTTATAAAATAAAATAAAATCAAACCAATACTTAGCAAATGCGATCAAATTAATAAACTAATCATCCGATTATTCAAAAAAAAAAAAAAAACACGCATTTACATAATTACAAATCTCTCCCGACACTCCCGACCATTATGGAAAGCGAATCGATCCACCGCAATTTGTAAAAGCGCCTCGGCCATCTGTTAAAGCCTCGGAAGCTTGTCGGTGCGCGGCCCAACAAATCGTATTACGGCGAAAGTCATTCGGGGAGGTATTGCGAGAAGACAACGGATAAAGTTAAGCGGTCGTGATTATATTGTCCCCGAGTTTTTTCCCCCCGAGGGCGGAGGCTAACGACCGGCGCTCCGCCCCGCCGCGGGGCCCTGCCCCGTTTAACCAAAAAAGTTTTGCCGCGTCGAAACGCTTTCGGTGTAGCGGCCGGCACGGAGGAAACGTATAATGGAATAAAACCGTTTCGGCGAAAGTGTGCCGAGTTCGGGGTGTGAGTTGGCGCCCCTGCGTCGACTTTTTGACAGTTTGAAATAACGCGCGCCGAACGCGTAACTCAATTCGGCGTGTGGGATGCGTGTGGGCTTGTTGACTTTTTTGAGGTATTTCGAGATGTGTCTGTGTCTTGAATTTTATAATATGCACCAAAATAGAATTATATATTTAATTTAATTAATATATTGTATAATATGTTGACTGTGTCGAATAATTAAGTATTATATTAAAAGTATTATCCCGAAAATGATAACGTATTTTGAATGATAGATGAAATTTTCATTAATAAAATTTTATTAATTTAAAATATAATTTCGATCGTTATTTCACACTTCTATTACTTTTCTATCGAGTTTTTGTAAAATTGTGCCAGTTATGAATCAAAATATTCGAAATACACATTTTTTTAAATTTTCCCATCTAAATAATTTTGCGTTAACCTGAAAAGATGGTAGATTACCATATTTTCAGGTTAATGCAAAATTGCGAATTGGTGAAAAATCCGAAGAGTACGGAAGATGTCGAGCTGTCTCCTATCTTAACACCATAATTTTATCTTTCGTGATTTTCGATATAATATTTATGATTTGAGATTGACATAAACTTTCTTATATAATAGTATACTTAAAAGCGTTATCTCTAAGATCTCATCTTGCATTGAACAACTATTGTATTAAAGAAACCTCAACTACCCGTTAACAATCTCAAGTAAGCCAATGGAACGCGATCTCGTTCAGCAGAACAATTCGTTTTAATATATGAATTAATCCGCGTTTCGCCCTTCTAAATAGTTCGTTCGAAAATGTCACTTTCGCTGGAGGAGGCAGCCACGCGAACAGGCCACAGCGTGAAATAACACACACATTTCCAGCCAACAGTTCAGCGTTGACAAAACTTTGCACAGTGGAAACAATTAACTCTTCCGAGCCAACTTCGCGGGCGATACAAACGTTGTACCACACGATGGCATGGGAACGGTGGGCTGCAAGAGTCTCGTTTCCCCGGAAATCGTCGGTTATTCTCGAGAATTGGAAAGTGTCAGTTTTTTCAGAAATAATCAATGGTTTTGTTGTTTTTCTTATAATAATTTTTTTCAGTGGATTACTAATTATATCATTACATTTCAGATGTGGAAATTTTAGAACATCAATATGTCAACGAAAAAGCATTAAATTTAAATAATAAACTAAAATTTTCTATATTTTAAAATTGAAACAATTCAAAATCAAATTAGAGGAAATAAAAGCGGGAATTCCCGGGAAATTTATTCCAAAGCGGAACCCTTAGTGCGCGCATTGAGAGTGAGGCAATTTGGCGTTTGTCGCCAAAATCCAGCACAGAAATATGAGGCTTTGACTCTTCAGCGCCCACCCATTCGACGTTTAATCAAAGCGCTCTTTGTCGACGTTTTATTTGTTTGTGGTTGGTTTTTTTCATGGAAATTCAGAAAATTTAAACGAGTTCGAGTAGCTTTGTCTGTTTTTTTTGTTTACATTTTAAAAAATGGACGATGCGCGTACATTTACTAGAATAATTTTAATCGAAATTTACATGTTCGTCTCGCGTGACTCGTAGCGCGTAATAGTGAAAAAATTACAGCTCACTTTAAGCACCGTCCAGTTTAATATCAATTCACACTTACGTGTACTTAATGATCAATTGTTTCGTTAACATTTATTTTACATGAAGTATGCCGTGCCAATAAATTTGGCACAAATTTAATTTGCATGCATTGCAACCCTTTCGTTGATGAAATAAATAAAAAACTACTCGTATATGTGAAGAAATTTTCCATTATTTTTTTAATAACTCACAGACAAACTTATTTTGTATTCACTAGTTAAAAGAGTTGAGTCATCTCGAATAATTATCGTTAATATTTTACAATGTTGAAAAGTCATTGAAGTATACGAAATTTCATTATATTAAAAGATAAACCTCAAGTTTTCATACAATTAAACGAGTACCTCTCTCGCATGAGGATGTTAATTTTTCAGACCTTCATAAATAATTCATTGTGCGGTTCTGTGTAGAAATTGTTTACTTACCGACTGTGATGGCTATGCTCTTCTCTCTGTGCAGATATTCCACTAGGGGTGCAGACACAAAGCCGGCACCAAGAACAAGTACTCGTTTCTCTGTGTCTCCTCCCAATTCGCCCTCGGCTTTCTGCCTCGATTTACAACTATATAAAACAGAAACAAACATTACATAAAAATAGATTCTCACAATATTTTATCGTGGTCTCTGTTTTTAATTAAAATTAGCGATTCCGGAAATGGAAATATAAGTTTACATCGCTAAAAGCTCCGAAAGGATCGACAGTGAAATATTAAAATTCTCTTATATATTGTAATATTTTTCCGAAAAAAAAGGCATCGCTGCGATTTTATTCCCATGCGATCACGTACCGCTCTTTTTTCTCAACTTATGAGCACCTTTAAGAGAATCGAAAAACATATACCCAAAAGGTTAGTAGAAGTCAACAGAATTTATGATGCATACAAAAAGATTGTTTGATAATACCTAATAGACTGTAAAGAAGTACGCGTACATGAAATATTAGTTTGACCTTCATACTGGTGCCACACTTTATAAATATGTGCCATTTTCAATCTATAAATATTATATAGAATATTTGATTTAATTTTGAACGATATCAACTCAGTTACATATATAAATTCTTAACCCTACAAATAGCACTACCTTTTAAAATGGATCGGTCGCATTATTTTGTAATTTTTTTAAAACTCGCTCGCAACACTTTACGCAGACGAAAGTGAAACACATGGCCCGTCGGAAAGTGAGATCAAAAGCGACCACTATCCGGAAAATCTGCGAACCGGAGACAGAGGCGACATATCAAACTTTCTCCTCGTCCAGAACACAAAGTCAATTTATCTCGAGGCGATGATCTCGGTCAGATCCGGGTTCACGCCCACAACGGGTTAAGAGCGAAAAGCGTGACGACTATCCCGCGGGGTTTCCCGGGAAAGTGAAAAGGGCCTAATTATGGCGAAAGTCGAAAGTTCAACGCCTCGTGACATTTGCTGCGGGTGTGCCCGGCATTAACAATTCATTCAGTTCTTACTGGATTACATGCTTAGCACTATTATTGGGAACGTCATTATATCGTGTCACTGATGCGATATTAATGTCCGGGTAATAATTTATGCTCGAGTTCAAATCGATATGCTAATGCTATTACAATTAACGATATTACTTTTGATTTTAGTGTTATTTCGAAATGTGTACTTTTCGTGAATTACCTGTTTGCTGATCTTAAATCGTTGATGTATTCGTAAGAGGGTGTCAAACTTCCGTTGCTAGCTATTATTGCCTGAAACAATCAATGGTTTTCGTTATACAAAAAATATTGCACTTTTTCATATGCTATGGTTGTTGCATAAAATAAAGCGGTATTTTAGTGGATTAATAATACTCTGTGTGCTTTACTATATCATAAAATGTACTGAGGACAATGCGGGGCTTGCGCTTAAAACGAACGTACCTTTGTGTCCGCATACTATTTGTCTTTTTTTTTCAGTTTCCATATTTTTCTATTATTTCAGAGTCACGTTTACCTTATATATTATATATAAACGTCATACATTTCACATGCGAGAACGTGTGCTGCTTATTAATGTGCTACCCTGAAAAAGGGTTTGCGAAACAATATAAAGTCCTCTAATGAATATATACTGTTCTCGTTCCGACGACGTTTCTCGGATTCAATTGATAATGATATTATTCTTTTTAAATTTGGTTCGACTATGTATAATAACAGCCTTCTTGCAGAAACCTCAAGAGGATTATTTACTTTCGAAAATTGAGCGCCTGTAAAATAGCTTTTTTCGGGCGAAAATTAATATTCTCTTTCAAACGTTGATCTGAAAAATAAATTGGTCTTTTTATAAAATTCTCTTTAATTTCATCCCAAAATATGAGGTCAAAACGGCCATATTGCTGTGAAGACATTTCTAGGAATTCTGTGATATTCAAAATTTTCATTATAATTTTAGCTGAGTGAATAATAATGAAAAGAATTCAGATTATCATTCATCTTTGAATATAAACGATATCATACGCTCATTTGGATTTCTAAATACAAAACAAACAAACAGATCTAGAAACAAGTAGATGGCGATGAAAAAAAAACGATCTGCGCTTTGAGATTGTTGGATTGGACGCAAATGAAAATTGTCTTCAGTTTTTGGATCTTTTCGAGAGAGGATAAGCATTCTCGTTGAAGGCAATTCAAACATGATGAAACGAGGGCGAAGACCACTTAAACGATTCTTTGTTCGTATACGAAGAACTCGCTCAAAGGAATAGCTGCTTTCGTCCACGAGTCAATTAACCGCAAAAATTCATACCGTACATACTCCATGATTGTAAAGAAAATACTTATGTCGCTGAAATTAAACCATTTCGTACATATATAATAATATTCTGCGTACTTATGGTCGGACTGAGCATAAAACTTAAGCTACACATTTCTGCTTATTAAATTATCTATTACGTTACGCGGCTTGACGGAGATGTTTCACGTTACTGAATAACGAATTAATATCGCGCAATATCAAAATAATGAGGAGGATTTAATTAAAAATTGTAGAGGGAAGTAAACGATGCGAAGACGCTTCTGCAGAATATTGGAAGAGTATGAGATAAAGATGATTAATAAAATTTACATACTGTATAATGCGGAAGCATCGTGTTTCGCAAAAAAAAAAATCATGCAGATCTTTTTTGTACTTAAAACTGTATCTGAAGAAAGATTTTTTAACTCAATTGAATGTTTTTAACCGTGAACCTATTGTATTTTCTCGGCGACAATCTTATTGTCGTCTTATTTATTTCACATTAAAGCGATTTGCAGTAAAGCCAAGTACCCAGAATCCCTTTCCTTTTTATTTGCAACGATATAAATTCTCGAATCACGCCGTTCGAATCGAAAAGAAGCGCTAAGAACGGCATAAAAATAAAATAAAAAGGCACGGCCTCGAAAAAAAACACATATATGCTCTGTTTGAAGTCAACACAGACCCTGGCGCCAATTTCCTCGTACCTAAAATGTATTTTTGTACTTTTCACGCTACGATATTTTCATTTTTGTAAGTCGGCAACGCGTGACCCGAGATTTCAACCCTTCGCCCCCTTTATTTACTTTTCCATTTACCTTTTTGCGATTCGAGGAAATCGATCGCGTTGCGCAAAACCTCCCACGTAAATAAGTACGATTTTCGATTTGCACGACAATTCATAATAAACCATTATGTATTCTACTTTATTTAATGTTTAATTTTCAAACAATATTTTTTATTGAACAGGAATATATTTAAAAGTTATTAAAAAGTAAGATTTTTCTTGAAATATATTGTTCTCGGAATTACAACACTAAACATTTGTGCAACGACTCTACTATAAGTCTTCTTACAAGCAATTTCATATGGCTACGAACGAAATGAAATCTTGACAGGGTTACAGGTCTGAAAACTGTCATTGAAACAGTCGCAATGTGACCGCAGAGGAGCTGAAAGCAAAATTATAGAACCTCGACGACGGGCTCGGAATTAGCGAATCACCTGAGCCTGGCGTAACTCCAAGAATTACTGCTCGACTTCTAGTATTCGTAATTAAATCGCATTCACGTATGCAAATGTACGAAGTGAATTTGCTGCGAATATTATATTATTATATAATAATAACGGTGGAGATTCAATGTGAAATCTGGTGGAAAAAGCGTGTTATGGGCGTTCGATTTCGGAGGGGAAGTGTCTTTTAGGCGCGCCGCTAAATGATACTAAATCTAGATAAATGACTTTAGAGTCGTTTATCAAATGCATTATGGGTGGGACTTGTGAATTGTGGTTATCCTTTGTTAAGCCATTAGCATGCCTATATTGTACAAGATTACTTGTATATGCGCACAGTGATAGATGTCGATGCGTTTTTTACGATATAAAAATCCACTTAACTGTTCCCGACTAAGTATTATAAATATGCGAGGTGATCCAGAAAAATGTCTGAATTTAAAATTTTCAGAGCTTCTCAAATAAAAAGTTATTTTTGACTGCGTCATTGGAAACTTTCTCTCTGTATACTGAAGTCGAGTAATTTATTACCTCTTTTCGCTCGAGTATGACTTTTGAACTAGTAATAAAAACATCTTTTAACTCAAATTTTATGAAAATTTTCAAATAGAATTTGCTTTACATTTATAAATAACTGAATATTAAATATATTGAGTGTTCAAATATAATGAAATATTTAAAAATGACCGATTTAGTTATTATAATATTATGCAAAACTGTTTTCGTAAATCGGTTAAACATTTATTTACATCGTATAACTGAACTTGCTGTCTTATATAAGCGATACACTGCTATTTATGTTACCGAAAAATTTATATATAATATAAAGACTGTCAATCAAAAACTTTCTTGATAACCAAACGTCAAAAAATCACATAGAATAATTCAGATTTAATAAATTCAATCTACAGAATCAATCTGTTACGAAAAAAAATCAAAGACATTTCACGTCCGTATTAGTGCACATATTTTGATGTTCCCAGACGATTGTTTGAGCTTTCAGAACAATTTTTTCTTTCCACAAGAACACGCTCTTAATTAAAAATCTAGAATTTGAACAGAAATTAGAAACGTGCAGCTTTTGCATTATGAAATTTTAGTACTGTTCATAAGGTTCAGTTTCTTACATTTTTTGATATACAATAGTAATAAGAATTGCAAATTTTTTTCTTTAATCGATCATAGTTATTAAATCAAAAGAAAAATGTTGAAATATCATATTTTATTGATATATTTTCAAAAATATATATATTTTTAATTATTTGACTTTTGAGAATAAAAATGTTTCCAACTTGTATCCAAGAGCAAAGCAGATAGGTTCGTTGGATTATTCATGTAGAGATTTGAGATTGCTAATTGAAAAGTTTGCCGTACAAATTGGGAAGCCAAGTGAACGAGTTGGAGGTAACGAACGAACCACCGTTCGAAAAGCGCTATCTTTTTTTATTTTTAAGGGACGATTTTATGAAAGTGATTGATGGGCGTTGCACAAGGGGAGACACGTTAGGAAGACTTGACGTTGTCTTGTCTGTGATGTAAGAACCTTAAGGTTTTAATCGAATTATCATTAATTGAGAGATGTTTTTCAATGGAGATTTTTTTTTTAAATATAAGGTATTTTTAACCATTCTGAACAAATTACTATTATCTTATTTTTTTATTTTAAAGGATAAAAAAATAAGATGATCTAATCCATAATCTTCTAAAGAAGATTATGGATTAGATAATTTTATCATTTTTTTATACTAATAAATAAAGAAAGATATGAAATTTCATTTTCATTGAATGTATTCGATATTAAACTGATTATAGAGCTATCTATCTATTAGATCTGAAATCTATTATATGAATTATATTTTAGATTTTTTTAAGGCCATAATTGTTTTCATTTTGAAACTGATTATCTTAAATTATCTTTAAGCTGCAGAGCATAACAAATTAATTCATATTACATATTCAAAATCCTCAAGTTTCTTGTTTAATTACAACTTTACTTTTTTTACATTATCGGTATTAATTCTTCAATAACCTAGCATTGTATTATAAAATAATATTCAAACAAACGCCACTTCTCTTCTGTACCAATTTACACTCTATTTTAACTTAATACATTGTAATATGAGAAAACGTCGCATTTGTCTTTGTTTACCAGTGGTGACATTTAGTTCTGAGTAACTTGTGCTGTAATAATTTAGGGCAGAGAAAACTCTAAACCACAAAAGGATTTTGTTCACTACTGATTTTTTGCGGTCTCAAATTACATTTACAAATATATTATATTTTCCAGCGACCATTATATAATATTATATTGTAATGAATTTACACGGCCAATATATAATTTTATTTTTTTCATTTTCAAACTCTTCTCCGCTTTTCGACAACTTAATCAAGTTTATATCAAAAGAAAATATATATATATAAGTTTAACTTGTTCTTTTATTAAATATTGCCGTGGAAAAATTTCGAACATAAATCATATTTTTCTCTCATCTTTTAATTCATTTTTCGTCTACAAAGTTTCGTTAATTTTCAAACTGTACCTCGAATATTCTAATAAAGCCAGCTCAAAGATGAAGAATATATTTTTAATAACATTCCCTTCCTGCCAAAATTCGAAATTGCACCCAAAATTACCTTATAATTGCTCGAGGGTAAAAAAACAGCTACATCGAATTCAATCATAAGAAAAACCCCGAAACCCTAAGACGCTTCAAAACTCCAGTACTAAATTGAAACGGCGTTCGACAAACACGACACAAAGCCTCCCTATTTACCTCGATCCCGCGTTTTTGGCACTTAAAAAACATCAAGAGTCGGCTTGTAAGAGTGAAGTTTTCGCTAGTAACGCTCCGCGGTCGTAATGAGAAAAACTTCCACGGCATTGCGGCGAAGAGCTTTTGTCCTCCAACTAGTTAGTAACGGGAAAACGTGACTTTTGTGCCCGGCTTGTGGGTATATAATACCATGTATAAAGCTAGACACGTATGCGTTCGCAGGCCGAAAGTTACGCGCCGAAAAGAGCGCGCGTAATTCAATTATGCGCAGTCGCATTCAAACTGGAACGACCGGTTTTTTCGGCTTCACACGTAAATTTTCATTTGTTCTGAACGTAATGTGTGATTTTCGTTAAAAATACATATTTTTTTGGCTATGTTTCTTTTTTATATAAGTGATTATTATGAATAATCAAAATTTCATGTGTATGAGTGACGAATCGTTTTGAACAAAAAAAAATGTCCCATTTTTTTTATTTTTTGTTTGGAATTGAAAAAGAATATTATTTCTACAATATATTTAGTAATTGATTATCTAAATAGTTATTGCAAATCTTCATTTTTTCCAATTTTAAATTTACAAAATTTAGTTAGCTTATCACAATATTATAAATAAATAAAAAATTTAATTATACTAACACTTTTTCCAACGATGCTAAATTCACTGAATAAACAGGCATATCTATTCCTGAATCGAAAAATAACAATATATTTTCAACGTCCTATTACAACAACTCGATCCAACCGTTAAAATTCCCATAATTGAACGAGCAAAACAACCCCATTTTATTATTTCGCGCTCAAATTTCTCCACCTAAATTTAGCCAAGACGCTATTTAGAACCGCAAACGCAAGCAGTCATTGCGAGAGCCTTTGTTTCTCGAATGTATTATTCATCCAACATCGGAAATAGACCGAACTTCGTTTTCACCCACCATGGTTATTATCGATAATCGAGCCGCATAGTTGTACAAGTGCTCCTCAAATATTCATGTCAATTTCGGGGTCATCCGCGTTTATCTCGCCCAGCATTCGACTGACCTGGATCTCATCCATTATACATGATACGTACCCTCAAGACGTCACTATTGAAGCAGTAACTCGTCGTTCGATAATCTTTACACATAAAGTGTCTGGGTATTTTTCCCTTCTCCGTTGCTGAAAAATTCATAGAAACCGCCCCGCGGTAATGCGGTCACCATTTGCATGATGAGATCATTTCCCATTGAATTTCAACGGTTCGACGATACACATTTGACTAGGAAATTGTATGAAAATTATTGTACGGTGCGCTGTTCGGGAAATCTGATTTTTCAAAGTGAAATTTCTTTGTAGCTATAAAATTGTATTCGAAGCAATTTTAGGTTGTCGCGAACATGCATTATGCAAATATTTCTATATGGATGAATGCATACTTTTCTATATGATTTGTCGTCGTGTATTATTTGACAAGAAATATAATATATTTATCGAAAATATGTTTCATAATGACCCGAATCAAACGTACATATTCTACACGTCATCATTAATCGATTTCAATCGTAATTTATCATACGTTTCAAATTACAGAAGTTCAAATACCACATGCTTAACGACGTTGAAAAAGCGCCCGAAAATCAAATAATAACAAAGAAAAACCGATTATATTTCGCGTAGAACATAATTTGCGCATTCAACAAATATTTTTCGCATGCAAAAACTTTACCGAACCGTCAAACAATTTTATGAATGACGTATTATAATGGATCGATTAAATTTACATATGTTAGCCAAAACACGAGGTTGACGTGTCGTCAAGTTAGCTTAACCCGTATAAAAACATATCGCCTTCCAAAACGTATTTCACATTTTTTCCCGCACTTTTTAAAATTGGGAAAAAAATCATGCACATACACATATACACTGGCCGCTACTCTCGTACAAACACACACATTAATCATCCTAATTGCAACATTAAAACAAGCGTTATTTTACGGTTTGCGTTGCCGTGTAATATTAAAATTTTACAACCACTTTCATTATTTTTTTTAATTCGACTTATCTCATAAATGTACAATAATTCCGTAGAAATTAATTGAATCCAATTATTAATAGATTGTTGGAGATAGAATGGAGCATTGCGGGATAAGCGGACCTTCGAAATATATCAGCTGGAAAATGTGAACTTGGCAATGGTAAATTTACCGAAATTAATTTAACACTCTCCTCCTAGAAACTTATCCCTTCGCAAAGTCGGGGGACTGTCCCTTATGCAAATCGCGGTTGTTAGATGACTTCATTTATGCCGTATATATTCCAGTCGCGTAAATAATGTCGATCCATATTGCTCTACGTAAATTTCAAGCGTACTACACGCTTTAAAATCGTATGTGTTCTGGTTTTGGTCTGATTAAATAATGACTCGTTTTATGACCTTTACCTAAGCTCTAGAGATTCACATTGTTTCACGAACGCATAACTTAATCATTGTATATGCTTTTAAAATTGCATATATTCTTGTTTGATCAAATTTTATTTGAATTTTTGGCTTTCATGAATTTTATCTTTCATTTATTTTGCTAACATAAATATTTTGATTTTGTTAAATAAATACGAATATATAGACTTTATTAAAATATATGAATCTATAAATATATTAAAGTATCCAATTATGGTCAATGATTTAACCATGTATTATTCATATATTCATATTTTTTTAGTTATGAAAAAAAGTGGTGAAGTTAATGAACAAATAGAACCATAGATCATTTGGTAAGGGATTTTTCTTTACTTTACTTTTACTGTCGTGTCATATAGAGTTATCATTATCGGTAAATAGCCCAAATAACAGTTAGGTAAATTACCGCTAAATTTTCAATAATTACCGGCATACAAAAATTTGTATTTCTAATATTTTTGAAAACAATTGCTCCTTTTTTGGAAAATATTTTTTGGGAAATTCGATGTTTTTAAGTGTTTTTTTTTTTTTAAATGTTATTTTTTTGAAAATTATTTATGGTTTAACGGTTTTTTCATCTTTTCGTTATTTTCACCGGTTTTAATTTAAAATTTAATTTGTCAGTAATTAGTAAAAAAAAAAAACACCTGTAAATCTGACATTCCTAGTATCATACAACAATTAAATATTTCCAATTTCCACCAACCACCAAAAAAGCCCCAAGAAAAATAACGCACACATTCACAAATATCAAAACAACCTCGCAAAACCCCTCCCGCACACCCGAATAACACGATTACAACAAACGCCGCACGACAAAGAACCAAACCGCAAACACACACCATCAAAACACCATCAGCGGCCCCGAAAACTCACGAAAAACAAGCTCCCCGCTTATCGTTCGACACGTACACGTAAAGTGCACATACACTCCGGGTGTGCAAACACCTCTCGCACGAACAGCCCCATTTGCTGAAGACCCGATGCGCTGAAAGTTCGGCGTCTGAAAACCGACGTTCGCAAGACAAACCGCAGACGATTCGATCTGGGGACCGCGGCGGTGTGCGACGAGGATACGGGATTACCGTTCGGTCGTTGAAGTTTGTTTTTCAAAGGAGGCTTCACTTCGAAGGGAATGTGGAAAAATGGGATTTTTTGTGTCGGTGGATGTGAGGTGTTTTTTTTTTTTTTTTTGATTCAGGAATTTCGTATTTGTTGTCGCCGTTTGTAGTTTTTTTAATGGTTGGTGTAAAACGAGGATTTTTCCACCAACCACTATATAAACTACATGGTATGAATGGAAGGATATTGGTTGGTTGCTGAAATTGTTTTTTGTATGGTTTCAAATGGAATTAAGTCGTAAAAACGAGGGATGTCAGATTTACCGTAGTTTTCATTTAATGATAATCCGGTATTTGTTACTGATAAATTAAATTTTTGATATAAACCTGAAAGAAATAACAAAAAGCTGAAAAATTCATAAAACCAAAAATACGTTCCCAAAAAAACAACTACACTTTTCAAAAATATTCGAAACACAAAATTTTTGTTTTACTAACCAGTAAATTTGGAAAAATTTTACCAATAAATTGAAAGATTTTTATTTAGGACATTTACCGGTAATTGCATCCCTAATTAGGTGAAAGTACTTTGACACAGTTTTTTTTTATTTTAATCGTAATTCAAATAGATAATGAGTCAATATCAGCATAAAACCCCAAAAATATTTTAAAACTCTATTTAAATCAAAAGAAAATAAATTCATTATTTAAATTTTTAAGCAAAGCTATAAATACGCTATTGTATTATCACTATTTTGATATATCTAACACAAATTCACATTTTCAAACTAAGTATATATTTTTTAATACCTTTATATACATGGAATAGAAAATTCTACGGTGTACCCTTCTCAGTCGGAAAAAAGCTTATCATAAGGCTTAGGCGAGGTTCTCAAAACGAACTTTAGTATTAATAAAAAAATGAAGGATGAAAAAAAACTGGTTATAAGAAGAGGTTTTCAAAAAGAACGGGAGCTGTGCACTCTCAACGGTCGTTTTGTTCCTGCTGCCTCCAGGTGGTGATAACATCGCGCACTCCGCCACGTTGGTCGCACTGACAGTTTACAAAATGGTCGAAAGCCACATTTTTACGGCAGCATAAAGCACGCGTGTAAAGCATGTGCGCTTCTTTTTATAAGCAAAATTCACTTCCGCTTTTGTAATGCGGCTTAACCTTTTTTTCGAATAAAAATGATGATCAAGAGTTCGAGCCACTTTCACAATTCAACGTTGATGAAAAATCTTATACATACAATATATGGAAGTAAATTTTGTTTTATATCAAGTACCAATAACTATTAAGTATTATAATTAGTTTGATTTTATTGCGAAGTTCTCAATATACTTTCCTAATTAGCTAGAATTAATTTTATATAATAAAATAGTATCGATACGATAATATAGAGTACGTATATACGTGTAGATGTGAGACGCTTGTTAGTCGAACAGTAATGGCAGTATCGCGATAGCGAGGATGCAGGAGCCAGTCAGGTGAAAAAGGCTTCCGTTTGTGGTACCTTTGCATATAAGGAAATGCTATAAACTAACCTAAGCTATAAGGAAATGTATATAGTTTCAATAGTAAAATACTAAATTTCTGATCAAATTTATTGAAATTCTTAATCTTTTGATCTCTTATGAAAGATACGAATTTTTTTTTATCTTGAATATTTTTTTACAATGCTTTATTTACTCCGATCACATTGAAAAATATATTATTTAATGATTTTTCAGAAAATTATATAATTAATTATGGATCATACATATATATAATCTTAGCTTAATTTTTGATAGTTAGACCACTTCATAATCTATAATATGTATGAAACTCTTTTTCAAACAAATCCAATATATTCGTCTACGGCATACACCCATCTCAATTTTATATTTTCGAATAAATTTACTAGAGGCTCGTTTGATCTCGCGACATTTGTTTTTGATGATGGATACCGTTTCTCATTTCAGATCGAATACGTTCGAAATAATATCAAAACAGATATTGATTCTAGAAGATCGGTTTTTCAATTCCCACATTGTATAGATATTATACGTAACCGTTCAACATCGAGGAAATTTAATAACAGCAAACGTGAAACGACAAAAAAGCGAATATGAACTCGCATAAAAAAATATACGTAATCGTATCAGTGCATTTTATCAATGCACATACATAGTTCAAAAAGCAATTTCAGATTCGATGAAGCATGAAAATGTGACATATGCACACAATTTCACTCCAATATTCCGTTCGTATATATTTTTCAAGTTATAATGAAATTTCACTCTATTATGACATACCACGTAAGCGGTGAATTTTATCGTTATTATATTATATATAATAGATCACTAAATTTTCATTTTTTAATCAACATTTTATGCACCACCAATCAAATTTTTCATATGCCACCCACCACCTACCAAACGCACACCTATCATTCGTCCAACAATCATCATAATCAACATTACACCGGCGCATTAACGACGACATCGTCGTAAAACGACGTCGTTTCCTTTTGCACTAAAATGATCGCACATAGAACGTGTCGCAGAAGCAACAAACTTCGCGTGCCGGCCACCACCATTAATGGCCACTCACAAAGGGCCTTTTCGCATGCGAACGAATTATTCATTGAAAATTTTGCCCCTTTGCTTTCGGGGTCGCTCACCCTTCCGACGGCTGTGCAAAAGTTGTGGTCCGCGAGAGGTTTCGTGGCATCCGATTGCATTATGTCCAAGGCGTAGGGGTATAAAAGGTCGCCGAAGAAGTCCGTGGCTTCTCGTGGTAGTTGTGTTGGCATGTTGTCTATGGAACATACTAAAACGCCAGGACCCTTAAAACTGAAAAAAGAACATATTTCAATATGTATTTTATACATTATGAAGATATTACGATAAATTTTGATATCATAGTAAATACATCAAAAAATTGAAATTTCAAAATTTTCAAAATTTATTACAATTGTAATTTCATTTTTGATAAAATAATCTCATAAAGTAAAAAGAATATTATTAAGTTTTTCATGATATGCAAATCGTATTCATTTTTATAAGAAAGTAGTAAGCCAGAGCACCTGTGTTTTTGAAATTGAAAAAATTGTTTAGTAATGATCAAACTATTTTGCATGATTATTGGTATTGTTTGTCTCATGCATTTAAACGAGTTTATTAACCCTTTCATGTTGAAAACTTATTAGAAACTTTTCCGTTTTCGGAAATTCCCGGTCGCGAAGGGGACCATTATCTTAATATAAAAGTGGGAGCTATGTTTTGCTTAGCAGCGGGGATGCGTTCCTGAAATCGTTTTGTTAACGGAGTCATTTTTAATGGAAGTAAAAATTACACCTGAAGTTTAAAATCAAATATGTTTCTTTTTTTGATAAATATTTTATATCTGTTGTGTCTTCCGATTCGCGCTCAAACGAGTATTTTATTTTCAATTAATTTTACAAGATTAATGAATAAGATAGTACATAATATAATTTAAAACATATTCTTTAAAAAATTTCAATTAAAATTTTTATCTTATTATGAAAAGACATTTTCAATTTAATAAAATTTCAAATTATACATTAGCTTCGATTGAATATTTACAAAAAAAATAATCATTCCTTTATTCATCAAGATTTTTTTCTTGCACAGAATGACCTCTCTATTTCCTTCTTATCTGATTACCGTTATCTGAAGCCTATAAATTTCGCAACGTAACCATTCACGTGCTGATAGGGAATTAGCATGAAACAAGTAGCGGAGCTAACTTTCCATGCTTGATCACCGTCCAGGATTAAAACCCGACCGAACACGTAAAACAAACTACACCTTTCTACCCCACTGACACGAAAAAAGACCCTCAAGTTCATTTCGACCCTTCCAAATATTGTTTTCTCAAATGTTCATCGATGTCTTTTTATATATTTACGAGACGCATCCGCGTACCGTCCCGCCTGTCAAATCGAACTTAAACTCGGCTCCCTTTCTATTATATGACTCGGTGTCATAATAATTGATGACTCCGAGTCGTAGAGCCTCATTCCAACACCAGCAGTCGGCGACTTCCTCCATCCGGGACAAATTGCCCGAAGTTTGTGTCTCCTCGCGCCGATAACGCAAAGGCCGAACTTCGACTGGGATAAAATTTCCAGAAAAAAAAAATGTTTTTTACAACTCTTTTGCAACCATCTCATCCTGCTTGATATATCGCCACTACTGTGCTAGACTTCGAGACGTCTTCTAACTCATTTTTTTTTCTTCAAATCGGTTTCAATGTAATAAATTTCAAATAGTGTTGAAATAGCATTATTGTCTAGGTCTATATATTATAATATTATTTTCTGCTAAATTTATGTTCAAATCGAATTGATATATTCTTTTAATAATTTTTTTTTATATTTACATAATTTTATTCGTTGAAATCAATTATAAAAAAATCATTTAATTTCATATTTTCATTTATATTTTCCACAAGTGATGCAAAAAAAGTAATTCATATATTCTTTCGCTAACGTCCGAATGTGTTTGCTTGCCTCTTTTTAAGCAGAGAATTTGTGCAATTTTTCGCTGAAATACATTTGAGAATTTAATTAACTCGAATCAGGAGAACTGCAGAGGATCTATTTATAAATTTTTAGGTCAGTACGTTTCTGTAGTAAAAGCTTTTACTAAAAACTAACTGACTGTGTGATGAATTCCTAAATACGCTTTGCGAATCGCTCATGAATTTTTTCATGGTTGATTTTTATTCTTGCAAAAGTCAAAATTTTTTAACTTAAAATGTACATTATATGTTTTAATAGTTATTGTATTTAAAAAAGATAATTTAATTAGTATTTTCATAAATTTCACTGTAAAAAAAATTCTATAATAATACGTGTAATTTAAATTTATCAACATTTTTAAGTACTGATACATCGCAATTGAAATATGTCTTTTTTATTATTTAAGCTTTGCATTTCGTGAATATCTACTTCGAGTTTAAAAGCTTTTTTATTACAAGGAAGTAGACAGAATTCCATTTTATACGCAGCATAAGAAGATGTGACGTGGACGTAAATTACACGGGGAAAATTACCGAAAATACATTTTAAAAATCGGTACTTTCACCAGACAGCCATCGAAGGCTTTTCTCGGGAGCCGCGCGATCGTTTTTTCCGCTTTTCAATTTGACACGACCGGAGAAAATTCACTTTTCCGAGATTTTTCATCGGCGCGCATCTCCAGGAATAAAGCGTGGAAAAAATCTCCGAAAAAAGGAAAAAGAAAAGGAAACAAATCATGATTTATGGCCGCTGCTCCGTGACATTGATTGGGTATCCAATACTTCAATCTTACTTCTTAGCGGCCACAAATCACATTAACGACCGCATTGAAAATATTACGATACCAAGTTGATATATCTTCCGCGTAATCGGCAGGCATTTTACAATTCATAAGGTCGCCTGTTTCGCCCTGAATATTAAATTATCCCAATGATATTCCCTTTTTTTCTTCTTCGCAATCTCTTATCTTTATCTTTCGTGCTTCGTTCGAGCACATCAATCAAGATTTGACTGCGGCTCATTTTTTTTACTCAACATGAACGTTATACTTAATCTTCTAGTTTTATTTTTTTTTTATTTTAATGTTATTTGAATAATATACATCGATGAACGCAATTTTCAAATTTTTGGTTGAATAATTATATTTTTTGCATATGAAAATTTATATCATAACGATGTCTACATATCATTTATTATAATAATTTAGGCTATTTATCACAATCATTTTGTCCTAGATTAAATTGAGTACAAAAAAATTCCCTCCGTACTATAAGTTGACTACTTTATAAATTGTTTTCCCAAATTGTATTTCGTATATAATATATATAATATTATTACTTTTCCCAAACGCTTATGAAAAACTCCAGAGAGAGAGAAAGCGGGCACGAATTTGAAACGAAAATCCTTTATAAGAGGAAGTCTCGGCCGGACAGGAGCAAGTCCTTTCTTTGCCTCGCGGGAAATACCACTAACTTTAAGTGATTTATTGTCCTCTCCTGAAGACCGTTGACGCGTCCGTCGCATCCTCGTTTTGTTGAAGGCGAACTTTGCGTTTTGCCGCCACGGCCAACTTTTTCAAACGTCGGCGAACATTTTTCGCAAGGAAATTCCTGCTCGGCTTGCACTCGGAGGAAAAGCAATTCGTAAAACTTGGGGATCGTCCCGTGCGCAAACATACCCACTTGAGGCATGGGGACGCGGAACGACACCCATGGTGGTGCTTATGTTGTGCGACTCGTATTTTTATTGTGACTTATTATCGTTGTTTGTTTTCGGAAGCGATTCTGAAATTATTCAACGTGAACTTGCGTTTGGCGTAATTGGTTTTTTTTTCGCGAGCTTATATCAAACTTTATCTTAAAAAAAGTGTTCGAATACGCATTGCGCCAAAAAACGGATAGTGACGCAAGTAAGCGCGTTACGCTAATAGCAAAAAATAGATTTGGCAAACGTACTCAATATAAGGCGAAAATGTGAAAAAATATGAATCTAACCATAACTTCATGTCTATTGTATGGAATATTATGCGAGTAATGACGCGTCGGTTCATACAAAACAATAAACTGATTTCCATAAACTTTGGAAAAAAAACTTCGCACATTAACTTTTTTAACAAATTTCACTATCTTTTTTTGGAGCTAGAATAAACACACTTATCTGATGGTGGAGAAAATATATGAATCGCATTAAACAAAATAATGGAGTATCGAAAGTTAAAAGTAAAAGATTCCGGCTTTGTTTAAAACGCGCCCTTCTGAAAGCTTCCCGTTGGAAATGTTTGGTTTTGCCGATAAATCGCCAAAGTTTTAAGCTTTGCTATCGCAGCTGAAGCATCGCATTATTATCTTACAACCATAATGGTCTCGAATCGAAAATGGATATTACCAACCGACCACCAGTTTCATGTATAATAAATACTATATTTATCACGCTCGCATTATTTCGTATATAACTTATTATTGCTAAGTACTTTCGGCTATCCATTTTCCTTAGCGCGAGGGAAAATTTATTGCAGAAAACATTTAGACCTATGTGATACTGAAAATTATTTTCCAATACAGCGTTATTTGAATTTATTTTATTTATTATAAATTTATTTTTCAACTATTCATAAATAATTTTTCAAGGATTGAAACTTTCTTTTAGGCAGCTAAAGTGAAATTTGCTGTTATCATTATACTAATTTTACTCACTCAAATTCAGTGTTATCTAAATAAATATTATAAGATAAAAAAACTAAAAACCAAATAATTTTCGAACTTATATTATATTATATTTATGTAATATAAATTTATTTTGTATGAAAAATATTTGAAATATAAAAAAAAATACATAAATACCTTTTCGTGTCCTTGTTCCTGTCGGCGTCATACAAGCAGAAGGGTGTATCTATCGTTGTACATTCGTTCATGAATTCGATAGAACCTCCAGGATCAGCCGATATATCGCATATTGCCAACATCCTGCAAATACGAAACGATGTGGAGATAAAATAAGAGCACAGAGAAAAAATGCAAAAGAAAAGCCGCATAAATACACTTTTCGTGTATCGCTTTGCATACAAACAGCAGCGGATTCGATAGCAACGACAAAAGAGACAAAAACAAAACGTTCTTCCACCTCTTACCTCCCCCAGCATAAGGTAGGAAAACGCCTATTTTCGCTCGGGAAAAATTACGATTTTCCCTCGAGAAAATGTCGATTTTCCTGTCGAAATTTCGAGACGGTAAGCCGCCGAGTTAATGGGTCGATGATAACTTTGAACGTTCGCCGTTAATTTCCCCGTCATTATTACGGGACCTGGCTATTTGACGTTAACGCGGAAATGGATTCACCTACAGCTCGTTTGCGATGAAGTCGTTAAAATTTGACTTACATTCACCGCCTTTAGGAAGCTGTCGGTTACGATTCGCTTTACATAAAATCCACTTGGTATGTTTAAAGTTTAGCGTTCTGTTCTATTTTTTAACTCTCATTGTTTGACGTCTTGTTTTTTAAATTTATATGTTTCTATATTGAAATATAAGTTGTTAATTGAGTAATAGTTATACTGTTATAAAATTAACGTTCATTAACCAGCTTGAACAATCTAGTGGGCTTTCAATTATACAGGAAAAACGTTGTTTTTACATTTTAATGATTATTTTCTTAATGCATACAGTATACACAAATTTCCGTTTTAATTTTCAAATTAAAATTTTCTTTAGAAAAAAATTATTTTCAAATTTTCCAACCTTTAAAAGATAGTAAGTTTTGAGAAATATTAAAATTTTACTATATTTTTTACCACAAGTTTTGATGATATTATAAAACTATGAATATATACTTCATGAAATTAAATAAAATGACTTCAAAATATTCAAATAATTTTTAAATATTCATCAAATATTATTTACCAAAATTTCTGAAATTAAAAAAAGCCTGTGTTAAAAAAGCGCATGAATAGTGTCTTAACAAAACACGGGCATCTTTATACTTGTTACATTGCCTCTTTTCAAATTTGCACAGTTTGCAAACATTTTCTTTATTAACTCAAAGGATTGAAAAAAAATAGTATCTCGCTAAAATGCATATCCATTCAAAGTTCGCCTTTATCCGCAACATAGCCCAGGGCTACAATAAGTAAACAAGCAAACGCACCCGTTAATGGATTATTTATTTTCTCCACTCATTTCACAAAATATTCTTCTTATTATAATGAACTTCAATAAATTATTAATGACCATGTTGAAAATTATTCAGAAACCGAAAAATTTATGTATACACACGCATATTACGGGAGAAAATTCTTTGCGTATTCGGATATTTTAATTTCTCAATACCAGTGGCAATTCGATTATTTTTATGGAAGAAGTAAAATAACTTTAATGTATTCAAATACTGAAACCGTTTCTTATCAAATAGTTTCTGTTTCAACAGTAAATTAACGATCGCTTAAAATATCACGTAAAAAACGGTAAGTTCGTAAATACGATAAGGCTAAACCGCCGATTTGTTAAATGTTAAATTAAAACTGGGAAAATTTTATTTATAATTTAACATACATATTTAAATTTCTCAAAAGTAAATATTATATGTATAGTTAACAAAATGGGTAACTCAAACCCTTGAAAATACACTTCCTTTTACATAAAAATTATATCAAAGCCGAAAATCCTAACTCGAAACACCATCAAAACCCTCAAGACAAATTAAACAACATCCAAAGAAATTTCGCGGCAAAAATAAAAGCAAAACCCACCGATATATAAGCAAATACGTTTCCCGGCTAATGATGAGGGATGCTAATGATACGCGCAACGCGTGATTGATCACCGCTAATAAAATATTCTTCCGCAGAAATATTGTATTTTTCGGGGTCGAGCTTTGATTTTGAACCGATTCCGAGATGAGATATTAATCATAAAAATATCAAAAAAAAAATATTGACGTGCCTTCCTCCCCCACGCGCCACCCTTTCTTTCATGGGAAAAATTGGGAGCAGGAGTTATGGGAAAAAATAAAGTCGAGTTCACGGCTCGTTAGGCGTATCGTTGATTTATTGCGAATGCGATTGCTCGTTCGTCGGCCTTTTTGCCACCTCTATCTTGACATCTTCCCGGGTCATCCCGAAATATAGAAAAAAGTTTGTATTTTTATTTACAAGGACGTGCTAGTAAACATTGACGTGTTCCGTAAAGAAAATTTATACTGTTTCTTTTCGGATATTGCGATGAATCTCGCTTTTCATCTGAAAGCGTCTGTTTTTTGTGAAAGTAGTGGCGAGTATTTGAATCATTTTATTTTTTACGTCATGTTGTTTTGTGAGAAATTTGCTTTGGAAATTATTCAGTAAAGTTTATGCTTTTATGCTTTAATGAATCTTTTAGAAACATTACAATATTTCTCATTCCTTTAAATTCGTAAAAGAGTTATATGATAGTTCTAAAATGTAAAGTTTCTTTTATTTAGTGTAAGATTTACGAACATTCATCTTAATGTATTTTGTGAATGAATCTCAAAAATTATATTATCGAATTTCATGGTTTATGAATTTATCCAAAGCACACTTAAAAGCATTAAATTTTTACAATAAAAATATAACAAATTTGAATCCAGTTTATAAGTTATCCACAAATTAGAAATATTCGAAACGAAGAACTCAAATTGCTTTTAATGTACAATCGAAAATTCTCCTCACGCTTAGTTACCCAATCAAATTAATATCAAAACTTTCCATAAAATAAAAAAAATAAATAAAATACCCTTTCCTTTGAACTTTCAAAATCCTCAATGCTCTTAATGTTAGTAAACTTTATCAAGTTTTCTCAGAAATGGTTTTAAATTTATTTTATTATAGCCTTTCTCTTTCTTTTAGTCCTTTGCCAGGTCGTAAATAAATCCATCAAACCAATTCGAAAATATAATATTTACAATCGAATCGTATTTTTTATGACGTATTAAAGAATATTGTGCTCGATATTGATGGAAATCGTTAAATAATTGTCGCTTATTTAGCATACATATTTTCTTCAACGTTCCCTCTCAATCGATAGAACATAAAAAACATCATAAATACGCGTAATAAATTTCAACGTAAAATACGCTGAGAATATAAATTATTTATTATGGTTATATCGCATCTTCTATTGAATTTTAAATTTTTAATATTTTCATCCACAACAGAAACCCAACTCGTTATTTTATTCAAACGCTTTATAGTGTGAGATTTTTTTTTTGGTCGGTGAAAATACGATAAAACTTTTATTTTTATTTGTGTTAATATTTAATTTTATAATTTTTTTTTCAAATAATCGAACCCATGTTGTCGATGAAATCTGCAAAATAAAAAGAACCACGCCACGTGTTCGTTTATATAGTTAAAAAGTTTTTTTCAACCACACAAACATAAATGAGCGGAACGCGCTTCGCGTGAAAGCGCGCACGAAATAAACGCAAGGGAAAAATAGCAATTTCGCTTATAAACTGATATAAATTCCTGAAAGCATTCAAAAGGTTTCGAACCAATATGCGGAAAATGGTGTCGTTTTTGCGCGCACAAAGCCGCCATATTTATTTATATATATATAAAATATTTTTATATACTTTTTTCTCACCGCAAAAGTTTGCTTTGCTCTCGCCGTATTGACGCCCCGAGCGCCTTGTCCCAACAGTAACGAGTGTTCGACTGGGCTAAACTTCCTCTATTTACCGGAATAACGGTCTGTTGTAACCAAAGGAAAATTCTGAGAAAACTCGAAGAAAGCCACAATTTTGCCCCACATAATTTCGATCGTCGATACCAAACTTATAACCGATCAATAACCTTTAAACGCCCTTATTATGTTGCCGATTTAGTTCCACGTCTCCCAGTCAAAAAATTATATGTATACTATATATTACATAATTCGCCGTATTTATAAAGAAAAAAAAAACTATTTCGGCTTTCGATTCATTTGTATTATTTTGAAATAAATCTACTTTTTACCGTATACTTGTGTGGTATACATCCATCCGTCTACAATAAAATTGTCAGTTCATTTTCTTTGCCGGAGTCTTTTCCATTGTGCGACATTGATGAATTGCGGTACAGTGATCATTAAAAAGTATATTTATATATAGATCTTCGTCGCTACAATGCTTTCAATGTATATCTATATGAGAAAAAAGTAATTTGCTTTTCGCATCTGCGACCTCCGCATTCGGCAAAGAGGCCTACTTAAGTTTCCCGAGATGAAAAGCCGGTCGCTTTTACGGAAATATTATCTTTTCATTATTTATTTGTACGCCCCAAATATTTGCCGAGTATTGTTCAACGATGAAATACTCTTCACGGTTATTTTCGAAATTTTCTCTTATATAACGAATTGATACGAAAAACATCGCGCTTACCGAAAAAGCGCGCTCTAATCGAAATCAAATCTCTTCCTTTGCCCCTTAAAAAATATCAAATCATCTCATATATCAACTGAAACAAATGACAATTCGAAAACATATACCTATGCGGCAACGCTGGAGCTCCAACACTTGTCGGCAACCATGGTGTATCGGCGGGTCTTAACAGGTACTTGGCATCAGGTATCGTCAACAGCTTTGGACTGTCAACAGCCCAATATATCCCGTTGACTAACACGGAAGCGTATGGTGCTATCTGCAAATTGGATTTCAAAAAATAGAACGATTTATTCGCTGTTCGAGCAGATTAGTCGCGATAAGGGCGCTCAATGTAGTCGGCCCGCCCTTTATCGTGTGTACGTATCGTATTATGATGATACCTTTGTGTCGTGCACGAACAGCGCGTTCAATACCCTTTTTCTTGTATCTTTAATAATTTCCTGAATATTCCCAGCTCGTGAAAAAATAATTTAATCTCGAAACACTGAATCGATCCCGGCCATCATACCCCGTATATAGGAATATAATGCAATATTCACGCAATCTCGTCAGAATTTTCGTACGGAGTATGCTTTTTCAATAAAAAAATTCTTGGAAAAAAAAATTGAAATATTACGAATTTTTTTGCTTACAAATCGTATACTATTTCAACATGATACATCAGTTTATTTTTTGAGGAAGCAATAAAATTAATCCCGGAATTCATATACACATAGATCAAATATTAGGATACACTTTATTCGACAGTATCCGACTACAAACTCATCAAAACGACTGAAGATACAAAATTTCCACAAATCTCCCCCAATTAAGCCCAATCTAAAATCTCAAATTGCAAACACGAATATGCATAAATTCCATAACGACCAAAGTTTCCCGCGTATCCGGCCCGTTTAAAATATTATAATTCGATTAAACCCACGGAGGCGCAACGCTCGCGCACAAAATCGTAAACAATTGCACCGCCGACGTTTAAATTATGCGCCGAAATCGATTAAACTCGCAATTTTCAATTAGCGACACGCAAGGAAGCGACACCCCCAATTCAGGACCCGTTCCCTGAACGGCTAGCGAAATATTAATTTCCTTCGGGGAATCGACCGGTCTTTAAATCGGCGTCGATGTTTTATTTGAGAGAGGTCTATGTGGAAAACGTATTTCTACGTCTGGAATCTAGCGTTGGTTAGGTACATAATATGCAACTCAATTTATTCCAGAACAAATGTGAAACTTCATTTATTTCCATAAAGTTCATAGCTGTATCCAGCTTGCATGTATATGTAGAATGTGAGCAGAGTATGTATAATATTACTCATGGTGGTGTGCATTATACCGAACCGGATAGAAACCGATGGTTTGCGTACTTCATATCTTCGTAGTAACTTGGAATATCAAAGGTCGAATGTAGTTAGGTGATTTTAATTCAATATTATTATTGTTCAATTTATATTTTAGAACAAGAAAATTAGTCTTACAGTTAAGTGATTTCTAAATTAGATTTAATCAAAGAAAGGACTCGATAGTTTTCTCAAAACCACTTTCGGCAAGACAAAGGTTGAACACGTCTTCGAATATTGCCAGGAAAACGTAGAGTTCGTCGTCGGTATTCAAAGAGGTCTCGGCAATTGTCCGTGCGTTTTCATTAAAAGCTTATGCAAATGTACGTCGGCGACCGAAATGCACTCAAATTCAACGTCGTTTTACCACACATATGGTAATATGTTACACCGCGATGATTTATCGCATCGCCATATCGTGGCAGCGTTGAATTAACACGACCAAGGTACGATTTATTAAACGAAAATAAAATCCAATTCCAAAAAGTCCGTAGTGAAACCTTGATAATTTGTCTTGATAATTGAATAAATATTAATAATTACAATATCGAAGCCTGAAAATTATTATCCATATAATACTAAATTTCTATCGAGTACAAGTTTTGCGATCACGTTTAAACTGTCATTATCGGATATTCGACCGTTGTCGAAAATTTTCGACGAAACTGTTACGCCGATCACGAGTCGATAGGTCACAATGGATCGCTCAAGGGACAAAATGTGCACGACCGACTTATCGAAAGTTTGTTGTGCCCCAATTTAATTACGATAAGTGAAAATTTCTTTACATAGTCGTGCTTGAGCGCTCGTCGTCACGTTATTGTTCGGGCACTGATGGCGATCGCTCTTTGAAAGCGACACCGAAAATTTTGATTTATTTCTCAACGTATTTCGGTTGACTCAAATGGAATTATCGGCGTACAGAATTTAATTAATCTAATAGCGTTTAGTGTATCGTTTATCGAAAACATTTCACCCGAATAACGTAACACAAATAATAAATTACGCTTATATGTTATATTAAAATGTAGCTCGCGATATTTCCACGTTAATCTTATCTGAGAATTCGAGCTTTTATATCGTCAATATTAAAATGCAATAAGTAAGGCAAATATTAAAATTCTCGGAATAGTGCACGATTACCTTCCCACGTTCATAACGTATATGGCAAAGGCAACAATTCAACATTCCTTCGCAGCACTTAACATACGATAATCGACAATGTGAACTCACAATGACTATGGAAGACCATAGAAAATTCTACCAGCTTTCACCGCGGCGAAAAATATCATTGCCGATAACAACCACACGCCATCCGCATCGCTTTTCCATTTTCCGAGTACGAATTAATCGGCGTGTACATTCCTTCAATGCAACTTGATTCATATCATCAGTTCACTTTTTCTGATTAAATTTCTACCCTTTTCATTTATTAAGAATCTATATTCAACTCCTTGGAAGTTATTTTCCTCCCTTTTCCTAAAATAAATGCTACATATAATTAAAAAAACCAAACTTCATCGTCATAAATTATAACATCAACTAAAATTTCAATCTAAAACAATATATATTATAATTGTCGATACAGATCTTTTCAATTGCTTCAGACATTATCTCTGAAGCTAATATAAAAAAAAGATACACAAACATCGGAAAATCGTATCGAAAGCCTATAAAGTAGCAATACGAGTTTTGTAACATACACATATCTGCATTCGATGGCGTGAGTGCACCACATAACTCACCTGGATAAAAAGGTGAGGCGCGCGCGACCGTTGGTTTGCGGACCGACCTACGCCTCGGCTCTTCTTTTATATTCATAAAGTGTGTTGCGAAAAATAAAAATGAAATAAAAAGGACAAAAGGAAGCTTCTGCATCGTCCCGCTTCTGCGTGTACGAGTGTGTGTGTTTTTTTCAGTATTTGTTTCCCTAGTGTGTGTCTCTTTCGCAGGAGGTGTGAAATGCGGCTGCCTTTCTGTGCACGTTGACGGCTTTGCATCGTACGTGTCTTGATTTCGAATATCTTTTGAAATATACTGTGAGTGCTTGCTTTTTTAAATATTTTATTGGAAAAAATTATTGGCAGGTTCGAAAAATCGATATATATTTTAAAGCAGTTATTCAACTACTGACCGCGCTTCGTGTCGCTTCAATTTAACGTTGAATACTTACAGTAATTGTAAGGTAAATAAATATTATATCATATATAAAGCATGGAAGATTTATGAAGTCATTAATCGATAATCCACACACCTGCTAATACAAACTGATACCATTCACAAAACGCACCACTTTTATACATTTTATATTGACCAATAAAGTTTTAAGTATTGCCTTTTGACTAAAAATGCACCAAAATAGCACTAAAAGGTGTCATCAAACATGCCGAAATAATTCTATGAAAACAACTCATTTCACCAAAAAATGTCAATATGGTTTCAATAAGTGTATGGCTAACACTTAAAATGAATTACTTGTAAAAGTTTCATTTCTTTCTATAACCTTACATTTCAAATACGAAAAACTATCAATTCCAGCCAATTTTACTTCATGTCTATCAAATCCGTTGATAATTTAACGATCTTGTATAGGAGTATTTATGAAAATTCGATTTAATTTCGGCGAAATCGGCAGTAAATTTTTTGCGACATGTCTGCGTGGCCGTAATGCCTCGCAGGCCGCAACGCGATTCGAACTAATATAAAAACAAAACATTTTACGACCCCGAAAACTTCTTTATGCCCGAAGAATATAAAACGATCGCATAAACTAAATCAACCTTCCGACTTTACGCAATACACCGCCCCGTTTATTATTATATTTTATACCCGACATACAATATTTATTCGCATTTGCATTGCGCATTTAACGGCTTTCTTTCGACGTTTAGTATCGCCCACTATTATGAATCGCACATTAAAAATTATAAAAGCCGACCTGGAGGGGTGTATAATTTAATTATAATGTCGTTTTTCAAAGTGGAACAATACGGGGCCGGGACGTATTCGAGTGCTTAGCGGGGCGGATTTAATATTCATAAAACTGTGTAGGGCTCACGCTAAACCAAAATTTAGCGGATACGTAAGCGCATAAAATTCGTATAAAGTAAACATTTGCATACTTATGAGAGTTAAATTATTAATGCGTGTTTTAATTTCGGCCCTTTGAAATGTCTACGGTTTTTCGGTAACGTTGATGTTTTCATACTCGATCGTTGATGTAATAATGGTTGTGTGGTGCGGTGTGATGTGTCTGATTTTGATATTTTATTTACGTAATTATTTTGTAGTATTTTACTTTGGAAATTATAATTTTTTTGTGCGTTGTATGTATTGTGTGTATATTTTTTTTAACGTGCACGTAGAGTATCGACTTAGCGAGTTAAGGCGATTTAAGAAAATTACTGTCTTTTAACGTTCACAAAGAACCCATCGTACAATGAATTTAAAATTTGCTTTGTTATTTTATTACGTTATGAATTTTTTTTGTCGAATGATATTGTATATATTTTCCGATTTTGCAAATATTAAAAAATATATATTTGATTTTTCGAAAAAACCTTCCATTTTCAACACAATAATAATTAATATTTCACATGAAATGCTTCTCTTTCATAAAAAAAAAAAAAACAAACTACTCAAATGAATACGTCGATGAAAGCAGACAAAATTCTCTTCAATTAAAACACAACTATTTTCTAGGCGCATAACCCGAGCTTTAACCATGCAGTGCTTATTTAAACGAATAGCGAACAAACGATTAACCCTGATTACACCTGGGATTCGAGACCATAATCGCTTAATTCATACCGCAAAGTCATTCTGTGAGAGGACCGCATTTCATTCACCTTTAAATATTCATGTATACCCCATAAAGAAGGACCCGGCACACATACACACGGTTAGATACGGGAAACAGAGGAACGGCAATTAATGGGAAACCATACACGGACACGTATACCGCGTTACGGTAGTGAATAAATTTCGAGAGCACCGACTGAAAAAATGTAAAAAAACCAGGTCGAGAGTTTTCCACGGACCACCGAGACATTGCTGAAACAAAAAAAAAACACCGAAAAAGTATTTTACGATCATTATGTGTGTATAAAATGTATGGACGCGTACATAAAGCGGGAGTAATTGTCGGACAGAGTGCCGCTTTTGCGCGAACCGAATTCTCCGTTTTCGTTCCCTTTTTTTTCTCTTCTTCGAGTATTTATTTTATTTCGTTCTCCGTCTTTTGCTGGATTCAATAGGTTAAATGTTATTTTTTAATACGGGTCTACGGAGACGAAAATTCGATTGTGCTCTTAAGTGATTCTGAATGAAGCAGAGGGAAAAAAATCGTTCGCTCTCTGTGAGAATCAACAAAAATATATCTTGAGCGAGCTACGGCGAAAAGACGTATTTCGACGAATCGAAATTTATTGTGGACGTATCAATTATTTATTTTTTTCTTTTCAATCTGTATCGGATGGTTTGAAGCTTTTAGCTCGTTTTTGTCATACGAAAGTACAAATTAAATATCCATCGTGTTGTATTGACAGAAGATTTCATGTTACAAACAAATTACGAATCATCTTTACAATATAATTTTCCACGATTTCACATTTCATTTTGATTATTTTACGAATTTCAATTTATTGAACGATAAAAAGTTCTTGTTGAACGATTCTTCTTATGAATTGTTCTTATACAACTCCTCGATTTAATACCAAGATGAAAATTGTTCAAAACCCACTCAAACATTTACTCTACAAGACACTAAATTCATTAAAAATTATCATTTTGAAACATTTCAAAAACATAATATTTTCACAAACCCATCATAACTTAGTCATTTTTCACAGTTTTTCAATAGCTACAATTTCAATATATCTAAAAATCGCACAGCCTAGTGATCCCAGCCAACAAAGTGATCTATCGTCGATTTTATTCCATCACTACATAAACACATTATACTGCACATATATGGACGAAACAATGCATTGTGCGACGCGAAACAGCGATTGTTCGACGATTTCGGTTACCGTCGAGCACGCTCCGCCAATTAAACTTCGCTGAGTGTTAAATCACCCCGGAATCATAAAATTTCCGCAATGGAAACGCGAAAGGACGAACTGGGATCGTTTCGAAACAGTTCCATCAGTTTCAGGGTCTCAATTTCATGTTTGTGCTGCGAAAATTCGAAAGTTTCAACAAAGTTTTTCATTTGCGCTACGTGCGGGTTATAGTACGTCTATTGAATTAAATATTTCGGACAGAATATGAATTTCAAGGAATAATTTATGAGAAGGGAAGTAAGTTTGTTTATTTTCGATTCGAATGTAAATTTCGTATATAATGTTTATTTTTAAACGATTTTTTTTTTGAATTTCATAGGAAATTTGGATGTTTCTCATTATCATTATAAAAGAAAGATTTCTTTCAAAGATTTTACATATTATACATCAAATTGTGAGGAATCACGATTTAAACAATGTCATTCTATAAATAACTTTCGTATCAATTGATTCGTGAAAAAAAAATTCGAAACAAATCTATAATAAATAATCGCAGTGTATTGGTTAATGTAAAATTGTCTTAAATAACCTTACAATTTTTAAGCCAACGTCATCTCAGATGGTAACATTCTGTCTTATCGTCGACAAAAATCCAAAAGCGTACACAAAGAACCACGTTTTGATTCAAACGAACCCCCGATATCTCCGACGACCGCAACACTCCGAATCCCGGGAAAACGGCGCCGCCATTGCAAACCGGAGGCCCTAATCGCGGCCATTGTTACCGATGCAAATGGGCGACACGGGAAACTCATTAATACGCCGCAGCTCGTTCGCGATCCGAGCCCTTTTCCCCTTTTTTCCCGCATATAAATATATTTTCGTTTCCAGCCACCGCAGATTATATTATTTCACGCCGTTCGTCCGTCTTCCGCACGCGCGGCCTTTAATGTGTTTCAAAATAAATACATTCCCGCTTTTTTGCTCGTCCCTCCCCGCACCGTAAATTTCGCATGCTCGTTTTTGCGTATGTGTGGAGATTTTTTATTTTGTTTCGCTGTTAATTTATTCCGGGTTGACGGTGCCCGGTGACGTCGGGACGTTATTGATGGGATATTCGCGAAGGCAATTTTTCAAAACCTTTTTATTAGTCTCTCGTTTTATTTTTGTTCCGCGAACGCGTCGCCGTTATTATTTTCCATTTTATTAGTGTTCCATGTTTCGCGGGTATGGCGTGCGGGAAAAGTGTTTGACAAAACGAGGCGAGAGGCCTTTCAGATGTGGAATATCTTTTTGTTTTTGTATGAGAATTTGTGTGAATAATTCAAACAAATTATTTGTTAACCGATCCACTTAATGACGAGAGTTAAAAAACATTGCTGCCATCAATTCCGTTGAATTGAAAAAATTCGTTGAAATATAATTTCAATATTCAATCCATCGAAATTTGAATTTCTGTTATTAATAGATAATATTTATATGCAATTAAAAAGTCTTTTTTTTATAGATATCATAAAAATGAAATGAATCATTTTGTGTATAATTCAATATCGAAATTATTGAAATTGAATCAAGTTTCCACCTTCGAGACTTCTCGTCAATTCCAATTTCAATTTAAATTCCGATAATTAAACTAACTATCGAAAATCTGATCAACGTTTACTAAATAATATTTTGATGAATTTTAAAAATACTATATCAACATGTTGAAAAAAAACAGATATCCACAATAAAGATTAACAAACGAGCTTGAAAAAAATTAAATAGTGTTCACTGATTCGGATCATAATCGCCAATGAAAAAAGTTTTCACACCACTGGCTTAGAACACCACAAAAGACTTTTCACATTAAACACAATTCAAGCGTATCCGGCACACGCATACATAAATATTATTTTAACGAATTGCACTGATAGGCGCCACGCCATCGTAGCCTCACCCGCTGTGTCGGAAATCGAAAGAAACTATGCAAATGGTGATTTTCAAAAGGAAAAAAAAGCCTCCACCTGCTCGACGATCCCGAGGGAAACTTCGGAAGAAATCGAAGCGTCCATTTTCGGCATCCAACGATGCACCGTTCGAAATTTCCATTTCCGCAGCGGCCGTCTAATTTGGAAGTTTATACAGATGCGAAAGTTGTCTCGCAAGTGAAATTTCCTTCAATAATGAAATTGTTGGAGAAACGAGCTCCTCTTTTCTGAGAGGAAAACGCTTATAAATGTTCCCATTTCCATCACAAAACGTTTTTCTCTTGTGGAATCGTCTTACTTCGCCGAATAACAGACAGCGGAAATACGTACAATGCATTCGCAGACGCAAGCGAAATAATATATTGGACGTCTCAGAAACGTTCGATCGAATGTCGTTTACTTCTTGAAATATCGTATGGAAATTCTTCAAGAGTGCATTCTTAAAAAAATTATATTCTATTACTTCGAATTCATAAGTTTTAAACCACTCCGAACGGGAAAACTTGTTATAATGAACTAAAGAATCTCGAACGACTGAAACTTCGTATCCGCTTATTCATTTGTGGAGGAATGCCGAGAAATGCGCTTTCATAACTTAGTCGAGAAATTAGATTGGCTGTATTTACTAATGGAGTACGTACAAGATTCCGCATAAAGCATATTCTTGGAAACGATGCACTGAACTTACTTTGTGAACACATATTTCATCGAACGTATATAAAATGTATATGAGTATTCGCGCAAAACCGACGCTAACACGAAAGGGTTTCTTTCCGCTAGTCAGCGACTTCTGTATTAGCAATTTTCCAATTTGACGAAAGTTGGATATCTGGCGATCGATTGTGGCGTCTTTATAATAAAAAGCTACTTTGAACGGTAAATAAAGCTTTAATGAAATCCACAGCCCGCTTTCGCACTGACAATAAATAATGCGGCCGCCCTTTGAACAAAGGCAATATCCGAAGAGTGTTTTAATTATGATGAAAATACAATGAATTTCGTTCTAATTTATCGGCTGTTTTCTTTGGTAACGAGCTCGAAGAGTGACACACAAATAATTCATTATTTTCATTAAGAATTTAATAGCTATTACGATATTCGAGAGAAGTTCTACTTTTCCTACCAACGATGGCCTTCGTAAATAATTTGTCGATTGTTATTCGTTATTACGTTTTACGTACAGATATTAACGCGAAAATAACCTGTAATTAACAATAAATCAAACAAATTGAAAAATTCTTCGTCTTTCATAATTTTACATTAAGTTCGATCTTTTTGTATAGTATTTAATTGAAATTTAATCAATTTATGATGCAATAACGCCACCTTGAGCTTGTTCATAATGGATGGTTTGAGAACACGATTAAATTTGCCTTTATAATTTCATTAGTATATTTATTTTTCAAATTAAATATTAATAAAACAAAATATATCAAATAAGAATTTTCGTATTAATTTTCTTGTGCGAGAGACTCTCCCGAAAACAAAAATTAAATTAAATAAATTTTTACTGCCACCTATCGAACTAGATATATACTATTTAACTATCGAAGCGGTAATATTTTGAGATTTAATTATTTGATCAACACAGCAATAAAATCTCGATAGTTTTTTCAGCAATATAAATTTAACGATCTCGATTTCGGTCATAAAATAAATATCAATGCTCTATTTCGTGCACCACCATATCTACAAAACACAGAAGTCGTAAATATCATCGCTCCGGCACCAGACACCATAAGGTCGGCCATCGAATAAAAATGCAGATGTAATCAACCGTATCGATATACTTTTTCAGCTATCCGAACACGTTTAACGTTCGAAACTGAATTAATATGTACCTTCTTACTGAACGTGGATATGTATCTTTCAGGATGTTCGTCGTACTCTTGAGAATCGTATCCGCCTCCGACTTTTCTTTCTAAGTGGTGCCTTCTGCGAACTTCACATCCGTATATTTTATTTGGGCCTGTAATAAATAAATGATATTTAAATGTGTTTTATATGAAATCATTTTGGTCTTTTATTATTATATAATGTAATGTGATTTATTATTTGAATGAATTTTGAATTATGGAAAATGGTGACAATTCAAGTTCTTTGATATAATTGAAATTTGAATATTTTTTCATAAGAATAGAAGAGATTTCAGATAATATAAAACTAAATATAATCACAAATGAGTATCCAATATAACAGACAATAAATATCGTAGCGTATCGAGAAAACTTTTAAAATTTGTCATCTAATACTCTTTACCGTAATTTCACTGCGATATCAACTTTTCTCATCTCCTTTATATATTTCATTTTATATTTTCGCAGCACTTTTTGATTGCGTCGTTTCGCCTTCGACCCATTCGGGTGAAAGTTCGCACGTCTCGCTAAGAAATGGTACGAACTTTAGAATAGTGAGTAATTTATGGCCGCTGTGATCAACTTACTTCCGTGTTCGGCCACTTTCCTCAACATCTCAGGTGGTACATACTCGTGAGGAAGCTCCTGGAACACCTCCTGTCCACCCTTCATGAAACAGAATAAACAGATCAATCTAACAATAGAAATTCCAGTACAATTTTCGAAAAATTGAGCATTCATTCAATTTCATCAACGATTTCGCACAGTCGAATAGTTTTTCACATCTGACACATTAAAATAAACTCACAGTCGTTATCCCGAAACTGTGAATGTTCACAGTTAACACAGAACACTATTATACGTAGCGGGAGCTCAACAAACGCGATAATTGTTCGCCGAAAACACTTAACCCTTTGCGAACACACCGACTCCCTGAGACCCTCGTCATCTGTGACCGTTTTTAAAAAGCGATTAAAACGAGTCCTCGGTCGCGTTTTAATATGGTCAGTGTGTTAAAGGCGATTCTCCAAATCCGGGGACCTATGAGCCTCTGAAATTTTTCCACGTTGAGAATAGTTGAATGAATAAAAGTATAAAACGAGTGGAGAATGTTTTTTATAATTTCAGTGTTTTTTTATATAATCTTTTTTTAAATATTCTTTTCTCTTTAAGTTGGAAAAGTGCTGTTGAAGCACTTTCGTACTGCAATAGTGCTTTCAATTTAATCTAAGCATTACCATTTTTCAACCAATTTTATTATTCTAAGTACATAAAAGCTATTAAAAAAACCGTAACTGACCCAAAAACATCAGCATCAACCACTTAGCCCACACTTTCATTAAAAATATAAACATTCACTATCATACACACAAAAACCCAGCACGGAGACTCAGTCCCCAGCGCACAACCCAGTTATAATATTCCATTGTTTATGAAGGTCGACCTCAAGGAGGAAGCGCTTTTTTCCCGCCTCTGCTCCAATAAGCCCCGTAATGAAGCCGCCGGGCCATTGTTGAGGCCCAGGGATTTCGGCCCTCCGGTTCGACACGATTTACATAAACTGCGTAGCTTATTCAACGTGCTTTGTCGAAGATTTTTGGTGACCGCCGAGTAAATTAGCGTGTTTATTGTACGGCGTGTGTGTGTGTGTAACGCTTTCAGATGTGCTTTGCGAAATTGTTGTTTGTTTGTTTGTTAATAATACCTGAGATACGTTGCCGGAGCCTGTAAATACGAATGTTAGGGGTCCTATCGATTTGGGCATCATTCCTGAAACAAGTTAATATTTTTGATGAAATTTCTTAAAAAATTGCGATGAAATGGAAAATTTCAATGGAACCAATGATGTTTTCTTAATTTTCGAATAAACTTAACATTTTTAGTGAGATAAATGGATGAATAATTAAATTAAAAGGTAAATATTTTTTAATCCATACTCACAGTACCAAATGATATTTTAATCACACTTCATAAATTTTAAGCCATACATTATTTTTCTTTTTATTTTAAAGCTTATTTCATGAAATCAAAATAGATACATCCCCAAACGACTCGCAAACGATCTGATCCAATCCAAAAATCAAATTTTTTAAAAAAAGTCCAACCAAACACGCCTTGAAACCATTCCAAATTATTCGCAATACTAAATATTCAAAGCAAGCCCGAACCCAAAATGAAGTTCGAATCGAAAACGCGACTAACGAAGCGTCACACCACCTAGCACTATATAATTCAATATTCGAAACCGACGCAACACACAAATTACCTACACGTACACAGGACCTACACGCCATAAACTCGAGCCACTCCGTTGCTACCGTGGCGTTGAATATCGGGCCCGAACAGCTCCAAATATAAGCTCTATATTCAAATTGGACTACTGCACTCGAATGAGTCGACAGTTGTAAATCCGTTGTGAAAATCTGGCTCAGTTTGCAAAACGTTTCTCGATACAGCCGGACTTTGCTCTGAGCACTTGACAGCTTTGAAATGGAGGCTTTTTGACGGAAATGTGCAGTTGACAGCTATACTGCTTTCGATTTTTTTTTCGTAGATTGTAGAACGGTTTTTGATTTATGGACGGTTGCTTTGGGATAGGTTCTCAATTAATATAAGGAATGTCTGTTGAAATTCTGAATATTTAAGATTTTATTTATTTATAATATGTGCGGTTATATATTCGAGAATCCATTCTATACAATTTTTCTCTACATAAAAAAACATGAAAATTTCAAGTTTGATATTTAAACGATCTCATCAACATATAATGATATTGATTTAAAACTTCAAGTATATAATACGTGACAATATTAGTCTATAATTTTATATCATGTATTACTACATCAAATATTCAAATGTAATGTTTTCAAATTATCATAATTATTTAGATAAATTCATATAAAATTGCATAGTTCAGCGTCGTATAAATCGGAAAATAAATGTACATTATTCGACAGTATTCGAAAATCGTCCCTTGGAATTTTATTGCTCTACGGGAGCACCGCGGCGCGCAAGAAACATTCGAAAATCGACATTAAAAATGCTATACATATACACATCGCACATTGGATTTCAGCATCGGGATTTTCAGGCCGGAGTCCGTAAGCATTTCAGTGTTCGCAGTGAAAATTCTTGAACGTCGTTCGACATTCCTCAAAACGTCTCCCGCCAATATTCGCGAAAACTAATAGGCCTCGCTCGCAATTTACGACAATCAAAATATATAAGAGGAACATTCTTCCCGCGGCGTCCTTGCTCCCGAAGACATATTTTAACTTTGATTAAAAAAGTTTCGAAAGCGCACATATCACTTTTTTTAAAAATTCATATTTCGTACAAAGTTTCGCGTTTTGCCCTCCCCAACTGTCGGCATACTTTTTTTCATATTTTCAGAGCCGCATACATACCTGACGCAGACGTGCCGCATTTTTTCATTGAAATGTATTTTTATTGTATCAATTTGGAATTTTTTATATTTGATTTATTGGTTAAAAATTCACATTCACATTGGCTAAAAATTCATATTAAATTACAATAAGTATATGTCTAAGCTCTAATATATGCGAACCGATGATATCAATACGAATTTTTTTCATCATTAATAATATCTGAAAATTATGACTTTTCTTATAAGAAAATTAATAAATAAAATAAAAAATAAATTCAAAATGTTTTTTTCTAGATAGCTTTAAATTTAACATATAAAATATACTATCTATAATTTTTCTAACTATTCAAGACATATATTTACCTAAAGAAATTTCATATCCAGCGTCACGAATTGCTTGTCTAGCCATCATCGAATTGCGATAATTATGGGCGGGACCTATGTGCTGATTGAATTTCAAAAATTTTAGAATGAATTTGTATGATTTAATTTCAAACGATTAAGTACATACCATGAAAGGAGTATGATGTCCTAATGCTAACAACCTTAATCCTAATCCGTGCAAAATGTTCACCATCCCTGCAACGCCAGCGTATTTTCCAAAAGCGACAACTCTTTGACCCGAATCATCCACCAACTTTTCATAGTCTATTAAACGAATATTCTGAAAAGATATGAAAATCGCCAATAACTCAAAAAACAAATCAGCTTTCGAATAATAAAAAATAGTGACAACCATTCGAGTTTTTATAAATATTATCGACTCAAATTGTATTACACATAATTAATATTAAATGTTTCGCAAACGAGGGAATCGAATAAAATAATTTTCCATTTCTATTAAAGGCACGGTAATCGTTTTATTGAGAACCCACGTCTTCCTCTAATTAAATTTTCAATGATTTTAATACGTCTTATGTACAATAATTCACTTGGAAATATCAAAAAACATTTTCAGCAATTTACGCGAGACAAATTCAATGTAAAAGGATACAAAAACAGAACGAGTAACGAGCGTTCCTCGCCAAAGCGGAAATTTCCTCCATTTTGACACATTGAACCCGTCCTCAAACCATGGAGACGGAACGACGCCCTAGACTTAAGCACGGATAATTTAATAATTTTAATAATAAATATTGTTTATGAGGAAAGCGTCTAGAATGTTTAATAAAGCGACATTCCGCCAAAGTAAATTTCGACACGAGCGGGTCGTTCGTCATCAAGGGCTTAAGGACATGGGAAAGTAATATGTTGTACGATATTTTCTTAATCGTGATAAGAATTCTTATAATTTAATATGATTTAATTTAGATTGGATCGACATTATGATCTAATTTAGTAATTTCGATCGGTCAGAATAAACTTCTTGGATAGGTTGAGGTGTTTTCGTATTGGAAGTGTGTCAAAGAAGCGGGAAATTAATGAGAAATGTTCCTATGGAGTGTTTGCTTCGATCTGAAATCGTTTTGCAATATAATCTTTCCGATGTGATGTTACGATATAATATATAAAATATAGAATTTCATTCACGATAAGATGGTCTCGACACTAGAAAACGCTAACTTTACAATGCTTGTGAAAATATTCATTTTTACCTTTTCTAGAATGGCGTCCAACAATGGCATGTTCGACTCTTGGGCTTTTATTGTATGTGAAAAAAAGCAATATGTCTTATTCGGTATGAGTAGGTCTACTGGAGTTTGTTTCACTCCAAATATTACGGATGCTTCGCTAATGTCCTCTTGTATTACAGCTCCTGCATGTATGTAAGTCTAAAAATGTGAGAAGTTAGGAAATTATAAAAACAACTTAACTTCGCTTTAAAAACCTTGAAATTTTATCTAAAAGCAATATTGTTTTGGTCTTTTGTTTCTTATAAATATTCGATTCTAAAAAAATGCTCTTAACTTAGTTTTAAAAAATAACCTTTGAACTCTGAAATGTAAAAAATTGTCGCTAGGCTGAAAATTGAAAAGAAACACATAAAATTATTTATTTTATGTGTTTTTACATAATAAATAATACAAATTTTTTCAATTCATAAATTATATCGTTTTAAATAACATATGAATACAAAAGACGTTTTTAACTTTTTATCATTTTTTTCTTGAATTTCAATGTCAATCGACATATTATTTTCAATCATTGACATACGTAATACTTGATGAAAAAAAACATCTATAATGGTTCTAAATAATATATCAGGCAAATGAAGCTAAATTTTATCTGAAAACCAAAAAAAATATCACCTGCATAGGATAAGCCCTCCTGTTCGAAGGCTGTACGATGACCTTGACATGCTCCCTAGTAAGCCTCATCACATTTGAAGGAGACAAAGGAGCCCTCCTCTCCCATACGGATTGGTCCTCCCTCCTGATAGCAATAACTCTGCCACCCTGGAGACGTGAAAATTGAAATAAATATTTTTTTTTTTTTTTCAAAAAAAGCAGCAAAAAATAATACAAAGCTCGGGTCTTTGTGAGGTCTTTTTCTCGTGTCTGCTGTCGCGGTGCAATTCGCAACAACGAGCGTTCGCTTGGGATTTCGCGGTAGTTGAACTCGAACCAAAGCCCCGAGGCAGAATATGCTGATTAAGTTAAATATTAAATAAATCTCGGTGGTTTTTTTCGGACATCTCCGCTGTTCGTTTGTAGGCGGGATTTTATGTGGAAAAAGTTAATTCGATCTTTTCAATTATTCGCAATGGAGATTTTCGCTTTTTCCGCTCAATTATCACGCTCGTTGTTTGACGATTCATTAACAGCTTTCTTTGCCGTGCAATTGTATTATCTATTTAATTTGCAATATGATTTTCATATATATAATTAAATTTATGTTTACCGAACTGGCGTGTTTTACAAATCGATATAATTAACAATTTTTCATTAGATCAAACATATAAAAATAGAACTGAATCCATCAAACTCAAAAGCATTTCCACGTAATCGAGCCATCGTTAAAACCAACAAACTCGACGTTTTCAGCGCATTAGCAACACGCGTTGTGCCTTATTTCGCATTTATCTCTCGTTATTTTCCTGCCGCTTTTTCTCTTCTCTTCTATCCGTTTTCATTGGGAACGCGTTTTTACTTTCACTTATCTTATTTCAATAAAACTCCCACCGGGTAGATCAAATGAAACAGTGCTGATATCAGCGATTCGCGCAAAGCAGCCCTAACACGGGTTGGGCCGAACCGGAAGCCTCTCATGCCAATCTCGTATAAAAATTGTCTCGAGATAGCTGTATTGTTTTATTTTCCTTTTGTTCGAGACCTTTTTTTCATTCGGTTTTATTTTCGTTTCCACTTTTTTTCCGGCGCTCTCCTTTCGGATATCCTTCACCCGGTCGAAATATCGAAAAAACACGCAACGTCTTTTTTTCATAGTGGGAGGGAAAAAATGGTCTGAACGAGTTCAACGAAACTATAATAATAATTCATATTATCATAGTTTACGTTTCGTTTATTAAAAAAATATATTTTTGTTTTTCGGAGTCACCATTGCGTCAATAATCCTATTTTTTCGAATGCGATAAGTCGACACGAATACGTAGCTACTTCGTGAATGAATGAATTGTTTTTCGAATTGAAGAATTTTGTATAACATTGTATTTAGATTAAAATAATCATTTATTTATTTTAATTGCAATTTAATCAAATTATATTTTCTTTGTGATTTTCATTTTTTTTTTCAGAGATCATTATCACATTAAGTTAATTAAACAAAGCTTTTCTAATACTATTAGAATTTTTGAACATTTTGGCTTTTCTTTTGAGTTCTATTAAACTACCCATTATTTAATACGTTCATTTACGCTTAAAATACCGCTTAATTTTGGTATTAAATAAATATCAGTAAATTCGGCTAGATTCAACTTCTTCGACATATCATATCGATTCTCTTGAAAAAAACAACATATACAAACGAAAAATATAACACGATCCTCACAACGGCCATCCAACGAAACTATTACGAAAACAGAACATCCGAATTGATCAATAACACACACCGTTTTTGAATACGCCGCCATTTTTATGCGAATCACACGCCCGGGACGGACTCGCGCCGTTTTCCGCCTGACAAATGGCCGAGTGCTAGACACAGCGAGAAATAAAGAAGAAAAATGGCGTCGGGGTCCCCTTCGCAGACCACGTCAGTAACAACACTGTTTTGATGAATCGGCACATCAGCCGGCCCTTAATCAACACCGAGAAACCACCCCCCCTGACCGCCCATTATGTCTGCGAATAAATCTATATTGGATTTTAGTTATATGGCGAAGTTTCTAAAATAATTTATTGAGATGATTGGTTTTATATTTCAATTTTGACGTATTCGTATTAAGTAATAACTCTCTCGGTTTAATAGTTTTATTTTAGAAATTGTGCTTATTACTAAATTGTTATAGCACAGATAGTATTATATGATGTTTTGATGTATAAAATAGTTTTATATCATAATTTTATGATAAAATGTTTTACGATTCAAATAATATCAAATATTTTAATATAATTTAAATAAGTTTTAAGATACTCACATGTTTGTGCCTAATACCGGTTATTTTAAAATAGCGATGTAGCGAAGGTAAACGTTTTGTTAATTTGTACATTTTTTCAATAATTGTTTTTATCCTGTCAATTTCGATTGTGTTCTAGTTTTTTTGCCTAATCGAAAATTTACTACTGCTAAATGATTCTTATGAATCTGACGCGTTTGAACACGTTGTCAAAAAAACTGAAGGCAAATCGTAATGTTGTTGAGACGTAATTTTCTTGTCGTTTTTTAAATTTAACCCATAAACCAAATGTGCTCAATTCGTAGACTAGTACAACAGTATTATTTCTAATAATAATTTTCACGCTTAGTAAAATTTTGTTTGATATGTCAATCGTAACAATAATTTATTTATTGCATTTGAATTCAACTTAAATAATACTTTGTTCTATGAAAACATATATTTGTAATTTTTCTAAATATCAATATTCTTTTAGATACATAATCAAATCATGTCAGCGAACAGAGATAATAGTATATAAACTATTCAAGAAGAAAGGGTTTTTAATTGCTGAAAATTTTTGAAAATTATATTCTCATTATGAACGTATAAGGAAAAACATCGAAAGTTCCGACAATATTCGAAAAGGCTCTATTATTCTGCTACAAACACATGACAACAATGATTACGTCCGTTAATATTATGAATCACATTCAAATAATTCAAGAATAACTTCTCTTCAACGTCACTGACAATATGTAAAATGCTATCAGGGTTAAGTCAATATTAGACATCATGTCAAGATAAACGAACATATTCAAATTAACAAAATACCATTGATATAAAGACGATCGTCGAAACAATGGCCCCGCAACAAATATAGAATCACCCACGCGATTTCCGGACACGATTCCGACGTAATATAATGCACATAATACGTCCGTGTGTATCGCCTTCATCAGGATAAATGTCCTGAAATCATTATGACAAATGGATAACGATTAATCAGGGAAAAAGCGAGCCGCTTTCACCGAAATTATAAATGCTTCCATTTAGGGCCACCGACGTGTACATCAATTAACGCATAAATTAATTTTATTATATATTTTACGCTTTATTATATTCGTGAGGCTGCTTTTGAAATATCCATTGTCTTTTGTAACGTTCTAAAATATATTTCAGGCAGTCGATAGATGTCGGAAGCTGTAATTAATTGTTTCATAAAAATCGTTGGATAATAATTTTTCATAGCAATAATTTTCTTACAATTAGTATCTATAAAAAATAATGTATTTGAAATAAAGTTCTTGAAATGTTGTAAGAATAATAAAATTTAAATGAAAAAATTGACATCTTCAATTTATAAATTACACAATTATAATTTTCGTTATTTAAATCTCATTTGTAACCGCATTTTGCTCTAAATAATTTCTTGGCATATAAACAACGTATTGCATAACACATATAAAGCTGATAATATTCCGTTTGATTATTCAGTTCATAAAATATCGTTCGATATATTAACATACGCAATAATAAACTTTAACAACTCAACATGTATATAATAAATTATAAACGTTTTGTTGTTTGATGTATGAAGTAATCGAAAGTTGTCTAGTAAAGTTGATTAGGCAGTGGCGTGAGTTTGATAATTGCTGTGATTCTTGATAACCCTAAATACTATATCCGCAATTGTAAATGAGAAAAAAATGTAGTATTGAAAAGAATTTCCGTAAATTTCTAATACGGATATCAGAGTCGAAGTTCAATATTCACGCGAGGAATTATTTTCCACATTTTTTTTTTCTTTTGAAAACAATTGTGAATATCATTTTGATTTTTTCGGCTAGTGTTATTTTATTTCGTAAATAAAGTTTATATAAAATGATATACAAAATAAAAAACGACAATTTAATTTTTGATATATTTTAAGTTTCGTAACTGAAAAAATACCGATTACATTGCTAGAATGAATGAATAATTTTTGTGTTAATTATCATAATTTCACTATTATAGTACCTATCTGGTGAATTTTAACCATTCTATTGATTGCAAAATAATGCTAATCAGAATATGTTTAATTGTTTTGATTTGCATATTATCAGCATATTGCATTTTGTATATACCTAAATATTATTTGTTGTAATTATGGAAAGTCGTGTATTCCGTCGTATTTCTCATTTAAATTTTATCAATTAAATTAACACTATTTATGAATGAACAATATCATAATTATTAATAATAATAATAATAATAATATAATTAAATAAAAATGTTATTAAAATAAAATTTTAATATTATGCAGTAATCATTTACATAGGCAAATCTATTTATACTGTACTTCTGATATACAATAAAAATAACAATAAATGAAAATACATAAAAGATTACTTAAAGAAATGCGTATTATATAGTAATATTTTCTTCAAAATTACGTGAACAAGATTTGACGAGTTTTTCGACTAGTATAAAAATAAGCTAATCAATTGTCTTTATAAACTTTTCCATATCACCTTTCTTATAATTTTTTAAACGATACATCCATCATTGTCAACAGATTAACCTCGTAGAACCCACTGGTTTCTACCTATCCCCAAAGTTAAGCGACTAGTGGCGCGATTAATAGATAAACTCAATCGTCTGAAACCATTCAGCATGAGGTGATTAAGCACTCGAACTTTCTCGGATTGTGAATCATTTTTTGTTATTATTACATAAAGGAAAATTGCCAAAATCAATGTATTAGAAGGTCCTTATACTGCAGTAATAACGATTCATGAATGAAAATATAGTTTAATTTTGTATTCTATTGTACCGAAAACATTCAATTCCTAGAGTGGGCAAATATATAAAATCGGTAGTGTATGTTACACAAGCAAAACGTTCAATTTTTAAAATAATCGCTAATTAATATTATATACAGACGAGCTTCAATTTTTAATGAATACTTACCAGTTTCCGCACTTAATTTAACTAGTATTGCTATTATAATACGTAAACAGACCACCTCATAAAATAATACTAACCCAAAAAATATTTAAATACCGACCGAATATTCGATTCTCAATGAATAACATCAAATATATTTTTCAGCAAACTTCAATTTTCACGTTAAAATGCGGCCCTGGCCCAAGGAGGGATGCAATGTTATGAAACGAGCTTCCCATTTCATCCGTGCGCGGCGCTAGCGTCTATGCGCGCGCACCGAGGCCCCTGAAAAAGCACATTGACACGACGCCCGGCGGCCGGCACATCTGCGATTTTCCAACTCCTCAATACCTCTGGGGCTGAAAATGGCACTGGAGCCTCGCTGAGGATAGCTGGTCTCCGGCATCGATCTCCAACAGCAGCGGGGGCAGCCGGGCCGTCGCTTTCCCTCCCCTCCTCTCGAGGAAGACGATGCTGAAAAGCCCTGTTTTGTCTCCAGTGGGTGAAGTTCACCAGTGACGCACTGTTCGTCGGCGGCCGCCGATTTAGAAACTTGTGTGCGTCTATATTTAACTGTTTGTATGAGGTGTGGTGTTTATGTTGTTTTTTTCGGTGAATCGAGAGCGATGCTTTTGTATGTAATTTTGGTTTTGTGAGTGCGGAGAAATTATATGTAATCGAATGTTCGAAATGATAAAATGCGAAAACTTTTCGCGAGAAATTTTCTTCTTTTGAACTTTTGAATCACTGTAATATAAATTTTACTAGGTTTAGAGATTACTTTTTTTGGGATTAGTAATGATTTAAAATAGTTTATCATTTCTAAATGTTAGCTTGATTGAATTACGGAGGGAAGATGTTTCGAAGTATTTTTTTTTTACTTTTAATAAATATACCGGAAAAAATATAATATAATCAATAAAAAATTATAATAATTAATGTATTACAGCAATGGAAATATTTTGAAATGGTTATCTGATTTTTTAGAAATATGCAATGGAGCAGCACGAAATTTGGTAATTCAGATATTATTTTTTCGCAATTTTCACCCGTTTTCTTAAATAACACTAATTTTATGGATTTTTTTTTAAGAAAGAGCATTTATTTTGAAATTAACTTCGATAATATTTCAAATTCCCAAAAATTATGTATTTTGAAAATAAAATCTGAAATTCAGTTGATTTCATTATGGATTATGTAAAATTATTATAAATATAGATTAAAAAATTACTGTAATCCAAAATTTCCAATTGTTCCTCATCAATGAAAATCTTCATAATATCAAAAACTATTTCAATTACATACATATGTAAGGCCGATGCAAATTTGTTGCGTGTTTTTATCAAACGCCATCAAAAATTTATCAAAAATATATACATTTCAAAAATTTGCTACTCATTGTTCACTAGCTAAGCCTAAACTTAAAAAATATTGAAAAGGAAGTATCCTTCACATAATAGAATAGTTTTAATACAGATTTTATTCATTAGTTCGAAGAAAGGCGAAAAATATTCAACCATCGAAAAAGTTCGTAGAAATTTACGCATCGGACATATACATATTATATATAATTTTTGAAATCGATTGTCTTTTTATCCCGTTGACAACTCGTTTCATTTACGAATTAGTATAAATTAAATAATGATCGTCCCAATATTTCATATAAAGTAATTTGAAACATCCGCATGAGAATTGTTTTTCGTTCAGATACTTTATGAGGTCAAACACCTCGAACTTTTTTATCGTCTTGCTTTTTTCCACGCATAAAGTTCGAATTTTTTTCAGATTTGAAAAATAGCATAATAGATAAGAAAAATCATTATGAAGTACTTAACACAAGACGAGCTTAGCGGCTTCGAAAAATACAAGGTTCGTTTTACAAAATTTTGTTCGATAATTTTTGTACAAATAAATAAACTATTTTTTTTTACAGTACAACTCAGTGGATACTAGTATTTTAAGCGTACATGTAATGCATCCATTCTGGAATTGGTGCATCAAAGTAATTATTTTTCCATAAACTTTCAGTCTCAATGTCTTGAGGAATATATAATATAATAATACATACATATTTTTATAAATTTCAGTTTTGCCCTGACTGGATAGCACCGAATTTATTAACGTTTAGTGGTTTTCTTCTTACCGTAGTCAATTTTTTTATATTCTCGTGGTATGATTATACCTTTTATGGAAATAGTGATCAAAATGAAAATGACGATTTCATTCCTAATTGGATTTGGGCTTTGTCATCTATAAATTTATTTGTTGCTTATACCCTTGGTAAGTTTTTAAACGAAAATATTTTTCAAAATTGAGATCCGAAGTACATTTCCATAATATTTATTTCAAATTTATAAACTACAGATGGAATAGACGGTAAACAAGCAAGAAAAACTGGGACAAGTGGACCACTCGGAGAATTATTCGATCACGGTCTCGATTCATATTCAACAGTTTTAATTCCGACTTGCATGTACAGCATTTTTGGAAGACATTCAATATCACCGTTGCGAATGTACTTTCTTATTTGGAATATTTTCATCAATTTCTATTTGACACATTGGGAAAAGTACAATACTGGAGTTTTATTTCTACCATGGGGATATGATTTCACAATGATAGTATGAAATTACATTTACTGAATTAAATTTATTCAATGTTATAAAAGCATAAACTATTTCACACAGCAAAAACATCATAAAAATTTTCAGTTTATATACATTTCTATATAAAAATATTAGAACAAAAATTACAATAATTCTGATATATTTCCATATGAGGTTTAACACAAAATTACTAATTATATGCTTATTTTAGGGTTCAGTATTAGTTTTACTGATAACATCGGTGATTGGACCAAAAGGTTGGGATATAGACTTACCTGGAGGTATAACTCCCGGAACAGTATTTGAGTTCACATTATATTCATCGGCCATGATAACGAGTCAAAGTGTCATTTTATGGAATATTTATAAGTAATAATAAATTACACTTATATAAAACAAGATATTAATGTTGATAATATTTATTCTTGTAATACTTTTAACTTTTAGATCTTATAGAGATAAAACAGGAAAAATGAGGAGTTTCATGGAAGCAATAAGACCGTTAATACCACTCACAGTATTCTTTTTGATCAGTTGCCTTTGGGCTATATTTTCACCAAATAACATAATTGACAAAGATCCTCGTATGTTTTACATTCTCGCAGGAACAATATTTTCAAACATTAGCGTAATTAACAAATTATAAAAATCTTTCAAACAAACATGCACATCACAATTAAATTGCATAAATTTGTATTTATTTTTTTCCAGTGTCGACTAATTGTATCACAGATGAGCAATACAAGATGTGAAATAATCAATTTTTTAACACTTCCATTTTTGATGGTTACAATCATATCAATTTCATTGCCGATTCCACTATATTTGGAAATTTCATTATTATATGTAATGTGCTCAATCGCTACATTTGCTCATATACAATATGGAATTTGTGTGGTAAGAACCTGTTTATTTTTCTGTTATCACAACTGATTAATATTGTATTTTTTCCATTCCGAATTTCAATTTCAGGTACAAGAAATGTGTGAACATTTCAATATCATGTGCTTCCAAATTAAACCTAAATAAATTATGCAATCAAAGTTATTTATTTTTATAAAATGAATAAAAGTATAATAACCTTAGGATATAAAATTGCTCAAATTGATGCGAAAAAAAACATTTTTGAGAGATTGTAAATAATAATATGAATATATATTATATATATAATTGATTAATACAACTGGAATGTTTTAATGTAATAAATATTTCTTTCAGAAAATTTATTGAAAAAATATTCTTGCACTACTAAAACTAAAATACAACAACTGAAATTCTTGTTCTAACAAATTTAATTTTTTTTCTGTCAATGCCAATGCATCTTGTAAATTATTTGAATGGTTGACTAATTGATCTTGAATAGATTTTCTTTCTTCTTCTATATGCTTGTTCACAGATTGAAACCAATTCAATGAATCCATACCTTCTTCCTGCAAATCATAAGAGAAACGTATTGAAAAATTGGTTTTACAAGCATAGATTTATCAAGAAAAAATTATTACTTGATCAAGAAGTTTCAAAATATATGCCAAACCCATTGCAAAACCATCATCTGTAAAAGCAGCACCAACTTTGTTTTTTTTATTCATTTTATCCTTAGCCAATAACATATGCTCGACAAAATTCAAAGTCAATGGTGGGATTATCATAAAAAATGACTTCAAGTGAATATTGTCAGATTTTCTAAATGCTGGTGAAAAAACCTCAACAAGTAGCTTAAAATAATCAGTACCATTTGAAAAATTTGAAGTCAAATGACTTATGGCACTTTCTAAATTGTTCAATGACTCCATAACTAAACCATGTACATCATCATTTTCACAATGCAGAAAATAGTAATTTTCATCATTTAATGATGGTAAAAATGCTGCAGAATTTGCACAACAATGCAAACCACCAGAGCGGATCATACGAACATAACCCAAAGTATTTCCAATTTCACTGATGAGAATTCTAAAAAGATCTAAATAACTTAGCCCATTTCCATCCAGTCCCAAATTTCTAATGCTTTTGTTAAATTTTTCAGCTCTTTTATAACTATACATCTGTTCTGATTGAATGCAAGCTTCTTTGAAATATCTCATATCTTTTATCAGTCTAGATTTTATTTGTTCATCATACATAAATTGTGAGAAAGTATGAAATTTTTTTCGTAAAAATTGATAAGCAAAATTCACTGTAGTATTCATAATACCAATACCATGAGTGCGAATAGAATTTGCAATATGTCGTATGTTTATTGTATTCAAATATTTATTGTTGCTACTTTGTTCGATAAAAACTTGATTATTAAGGTTATATAAATATTTTGAAACAAATATGTGAATATTGCGCATTATCTCCAACACATCTAAACCTTGTTCCAATGTTTGTTTTGGTAAATTATCTTCGACTGTTTGTAAATTAAATTTAAATTTGGCAAGTTGACGCATTTCACCATACGTTTTCCAGTCATGCAAAACAACAGTAGTCAAATTGTAGAACATGTGTGACAAATAATGTTCTATGGCATTATTTATAGACATATGTTCATTTCTAAATCTCAAGCTCTTCATGCTTAGCAATGAAGTATTATCTTCAACAGGAACATTAAATGGATTCATAGAGTTAAGTTGTAGATGAGAATGAACATGTAAACGTAAATTTGTTTCAACTTGTTGACTTAAAGGTACCAATATACCATCATTGAAATATTTCTTGATTTCACTGTGAAACGTATCAAGATGACTGGAATTTGATAAGCAATTAGAATAATTTTGGATACTTTTATCGCAGTCATTCAAAGCTTCAATAATAAATTTCAGCCTTGTCATATCTTTTTTCATATCAAAAACATTTTGTAAATAAATTTGTATCACAGACTTGTGCCAATATATGAAAGAACAATCGCAAAATACATTCATTTTTGAATTAATATCTATTATACTATCTAATTTATCTAACAGCAACAATACTTTCTGATAGTTATCGTCAGAAAATGTAGACGAAGGCACCAAAGATAATGCAACATTTGTAACAATTCTTCTCAAATTTGTCATTGGCCCGTTCAAAGCTCTTTCAGCAATAACAATTGCTGATAATTCATCTAAACGCTGAGTGGCATAATTTTTATCAGCCATCATATTTTTCTTAACTTGTAGTAATTGAGATATAATTTGAAATAACAAATGTTGTGTAATCAAATTGACAGAGGACAAAATTGAAGAAAATTTCAATTTGAAAACAGATTGCATACCTTTCAAAATTTCAATGAATTTACAAATACCCATCAACAGACTCTTTGTAATAGGCATTCCTTGAGTAACATGTATACTCATAAAACTTGTTATGAAAAAGTTTATTTGTGAAGCAAACTTTACTCCTTGCAAGAGCAACTCTAATCTATCATTCATTTCTAGAGCATTCAACTGAGATTCTCCTACACTAAAAACTTGCAGCATTTCTAAAGACCATTTACAATTTTGTAATTGGGCGAAATAAACGTCTTTTAGTAAAGTTTGCTTCTTATTCACCACATATGCTTGTCTTGCTTTCAGAATATTCTGTGTCATTTTGCTATTGCTAGAACACAAAACGCTCGCATGTTGCAATAAAAACTGTTCAGGATGCCAAACAGCTAACCCAAAGAGCGGAACACTGTGTATCTACAAAAAAAAAAATATTAACTAAAAATCATCGAGAATTAAAAACCAATATAACTCTTTGAATGATATAAAAATACCTTGATATTGATATCACATAAACTTTTGAATAATTTTTTATCCACATTTCCAAATATGTGAAAATGAAAAACAAACAAAATATTAACCTTCACCCACTGAATCGAATGTGATGATTCATAATAATCTAATTGAAGTTTTTCCATATCTACTATACACTTTTTCAAATATGACATATAGTCTTCTGATGCAAGAATATTTTTCTTATTGAGTGAATTTTTAATTTTTCTTAAAGAATGATAAGAATTAAAAAATATTTTATCTGATAAAATATTGTCCCCCAGATTATTCAGCACAGTATCGAGAGATTTTAATGTTTCTGTGGGTTTCTTGATTTTATCGCTGTTCGAAAGTTTCTTTAATGCTTTTCTATATTCTGTCCAGTGACTTTGTAATGGGGAGAAATGTATCAAACAATCTAATGTCACTAGTACAAGCAGAAGTTCTGCTAAATGTGCAAGCACATAATTCAATTTAATTCCTTCTACAATTAAAAAAAATCACTTAATAAATTTCAATAATAAATAATAATTTATAAGTTATAATTCTACAGCATTTTAATTCAATTACAGTTACATAATAACTAGATTATGAAAATGAAAATTATTATTTTTTAAAGTGAAAAATACTCACTAATATTGATCAGGCTGCTTGAGTATAATGATACAATTTGATTGCACATATTGTTAACTACATCTTGACATCGTTTTACAAATGTAGATAAAGAAATCAAACTTTCCATTTGATCGGCAATTGACTTTAAAGAACTATGATTAGACTTCTGAAAAAACTCTCCATAAAAGGCTATAAACACGAAATGCCTGGAAATAAGGTTATAATATAAAAAAACAGATTCTGCATAAAAAAATATCAATGAATTAGAGATCATGACTGAATCAAAACATACTTTTCGACAGCTTCAGTTTGCAAACTTTCAATCTCATCACAAAGAATAGCAAAAACTCCAAGTATTTTATTCAATATTTTATTATCTGACTCAATTATGTCTAAGACTGAAGCACTTTCATGCGGCGATATATCAACACTGATGGGATAAAACGGTTTACTGCTCGTACAATGCACCATATGAGTTTTCTTGAAAAATTGATAAAAATCGGCTTGCTGAGATCTCAGAAAGTTCGAATATCCGCGAAGAATAAACGCGGCAGCCTCACGATGAGCATCCCGTTGCTCCATCATGACAATCTTCAATGCATGAAATCTGATAAATTGACACTTGACATCTGTCACTTGATACCGTATCACAATTTATCAGCAACCCAATGACAGACTGAAATTTGGTATATGAACTCCAATTTTCTACCATAACTTTTTTCTCAAAAAAAATAAACCATTTCAAAAATAATTTTGAGCTATCGGTCAAAATGGTTAAATAACTAAAATATATTTATTTATTTTTTAAATATAAAATCTTTATAGATTAAATTTGCAATAAATTGTCCTATCCAGTGATATTTTCTCAAAATTATTGATATCAAATTAAATCCATGACATTAAATTAATGTCACCTATAAAATGTGTTTGCGACTGTCGAATAATACGTTTTCATTATTAAATGATTGTTTGTTTTGAAAGTTTAATTTTAGAGGTTATGAAATAGGCGGCACGGCTTGACGTTTCTCGAAGACGCTCAGCTATGGATTTTATATCCGCACCTGAGACTCTCGATGTTCAGGTATTTACTCATTTTTTCACTTAAATATTTTCATTACTTAATTTAAGAGTAAAATTTCTTATTTTCTTTGTTATTTTTATTCACAGGATTTTCAATTCAAATTGCATAGACGCATTAAAATTTTTGACGCTAGCGTAAAAGTGCAACCTGAACCATTAGATTTGGTCGCTACTGCCAGTCCATTAGGTTTGCTATTTATTGGTTCGCCAGATAAAACTTTGCGAGGTGAATACAAATAACTTTATCATGTTCTGAATTTGAATATCATAAACCTCAAAATTTTCTGCGATTAGTTTTGCAGTTGAAAGATGTCATCGAGGAATGCGACAAAAATTGCCGACAAAGAATCATACAATTACCGTCGGTTCCCGTCAATGTGTCATTAAATTGTAATTGCGATTTGCTCAGTATAGTTGTTAGTTTAAACGACGTCCTTGTTGTTATAGTATATAACACTAGAAGTCTTATAACAGAAGTAAATTTTATTTATTCTACATCGAGGTCAGAACTGACACATATACTTAAATTAACTTATGTTTTACAGAACCCTACAATTCAATCTGAAATTCGATTAAGTCCAACTCCTAATGCTAAATTATGTCGTCTTCTTTGGAATCCTTGTCAACCAGATTCACTCGCCGTTTGTATGTCTGATGGTTCTCTTTCAGCTTTTATATGTAAGTCGACATCTGTTGAACTTCAAACTAAAACAACCAATGCTAGGTATGTCTTATTTAATCATATTTATATGAACAATCAGATTGTTTGAAAAAAAATTAATTTAATTTTGAATTGCCTAGGTGTCTTTCTTGGAGTCCTAAAGGTAAACAGATTGTCACTGGAGATTCTGATGGAACACTTAATCAGTATAAACCTGATTTAACACTTGTCAAAACTATACCAGCTGCAAAGTTCTTCGACAAAGGAACAACATCAGCATTGGCTATCCATTGGATATCAAATTACCAATTCTGCGTTGTATTTCAGGATTCATCAAATTCTGAAAATAGACCTTGTTCGTCTACAATACCTAAATTATTTGTTATTAAATTTATTCATTTTCAATATAAATTTTTTAAACTTTACCCGCAGGTGTTGCAATAGTGAACACACCCAAAAATGGACCTATAACATACATCAACTATGATGATATTTGTTATAGCATGGGGGACTGTAGAGAAAACCAATTTTTCCTTTTGCATTTGTCCATGTGGTAATTATTTTATCTATTAGACAAAAATTTTGTATTTCTTTTTACTTTAAATTATAAACATGAATGTATGAATGTATTCTTATTTTAAAACAGGGGTGTGATTCTTGCTTCGTCAGCTAATAGCATGGAAATTGGTGTACTTGGTACCTCTGATCAAAACAACTGGCAACAGTGGACTCAGGTAAATGAAAATTTAATATTTTCACAGTGTTCTTTTTTTACATCAAATTTCGATTTCTCTTTTTAGATTGACGAAGCCCGCGCAGAACTACCACTAACGGACGATAAACAAGAAAGTTATCCAATTGGCATATCTTTAGATAATTCCGCTATAATGCAATTACCTTGGGGTATATTAACCAGTTTCATAATAACTATTATATCTGTCATATGCAAAATAATATTTGATAATTATCTTTTTTTTTGCAGTAGATGGACAAACTCTTCCCCATATGCCTATGTTACATATTTTGTCGCACTCTGGAATGTTAATTTCATATTTTGTGATTAATTTATCTCAAAACGCACCCAATATTTGCATTGTTCCAGAAACATTGATTATTCCTCAAAATCTTTTGACTATGTACTTTATATGTATTTTACATTGTTTACAAAACTTTCAAACTATCGTTAAATCTTCTAAATTAATTTATTTATATTTATAGGAATATTAACCAAAATATTGAAAAACAAAAAACACCACCTATAACGTCTAATTTTCAAGATTCTGTCGCACCAAGTATTATCACATCTACTCCTGTAGTAAGCAACATTTTATTTATCATAGTTTTGCTTGTATTGACTTTTTTAATTAAAAAAAAATATTTTTTTTTTAGATTCCAAAACCTGTTCCATCAGGTACAATTAAACCAGTATCGACTAATCTTTTCGGCAAAATAATTGAAGAATCGTTGCCCAAAAATAATTCTGACTTAATTAATAGAACACCACAAGTTCGTTCTTCAAATCTGCCTATCAAAAATAATAATACAAATCTATGTACTGAAATTAAAAGTGGTTCGAATGTCTGATAATTAATTTGTAATATGTAAAAATTTCTTCACTTCAAAACTATACTCTATTTTATTATGATTTTTAGATAAACCGGTTGTTCAAGAAAATCAAAATAAATTCATACCGCAGTCTATAAAACAAGAAGTGGTTTCCCCAAATGACATCAAAGTACTTTTTTGTGTGTTTCCTTATTATATTCATTACGCTTTTTGTTTTTAATAATCGGCTCTTTTACAGAAAGTACAGAATAATTCTAACAAAACAATTAAAAGCAATGAAAGATCCTTTGAATCTGTCATTAAATCAGTACCTAGTGAAGTTATAAAATCCATGCTCTTAAGCGAAGTAAACAGTTTTCAAAAAGACTTTTTTGAATTATTGCAAAAATGTAAACGTGTCAATATAGAGGTTCACACTTTTTTTCATGAATGCAAACATGTTCCTACAATATTTTTGATTGTGAACTAAATATTTTGCAGATTGGAAATACTGATGAAACAAACAAAATATCTACTGTCTTATCAAGTAAAGATAAAATATCTACAAAAAGTAATTGGTCTGACGAGGATATGAAAAAACAGATGGCAATGTTGAAGCACAATCTCATTAATACTTGTGCATTTCTAGCAGAAGCCAAAATGCAACCTGCGTGAGCAATATTTTTCTAATTTGAATGTTATTATTTACTTCAACGTCATTAACAAATTTTTATCATAATCATTTTTCAGTTCTTTAGAATTTGAACAACTAGCACAACTAGATCCTGTTTCAACTAGCAAAATGAATTCTATAAAGTTGACTATGTATTATATAGAATCACAACTTCGTCAAGTGAACAGTGTTTTAGATGAGCAATGGGGAACGTTTCAAGATGAATGCAGACAAAAATCCCTGTAATTTCAGTTCATATCCTGAAATATTTGTATCATAAAATTACAATTTTCGCTAAATTTAATTTCTGTTTAGTGCTATAAGTGGATCCAGTAATAACGATTGCATGAAAATACCATCACTAGAAAAAATTTATCAACCATTATTGAAGCAATCTGAAATATTAATTAAACAACAAAGTGTGATTACATCATTACAAAACACAATTGATGGTATGGACTTATCTAGCATATCTAAAAACTCAAAAAATAGCACTTCCTCCATTAACATCAAAGAAAATAACGAGTAAGTATTGATATCTTTCATATATTGTTTGTGAAAGCAAAATATATAATAATTTGAATTATTTTTCAGTAAAAACAAGTCATTATCCTTATTAGCTTCAGGAATAAATAATATGAATTTGAAATCAGGAAATCTCACAACGAATAGAAAAAACTCCAAGTTGACACCATCAAAAGCCAAATATGATTCTTTAAGAAAAATTCTTTCAAATCATAATACAGTCACAATCAAATCTGTCAAAATTGAACCTCCATCAATGCTTCAATCTTTTCATGATTGGAATTCTGCAAATAAAATTGAAATCAAACATCCGGAAAATGATAAAACTTCAACAAAAATAGTCAAAAATAATAAAACAAATGTCACTTTTAGTCAATCTAGCAAAGTCGTACCTAATGTTGTATCAAATAATTCTCCACTTAATTTTGGAGAACTTGTTTCCAAAACGAATAAACAAAATGAGACTAAATTCAAATCTCCTGAAACTTCAATATCCTTCACTTCATCTGAAGTATCTAAAGAATCTTCTTTACCAAGTAAGTAGAAATTTATATATTTCGTTGAGATATCAAATAAAATTTATTCTATTATTTTATCTTTTTTTTTCAGAGCCTTCCACTGCTTTTATATTTCAAAATATTTTTGGTAAAACTACTTCAGGAGAAGATAAATCTATTTCATCTAAAACTATAAGTTTTCCCAGTTCAACTTCACCGTCTATTGCTGTTCCAACAGCAGTGTCATCAATTTCAAAAACACCAACTATTCCTGCAACATCCTCTTTCAAAGTATTGACTCCTTCGCCTGTTACTGGATTCACTTCTGAGTCCTCTGTAAAACCAGAGATAAAAGAAGCTCCACAAAGCTCTTCACTGATTAAAGACATGTTGAAACCTACAGAAACTGTTGCAAAATCACCCGTACCATTGAATTTTTCAATTCCTGCTTCCTCAGCACCGGCACAACTTAAGAATTTTTCATTCTCTTTTGCTCCTGCCATTTCATCTGCATTTTCTGCTGCACCTAGTACTACATTTTCTTCCAAAAATTTGACACCCGTTAGTCAACCGAACCCACAACCTACAACTGAAATCAAATCATTTTTAAAACAACCAGTTGTTTCCATCCTAAATGCCAATACTAACACTGTGGTATCTACAAATTCAACTTTTCTTGCAAAAATTTCACCGAATGTAGTAAGTAGTGCACCCCAAAATATTTCATTCGATAACTCTTTCAAAGTTACATCTTCTAATACTCCTAGTAGCTTTAATCTGAATTTTCCTTCTATTTCCACTCAAAAAGATAATGATAAACCCGTCACAACTACAACTAACTCGGTGATCAATAATCTAACAAAATCAAGTAGTTTAAATATTGTCCCTCCAAATGTGTCCATATCTTTAAATAGTCCATTACCTACAGATCTGACAAAGCCTAGTGATCAAACTGTAGACAAAAAAATTGAGCCACATAAAACGGCAATCCCAATCACATCTGAAACTATCGCTATTCCGATCGAAAAAAGTTTAAGTCAAGTTTCTTTTGGCTCCTCCAAAATTCCAGAAACTCCTGCTACAATCACAACTACTGCTCCTATTTCTGCTTTCACTCCAACAACTACAACAATTTCTTTTTCTTCAAGTGCACCAAATGTTTTCTCGGCTACTTCTGTATCATCACTTACTATTTCTCCGACCCAAACTCCTACTACCCAGGTATCTGTATTTGGCAGTCCTCAACCAGTTACTGCATCATTTTCTACTTTGAGCATGAATACTGGATCAATGTTTGGAACTCCTAATTCCACTACGAGTGTAAATCCCCAAAATATATTTAAATCCCCTACTACAGTCAATACTTGTGCGTCTTCGTTGTTCGGTGCTGCGAGTGCTGCTATAGATACATCTGTCGCATCTCTCTTTGGGAATACTAGTATATCAACTACAAGTGCACAATCACCATTTGGAAACAATAGTAGTACTACAAACTCCATATTTGGTGGACAGACTACATTTTCCGCGACTAATAATTCTATATTTGGTGGAAACTCGTCTACCTTTGGACAACCACAAACCAATGTATTTGGAGGTAGTGCTACATTTGGTGCTGGTTTTGGTAAATTGAATATTCATATTTTCAATAATTAGTGTCTGAATATCTCTTTTATTCCTGCTTTCTGTTAATATTATTTATTTTTTTTTTAGGTACTCCATCACAATCTTCAAATATATTTGGACAAGCTATACAATCTACAAACAACACATTTGGCATGGGAAATAGTGCAAATCAAACATCTATGTTTGGAAGCAGTCCTTTTTCAAATAACACGTTTGGTTCACCAGCATCGCCTCCACAGCAATCTGTTTTTGGATCTCCAACCACATTAGGTAAATATTTTTTTGTATAAATAAAATTGAATATTTCTGAATCATGTATACCTAGTTCTGAAATCAGGAATTACTTATTTAGATTATATATCGCTGGGGACTTATGATTTTTCTTTTTTCATTCAGCTGCTCCAGTTTTTGGTGGTTCACCTACATTTGGGTCAAAACCGGCATTTGGGCAAGCCCCAAGGTATGAGTGATTAATTTCAGTTATTATTAATATATTATTGCTTTGAACATTAACTTATTGAAATTTTCGTCGACATTCAGTTTCGGTTCATCTCCTCAAGGAGCATTCGGAATGTTCAGTGCTAATGATCAAAGTGCCTCTTCACCTGGCGCATTCAACAAACCAAGTGGTATTTTTTTGTTTTTCATAACTGTATTTCCAAAAAAGACAACTACATAAGATTTTGGTTTTTAAAATAGGTTCATTTGGTGGTAGTCCAAAATTTGGAGGTTCTCCGTCGTTTGGAGCTCCCCCAGCTTTTGGTGCCACTCCGTCATTCGGAGGCAACGTTAACAATTCTTTTGGATCACCACCAGGTATAAAACATATGCCTTATTATTTTCTAAATCCTCAATTATTTTTACTACAATACGATTACAAATAAAACAAACATTTATAAATCTAGGATTTGGTACTGGTTCTCAGCAATCATCAACTTTTGAAAGTTTAGCATCTCAAAGTACACTTTCATTCGGAAACTTGGCTCAACAAACTCAACAACCTCAACAAGCTCCACCAATATTTCAAAGGTATCCTATAAAATATGAATGTAGTTTTTTTATTCAGTCTAATAACTATGTTTTTTTTCAGTTCTTCTTCATTTTCCACGTGGCGTTAATATTTTTATTCAAATGATTTTGTAATTTTCTTAATACTTTTCAATAAATTGTATTTCTCATAAGTAATGTAATAAAAAATAATAATTTTTACTATTGGAATATTATTTTTCCAAATTTCGTAATTGTCATTGGTGCCTTATTTCAGAATCAGAATGATCCTTTTTCCTCTGAAGATCCCTAGATATTATCCCTAAATTAGTGTTTCCCAACGTGGGGCGTATGCCCCACTGGGAGGTATGACAGCAATCTCGGAGGGGGAATACGATGGCAGCGACATCGTTATGACACTCTAAAATCATTTAATTCGGACATTTGTGCGTTATATCTATCAAACATAATTTAAGAAGAGGGGGTAATGGAGATATTTGAATGATTGAAGTGAGACATGGTACAAATAAGGTTGGGAAACACTGCTAGATAGACCCAAATGACACTAGAACACAGGTCGGTTGGTGTGTTCTACTGTCATTTGTGCAAACATCTGATCAATCTTGAAACGCAAGTGTTGACTTTTTTCTATTGACACTGGACATGATTCGATTCGCCAAGACCAAAATTGGTGCAAGTGGCGGGCTGCGGCGTCAAGTGGCAACCGCTCAGTAGTCGCCGGTTTTCGCAACATTTTCTCACATTAACAACCGTTTGTAGAAGAAAGTTGACGTTTCCCGTCAGTAGATAAGATGCCGAAAAACCGAAGACCTGCTAGCGGCAGCTCCAGCGACAGCGACGAGGGGCCTGTCGACGTAAATATATGCACACGTGCCCACATTTATTTTTACTGAAATATGTTATTTATTTTCCTTTTTTTTCTTCCATTTTATTAATTTTCACATATTTCGGATCATATTTGACGTTCATAAAAATAAAAAAACTAACATCTTTTTTTTCATTATCTACCTCTTTTAAAATGGTTTTAAATTATTTCAGAGAAATCCTCCAGCATCGAAAAAACCTAAAGGATCGAGCGATTCTAGAACGAGCGATAAAGAACCCACATGGGTACTACAAAAGAACAAACTGGTAAAAGTCAGAGAATTTAAAGGAAAGACTTATGTTGACATCCGGGAATTTTACGAAAAGAATGGCGAACTTTTGCCAGGAAAAAAAGGAATCAGTCTTCCTGTAGATCTGTGGAAAAAACTGTTGAGTTTGTCAGAAGAAATTAACGAAGCTATTACTTCTTCTTCTTAATTATTCCAATTACAATGCATTTTTCACTATGTTTTACCATCACAAGTTGAAAATTTATAATTATAAAATAAAATTATTCAATAAAACAATGTTTAATTAATAACATGATTTATTCAATTAAAATATTCCAGTTTTAATTATACGCTTACCAATTCAGGCTTCAAAATGAATCCCTTCAAGAGCCTGCTTGTGAGATTCTAAATGCTTATTCAACATGTATTTTTGTGTATATGTGTTATTGCACAAATGACAAATGTAGGGTTTTGCCCCGGTATGCACCATGAGATGACGTTTCAGCACTTGAGACGTCATAAAGTCTTTCGAACATATATCACACTTAAAGGGTCTTTCACCTGTATGACGTCGATTATGTTCTGAAAGCTGCCTGTGTGTTTTGAAAGATTTCTTGCACAATGTGCACGAAAAAGTTTTATTATTTGAGTGCGATTGTGCATGAACGTTTAGTTCACCGCTAGTTATGAAGCTTTTACCGCAAATAGAACAAACATAATTGCGTAATCCTTTGTGCCTGTCCATGTGGCATTTTAAAATAGCCTTAGTTTTGAAAGATTTGTTGCATTGAACACATTTGAAAGATCGCTCATTAGAATGAGTCTTCATGTGGTTCTAAAATACAATTTATTGTAAACTTTAAGCAAAAAACAAAAATAAATGAAGATTTGATGTACCTTCAAATGGTTGGACTGGGTAAAACTAGAATTACATTCTTTGCAAGTAAATTTTTTGATGCCAAGATGAATTCTTTTATGCATTTTCAAGACTGTGGGATATGTAAATGTTTTATCACAAACGTTGCAGACATATTTTTTCTTTCCGTTATGTCGATTCATGTGCATTTTGTATGTTTTATGATTGGACAATTCTTTAAAACATATTTGACAAACAAAAGGCTAAAAATGAATATATTATATTAAAATTACTGTTATTTTTGGCTATTTATGAATGAGATAAAAAGATTTAAAATACGCCATACTCAAACTATAATTATCAAATCAAATAAACATATTTATACAAACAACTTAAGAATAAATATTTATACACATTTGAAAATAATTCTTTTAGAATGTAAGTATCATTATTCAAATATAATTTTCAAAGCGCACTAATTTATTTTTATTATTTATTCGTAAAAAAAAACCATTTACTTTTAATCCATAGTGTTGCCTCATATGAGCATCTAACCGGTTGGATAATTTAAATTGCTTCCCACATTTCGGACATCTCAATGAATTTTTGTGCATAAGGGTTTTCCTGTAAAAAATGGACATATTTCAAATGTTGAAATATGCATTTCAAATATAAATTCAAAAATATAATTACCCATTATGAAATTGTGAAATGTGCCTGAGAAGTAATGACTGATGAACACTTTTCGAGCAAAACTTACATCGAGCCAATGAAAGCTTTTTAATTTCAATAGACTCAAAAGAAGCTAAAAATTTTACTTTTATGCATTAATATAATATAAGATAAATAATCAACAGAATGAACATACTTTTTGATGATTCACTTTTGTCAAATGGTTGGATAATAAAATTATTAGATTGAGGTAATAATGCAAGGTTATCCATATTCGTTAATACTTCACTATGATTGTATAGCTCTTGAAAATCGTTAGCTGTGTTCAAAAATTGGCTAGTATTCTAAAATTGTAATTTTTCTTGTCAACTCTTATAATATACTTCATACTATCTTTGAGTCTTGTAAGTAATAAGCAGGGCTATACTTGGAAACAAAAGTCTGAAATACCTCAAGATGTTCTTGAAGATGATCTTTAAATATATTTAATAATGTAAATTCTTCATTACATTTTAAACATCTGTATATCAATTTGTCATGTTTCTGATCGACAGAGAGTGGTACTTCAATTTTCATCTGTCTAAAATATAAATATTATATTTAAATAAAAACATACAATAGAATTACATATGAAAACTGTAAAATATTTGTGATTACTGTGGTGCACTATTGAAATGTTTTTCTTTCAAATGATTTTCCAACAAGTGGTTCTCAGTGAAAAAATCATAGCACAATTCACACTTGAAATATTTATTGTTTTCATTTTCATTTGATACGGGAATTCCAAAATTTGTTGCTACAATGAAAAACCTCCAAGAGAATTATTCAAAAGTAAATAAAAATATGCAGATTCACAAGTTAGTAATTTTTATTTTGAAAAATTTAAATATTACACAATAGTTTTCAGAATATTTACCAGTTTCCGATGTGAAATGCATAATTCTATTATCTGGTGTTCTTTCTTGCATATTTTCAGTATATGTTGCGATACTTTCAGAATCAATATTTTTGAAATCATAACACCCTTCGTTTTGATGACATATTTCATTGCCGAAATTAAACGGATCATCCGTCTCAAATGCATCCCAACTACCTTTAGACCCTTGATTGAAGAGCTCATTCTTCACACAGCTTAAATTCTCTTCTTTTATCATGTTCTTGGTCTAAATATAATTTAAAAAAAAACACACTAACTATATTGTTTTACCACTCAATTACTACTCGAGCATCATACAATCAATCCTTGATTTAAAAAATTTTTTCTTGGTGAATTAAGGTTTATTTAATAACCCTACCGTAGTTCGTAGTGTCCGGGCAGAAGCTCGACAAAGTCGTCGAAATTGTGCTGCAGCAACGAGTCGTCGCCAGCATTCTGAACAGAGCGATGAGCCGAACGAAACGTTGACTCCAGTACAAAGGCGAACCCTTCGCCTCCATATTCCTGATAATAATACGAAACCACGACCGCGCTCCAAACAACCGCTACACGAACGCATCCCGCGTCTCGTGTTTGGGTTTGACAGCCGTCACTTTGACAGTTCGCAAGCTGATTTTGTTTAAATGAAACCATTGGCAGTTCTCAGTTGTACCACAATTAGGATTTTAACAATTTTGGATTGTAAACGCAGTCGCATATTTTAAAACACGAAAAAATATTGAGGCGTTTCGATTATTAAATATCTATCCCAGTTAATAATCTTCGTTATGAGAAAAACAATATAAAAATCGCTTTGCAAAAAACGTGTAACGCTTAGAAGAGTTTTGATTTTTTCAAGAGTATGAAGGAATCAAACTTTCAGTGATTGCCCAACATTCACATCCATTTTGTCAATTATCGATGAAAATATTGTTTGTATAAAAAAAAATCTACTTTGAATACAAATTTTATTAGTCATTTCTCGAAATTTTACATAGAATTTACTTAAAAATAAAAATTACGAGGATAAATAATATATTACTAATCGCCCTCGTGCTCATTTAGTTGAGCTAACAACGCAGCACGTTGAGATTCCAATTCAGTTTCACTCAAAGCTGATGTTTCGAGGGCTTGTGGGGACCTGTTAGAAAAATAAGCAAATGAAGGTGAACGAATACAAAATATCGTATTATATCAAACTGATGACATACCTTATAGCTGCTTTTTCTGGGCTCTTTCTCTTATCTTTTTTTTTCTTTGGCTTATGAATAACTTCTTCTCTATCAGGACTTTGAGGAGCCGACCTTTTTGATTTTTTAGATTTATGCTTAAATTCCTCCCCCGAAGAGTTTTCATGATATGAGCCATCAGGTGAACGCTTAATTGTAACACACATAAATGCAATGCAATGGGAGAAAATCATATGTAATATATAAATGAAGCGATCAAATAAACTTACAGGTATCGGTGAATGTTTTTTGTGTTTGGATTTTTTAGATTTTTTAATTGGTCGTCTACTTTCTCCATTCTCTGAACTCCATGAACTGATTGACCCAGTTGGTGAAGGAGTGCGTCTTCCAATACGCCCACCATTGTGAGCCACATCTTTTTCACCAGCGCTTTCAGAATTCTAAATTTATTTTATTACAGTTTAATTACTCGTTAACATAAATAAACAAAAAATACAATAGTAATTTTAAAAAAAAATCACCAGTGAAGAATGAGATCGTGAACGTTTCTTATTTTTTTTATTTCGTTTAGATTTCTTACTTCTTGAATGATAATGTGTGCAACTTTCTTCCATTTCATGTTGAAATTCCTGACAAATTAATCATAATCAGAAGATTTTCTAAGTTGAAAATAAAAATGCATGTGAATTTATCTATAACCTTATACAATCTAATCCTATCTTCTTCATTACTAATGGCTTCGAATTCTTTACTTTCCAAATCTAATGATGGTCTTACTTCTTCCCATGGAAGGAGAGGATTTATAGAAAGTTGTCTCAATCCCCATTTAAATGAGGATTCTAGACGTTTTATTGCACGAGTTTCCTCTTTCAATCTATCCTTTTCCTTAGATTCAGCCTAGTTTTAAAATTAATTAATGTTTTTTCAAAATAGTTGATACGGTAGAATAAAAACTAATACCTTTTCCAAGAGGGAATTGTATGTTAATTTTACATTTCCTGCGTCAAGTGTAGCAGATTTACTATCTTCACAAACAACAGTTGCAAAATCTTCAAATGAAGTATTAATGGTAACATCAAAACTTTTCTCTTTAAGAATTTCTTTAATTATTTTCTTTTCATCATAGTACCTAGCCTTCAAATCCTCTACGTAGAATTTAAATAAATCTAATGGAGTAGAACCACTCTGGCCTATAACACAATAAAAAGAAAATTACATAAGAATCTAAAATAAAATAACCAAGTGAAACTAATGATACACAGATATAATTTTACCTAACATGGCCGAAAAACGAATATCAGCTGAAATCAAAGGATAAAGTTCTACCCATAGTGACATTGATGTGAGTTTTCCTTCTTCATGTAAACTGTCAAGGAGAGCCTTAAATTTAATGAAAAAAAAAACAAATAAGTTTCAAATTATGTAAACAAGAAATAATTTCACACCAAAAATAGAAATACCAAAAAACTGTCCCGATTTTTCCTTTGCCCTCTCTTGTTTCTTTTGCGGGTTTGTTCTTTTTCTAATATATACTCGGATTCTAGACTTTTTATATGCTGCTCGAATACAATCAAAGCATCTTCTTTGTCCATACCTAACAAACTAACGTCGTTTTTAAAAGCAGAATTTTCAAGCAACATAACTTGGGCTTCACTCCAAGTAGTGGCATAATTTATTTCAGTCATATTATCCAAAACTTGACTAAGCATTTTCATATTGCGTTTTTTCAAAACTTTCGCATCTTCCTTTTCTTTTTTAGCTAATGAAAATATGCAATCTTCATATATATCTCTACGATCTGAATCAGGGACACACCTCCAAATCTATAAGTATAAAAATATGTAATAATCTGAATAAGTAAAACATATAGAAATACAATTACATTATATAGTACAGTTCATTAAAAAACATCGAACTATAAACAAACCTCTAAATTGGCAAACATTTCATCACATCTATAATATTTTGTGAGCGATGTCATTTTTTCAGAGTGCAATAAAAACTGCTCAAGATTCTCTCTGTTTTTTTTAGTTTTCAATCTAAAAAAAAGAGAATTGAGTAAAAAACTTTCATAAGTTTGACCAAATGTACGTAGATAAAAATACCTCTGTTCTTCTCTTTCCTCTTTACTTTTTTGAGTCTTGTAAGCATGAAATGCTTGTTTTTTCTCATTTAACATTTTCAATGTAGGATAACGAGGATCTTTTGATATTAATTTAACACATTGTTCCCAGGTAGCATTCGATGGCACATTCTATAATGAAAAAGTTTGATTATTAAACATGGTAAATTATATATTGGTAAATATTCTTTTTAGAATTTCAATTCGGCTCACTTTCTCTTTGAGGAGTTCTTTAAATGCATCCATAGCTTCTTTTTTATCTTTAAATACTATGCTCGGTTCGGGCGTCGCATTACGTGTTTCTGATTGAGAAATGGGAACTTCAACACTTTCAATATCTAATATTCAGACATACTTTTAAAAAAATGACAATGCGCAAAGTGAAAAATCAAAATTAAATATGACACACCTTTATTGGCGGGCATCGCCGGCATCACCGGAGGAGTAGTCTCGATGGCCGCCAGAGTAGCGGCCATAGCATGATCGAGAGCAGACTGGCCGCCGTTTGTCACAGAATTCGCACTAATGACAGCCCATAAATTTTGTATAATTTCATGCGTAAAATAAACAACAAGAAATAGAAAACTTACATCGAAGCACCTTCTGCGGCGATCCTGGCCTTGATCTCTTCCAATTCTTTCGGCATAATCCAACTAGACTCTTTAGTGTTTACGTTGTGATAATAGACTTTTCCGTTGTCTGATGTATACTCTTTCCAAACGCATTGCGAAAGAAGATGCTGAAATAATTATGAATAATTATAACATAATCATAAATTAGATAAGGTTTTATTAAAAAAATTTTAACCTCAGATGGAGTTTTGAGTTCGTCAGGTTTTTCCCATGCACTCTGTTTTGTGTTAGAATTGTAATAATAAGTCCTTCCGTCGGGAGCTTTGTGTTCTGTCCACGAACAAGGCTTTTCGACGAGCGGCACGGTTTCGGTGCCTGGAGGAACCCCCATATCCTATTACAAAATGTTCGAGATCAAAAAACTGAACACGTTACAAAATTATCGGGAAAAATTTAAATACCGGTGCTTTGTAAGCGCCGAATCCCGGCGGAGGGATAGAAAACGGAGGGATCATAGATGGGAAACCCATAGGAGGCGGAATGGCGGCTAAATTGGTCGGCATTGCTGGAGGAATCGCTTGCATCGGCGGGATGGGCATCGGAGGTATGGTCGCGGGCATAGCGCCCAGTCCCGGGGGCACTATCAGCGGGGGAGTTCCCATCACTCCCGGAGACGACCCCGCTTGACTCATCGCGGCGTCCTGAAACGAAAACACGACTCAATTTGGCGATTCAAGTCTCGAGCGGTCTGTTGGCTTTTTCACTCACTATGTTGTTGACGTGCGACATAACCGCGACGAGCCGGGCGGCAGCCGGACGCCGAACGACGAACGCGAAAACCACTGACACTTTTGGCCGTAACGGTGTGGCCAATTTTTTTTTGTCGTTTGCCGCGAAATATTAGTTCCCAAACGCGAATGTAGCTGATCCTTGCCGATCATTACCGATCTTATTTACTTTACCTCTACCGTCTTCTACTTTTCTTTGCTTTTCTCACTTTTCTCTACTTTCGTACTTTTTTCATAAATATTCGAGTGTTCTTTGCAAAACCGAAATAAACCGATATTTTTTCCGGTTCAGTTTCGGCTTTTAAACCGTAAACGAGTGTGCCAATGTCGTGTGCGCAATCGTCGTTCGGCAAAAGGCCCGACAATGAGAACCGAATTCGATCATGTATTTAGAATCGGAGCGAACGACAGACGTAATACAAGGAAGAGGGTCGTGGGAAGCGGTGGCTGCCCTGCGATTGGCAGGTGTCAATAGCGAGCGAGAGACTAAACGAAGATCCGAAGAAGGGTTCGCCCTTCGGAGGGTCGAAGGGTCGAAGGGCGGCGGGATGGCCATGTCGAAGGGTTTCCGCATTCTGGAGAAGAACTCTCCGCCGCAGCCGCACAGCTTGCTGGTGGAAGCGCGGTCGGGCGCGGGAGGCGCTCTCCTGCTGGAGTCCGGCGCCGCCGTCTCCCTGTCCGGCCCGGAGGCCGAGGCCGTCCGGAAACAGTACACGAGGGCCGGAGACGCGTACGGCCTGCTGGGGGTGCTCCCGCTCGCCGCCGGCGACTCCACCCTCCTCTACCTGGTGGCCGTCACGGGCTGCTGCTCCGTGGGCAAGATCGCCGATCTGGAAGTGTTCCGCGTCACCCAAACCCAGCTATTCCCGTTGTTCTACCAAGCTCCCGGCGAAGACCGCGTCGCCGAAGTGCGCAAACTGCTCAATTCGGGCACCTTCTATTTCTCGTGGGGCGGCAGCTCGAGCAACGCCCTCTTCGACTTGACCCTTTGCTGCCAGCGACGACACCGAACCGATCGCACCGACAACCGCTTCTTCTGGAACCGAGCGTTGTTCGTTCACCTCCTCCGGTTCGGAATCGAGTGCGACAAATGGCTGCTGAAAGTCATGTGCGGCTCCGTCGAGATACGCACGGTCTACGTGGGCGCCCGCCAGGCGAGGGCCGCGCTCGTCTCGAGGCTCAGCTGCGAACGCGCCGGCACCCGGTTCAACGTCCGGGGCTCCAACGACGACGGGAACGTGGCCAACTTTGTCGAAACGGAGCAAGCCATTTTCCTCGACGGGGACGTCACCTCCTACGTGCAAACCAGAGGTTCCGTCCCGCTTTTTTGGGAGCAGCCCGGCATCCAGGTCGGCTCGCACAAAGTCAAAATGTCCAGGAGCTTCGGAGCCTCGCAGTGCGCGTTCGACAGACACTTCGCCCAGATGAAAAAGAACTACGGGTCCGTCGTGATCGTCAACCTTTTGGGCTCGAGCATGATAGGCGGAAGCGAGGGAGAGGCGATGCTGAGCAACAGTTTCCAAAAGCATTTGGAGGAGTCGCGCCACGAAGACATCGGTCAGATAATTTTCGACTATCATCAGGAAGTCAGAGGTGGAATGGCGAACGCGCTCGCCAAACTGAACGGCCTCATCGAACCGTGTTTCGAAAACATTTCTCTGTTTTGTTACCAAAACGGAACCGTCAAATATCAACAGAAGGGCACAATCAGGACAAACTGTCTCGATTGCTTAGATAGAACGAATTGTGTACAGCTTTTCATCGGCTTGGATGTTTTGAACGAGCAGATGTCCCTTCTCGAAATAGGTGACAAAAAACAGAGCGTATCCCGTTTCGAAGAAGTCTTCCGTCAGATGTGGGTTAACAACGGCAACGAAATAAGTAAAATCTACGCCGGCACGGGGGCAATTCAGGGAGGATCGAAAATCATAGACGGCGCCAGATCGGCCGCCAGAACTATTCAGAACAACTTGCTAGATAATTCTAAACAAGAAGCTATCGACATCCTCTTGTTGGGTTCCGCTTTGAATTCAGAATTAGCCGATAGAACTAGAATCCTTCTTCCTAGTAACATGTTACACATATCGACACCAGTTCTGAGAGAAATGTGTAGGCGATACAATGAATACGTTACCCCCACGAGGGTCCGTATCGCGATCGGCACGTACAATGTAAACGGAGGAAAACACTTCAGAAGCGTTGTTTACAAAGACGTATCTTTATCCGATTGGTTGCTCGATTCCACCGAATCTTCTCTAGTGGCCACCGCTGATAATAACGAAATTCTCACTGATATTTATGCCATCGGTTTTGAAGAAATCGTCGATTTGAATGCGAGTAATATAATGGCTGCAAGTTCAGAAAATGCTAAATCTTGGGCTGAAGAATTAGAAAAGGTACTCTCGCGCGACAGGCCTTACGTACTTCTGAGCAGTCAACAATTGGTCGGAGTTTGCTTGTATGTATTTGTTCGTCCGGAAATATCCCCATATATTCGAGACGTTGCAGTAGACTGTGTCAAAACTGGTTTAGGAGGAGCGACCGGAAACAAAGGTGGAACTGCAATAAGAATGGTTCTGCACGGCACATCTTTGTGTTTTGTGTGCGCTCATTTCGCAGCAGGTCAATCACAAGTTACCGAAAGAAATGCTGATTACTCAGAAATAACTAGAAAAGTCTCTTTCCCCATGGGGCGAACCTTAAATTCTCACGATTATGTATTTTGGTGTGGAGATTTTAATTACAGAATAGATATGGATAAAGAAGAAATCAAGGAACACGTGAGGGAAGGGAATTTGACGGCAATTCTTGAACACGATCAATTAAATAAACAAAAAATTGCTGGGAATGTTTTTAAAAATTGTTTCGAAGGGGAAATAACTTTTCCACCTACATATAAATACGACTTATTTAGCGAAGATTATGATACCAGTGAGAAATGTAGAGCTCCCGCATGGACTGACCGGATATTGTGGAAAAGTCGAAAAGCCGTTTCAGAGCCTGATTCAGTATCTGAAATTGGTATCGGAAAACTGATTCATTACGGCCGTGCTGAACTCAAACAAAGTGATCATCGGCCCGTAATAGGTATTTTAGACATTGAAGTTAGTCAAATTGATAAATCTCAACGTGATAAGGTTTTCGATGAAGTCACAAAAGATTTGGGCCCCCCTGACGGCACTATTATAATAAAACCCAACGATGATAGTAAATATGACGAAACTGGACCTTTCGGTGATACTGTAATGGCAGCTTTACTCCAAGAATTGTCTTCCTTTGGTGAAGTCACGTTGGTTAGATTTGCTGATGATAATACATTATGGATTACATTCAGAGAAGGGCAAAGTGCTTTACAGGCTGCTAAAAATCAACAATTAGTTGTATGTTCTGAACTATTCGACATTTCACTAAAATCCCCTGAATGGTGGGAAATAACGCAAAAGGAAATCGAACTATGTACCACGAATACTATCCCTCTCTGTGAGAGTACTGGACTAGCTATTCCACTTAGAAAAGCTCCGCCTCTGCCCGTTAGGGCGCCTCCTTCCCCTGCTCGTGCACCTCCGCCTAGACCAGCCCCTCCTCCTGCAGCTCCTCCGACAGGACCTCCTCCGCCACCCCCTGTACCGTCTCGTCAATCTCAACCTCCACCTTTACCACCTCGTCCCAGTTAAATTTATTTATATTTTTACAAAAAACATCTCAAATTTTATTATTATATTTTTTTTACTTTTCCATGTGATATTTTTTTTATTTGTTTAGTTCCTTTCAGACTGTTGAGTTAATATATTCAATTAAATACCTCTTGGAAAGGTATGATTTAATTCACGTTAATGTCTTTTTTTTTATTATAAAATATACATATGTTATATAAATGTATTCATTAATGTTATATGGTGAAATATAAATATTTATTGTAAAAGTCATTTATAATAATATTTCAAGTTATCAAAAGCAAAATGTTGATTGCGTGCAAATTTTAACCTTGTTATTTAGCCAAAATGGAGTATACAATTAATTTCTTTAAACATATTCTCAAGTTCCGAATCTTTTAATTGATGAATTTATTAAACACAGAGGCTATTGTTATTCCAATTAGATGCACTTCTGTTGTATGTATTAAAAATATGTGCATGTTAAAGCTATATAATTCAAGCGTTAAGAATAGTTATATAATATTCTCATTGAAAACTGCTTGCCCTGTTATGCTTTTTTGGCAAAAATAATTTATGTGTTTGTTATCTAGTCAATATTGTATGACTGTTATTGATTCATGAATGATTATCGATCGGATGAAATTGACGACTCCAAAATCATTTGGTATACTAATAATTCAAATATGTATTATGCATCAAAAGATGTGAGTATATGTAAAATTTGAACAAACTCTTGAATGTTGAAAAATTCCAATTTTGATAAACGTGTTTAATATAGTATTGTATAGTTACTATTACAAAATCAACTGCATACAATAGATCAACTATAATTAGAAAATTTTGACTGCAACTGTATTGTTCTGAGAACATATCTCGAAATCTGTGAATTAGAAGTTATTTAATTTATTTTCTTATAATCATACCTAAATTGAATATTCCGTTTACAATTATTTTTCATAAAAGAAATTGGTTCACAATTTGTTACTTACTTTAAGTCTTATATACACTTGTATGAAATGTATATTATTTATTTCATTATCATTCCAATTTTGAAACAGTAAATGTAAGATAAATATTTATGTTAGCAAAATAAACGAATGTATATTGATTTTTTTTTTATATATAAATAACCCTTTTAGAGCATGAAATTAATATTTGACAAATACTGAATAATCATTTATTTTATTTGAATCAAACAACTTATAATATTTTACTAAACTTACATATCACAAAAATTTTCAAATTATGCATCAGATAAGGCAGCAACACCAGGAAGGACTTTACCTGTAAAAAAAATAATTTTTAGCATTTTTTCAAACTCGATAAACAAAGCAGTATTGTATAAATCAATTACCTTCTAATAATTCTAAAGATGCACCTCCACCAGTAGACACGTGAGATACTTGAGATTCAGTATTCCATTTGGCACAGCAAGTAGCTGTATCTCCTCCACCTTAAAAGAAAAGCCACAATAGTGATTTCGTTTCTTTTTTTCACTTAAAATAGAATTGCATTGGTTCAAATTTATTTTATTTGGACAAAAAACGAGATATTTCAATAAATTTTTATCTTATCGAGAGAGATCTTATGGCAGCTCATTTTTATAATATGATTAACAATGCCAATATAGAAATATTAATGTAGCTTATAAAATTAAAAATGAATTATTATCTATTCTTGATTTACTGTCAACTGTTACCCAACATAATACTGCTTGAAAAATGATAATAATCCACAAAAAGATCCATCAGTTTTTTTATCTTTTTTGGAAATTCACACTTGAAAATGATAAATTTTATCCTGTAAATCTTCCACATAATTAAATGAATGAGTATTCAAGATTATCAAACTTACTATAAAAATTATAATTTTTATGCCAATTATAAAAAAATATACCAATAATAGTGATTGCTCCTTTAGCAGTAGCAGCCACTACACCATCCATCAACGCTCTGGTGCCGCCAGCAAACTTTTCGAATTCAAAAACTCCAGCCGGTCTGGAAAAAAATCAATTGTTAGGTACAATTTCTTCCTATTCGTATTGAAGTGAAAACAAGTCAATACCCGTTCCAAACAATAACTTTAGCTCTTGCAATAGGTTCAGCAAACAATGCATTTGATTTCGGACCAACGTCGAGTCCCATCCACCCATCAGGAATTCCAGATTGAACGTCAGCTGCTCCGACCTAAAAATAACAAAGAATTTATTTTAGATTTAAATTAGATAATTATTCCAATTAGAGTGCAATCGTAAATTATATTTTTTAATGTTATAAAAATGCCTATTTATAGTACCTGAGCATTTTCGTCAAATTTATCACCAGTGACAAAATCAACAGGTAAATGAATTTGGACATTGTTTGCTTTAGCTTTGTCTAAAAGTTTTTGTACGATTTTAGCTCCTTCAGGGTCATACAAGGAACTACCGATCTGAAAAAACAAATCAAATCTCAAAAAAATTAACCACCCATACTATAAATTACATTTACTGTACAAATAAGTCAAACCTTCATTCCGCTGCATTCTTTCAAAAATGTATATGCCATTCCACCTCCGATAATCATTTCATTTACTTTGTCCAACAAGTTTTCAATGAGTTGAATTTTATCAGCAACTTTTGCACCTCCAAGAATAGCTAAAAATGGTCTGCAATTGAAAATAAACATAATTAGCACCATTTAAATACAAATATATTTTATCAATAATAATTACCTTTCTGGTTCATGTAGAGCCTTTGCAAAATATTGTAATTCTTTTTTCAAAAGAAAACCACTCGCCCTTTGGTCAAATCCTTCTCCCATCATAGAGCTGTGTGCTCTATGGGCAGTTCCTATTTTAAGAAATATTTATATTATTATTACGTCTAAATCGTATAACGTTAAATTCAAAAGTATTATATACTGACCAAAGGCATCGTTCACATACAAATCACCTAATTTTCTTAAGCTAGCTCTAAACGCTTTCACTTTTTCAGGATCAGCTTTTGCCTTATAAAAAAAATTAAATTACAAAAAAGCGTTAAAAAATAATTTAAGATAAGAAGAAACTTTTACTTTGGCACCAGATGCGTCGAGTCCTTTTCCTTCCTCTTCAATATAAAATCTAACATTTTCAAGTAAAATAACTGAACCAGGTGCAGGTTCAGCACAGGCAGCTTCCACTTCACTTCCAACACAGTCAGACAAAAACTGTACATCTCTATAATTAATTAAACCTCATTATGCAGCCATTTACATTTACTTATATTCGTAATTTCTTTTTCCCCACCTATTCAATAGTTTTTTCAACTCTTCGGCAACTGGCTTCAGTGTATATTTAAGATTTTTTTGCCCATCTGGACGACCAAGATGTGACATCAACACCACGGAACGAGCCCCTTTATCTACGGCATATTTGATAGATTCAAGAGCGGCTACAATACGTTGATTATTTGTTATAACTCCATCTTTCAGGGGTATGTTGAAATCAACTCTGAAATTTATATAAAAATTAGAACACAACATGAAAAAATATTTTCTCATCATAAAGATGCATAAATTAAATACGAAACATATACACTTTCAAAAACAATGGTTCATATATTGAAAAAATATATTATTTAATTGAAATACTCAAAAAGCTATGTTTAAATATTCTCACTATATACTTATTAGGATTACGAAATGATTATCCAATACAAAATTATTAGTTTTGAATTGTAAGAAAATAATTTACTTTATATATGGGTAAATTAATGAAAAAGTTTTCGATTAAAAGATAACCAATAGTCTAATGTTATAAATAGATGGTTTTATGGTTTAATCAAAATTAATTTTGAAAACTTAAATGTAATGAAAAATTACCTCATGAGCACTCGTTTTCCTTCGAGCTGAAGGCTATCGATGCTCAATTTATTCAAAGCCATATTTAATACGGGACGACCGGCTCCAACGAACAACCTGCGTACAGTGACACTAACAACCTTCAAAACTGAGAAGGTCAAATTGGTTTTCATGTCAATTCGTCACAAAACTACAACCGTAGGTACTCACTTTCAGATATCATGAAGATGGCAATAGGTCAATTGTGTAAAATTAGTATTTCTGGTCACATTATCTCGATAAATATTTTGTGATTGTACCAAAACTAATAAAAGTGTGTAAATTGTTTTATAGACATTGTGTAAATTATGTATATGAATTTGTATTATAAATAATACTCATATGAAAATACGTTTTTTAACCCATGAAAATGTATTCCATGTTAATTTTACATAAAAGTTTATAGCCGATTAAACGTGTGTTTAAGTTTGTGATGCAGCCGCCATAATTGACATAACGCTTAAATCTGTTTCAAGGTACTTTTTTCAAATATTTTAATTTGTTAATCTCGAATAAGTGTATCGCATTAACTATTTCAATTTATTCTTTTAGACTCTTCATTCATCAACTTGTTCCTTATAAATTTTAGAATGTCTGATGATTTTTTGAAACTTTTCATTGCGGATATTGTTTATTTACTTCAAGGTTCACACAGTACATTCAGAAATATAAAATTCACCAAAATTCAAACTCAAGGAACAATAACTAAAGTCAATCTTATCAATGGAGTACTTAATATTGATTTGACTGATGAAACAGGAACGTTAAAAGATATGGTTTTCGTAACTAACTTTAAATGCCCGAAAATTTATGATAACGCTTCAAATATGCAAGGATTGAAAACTCTCATGAATCTTTTAAATCAAAACGTAAAAAATCAATTTAAAATAGGAGAAATTATAATTGTCACTGGAGCAATTGCTTCAAAAGTTTTTTATATTGATCGATTTTTTACAACATCTCTTTTTAATAATGCTTTGTGGACTTATGACCTTCAACAACTCTATCAAAACAAATATAATAAAGTTATCCATGATAATTGATGTTAGCATCATTTAATATTTTAACTAGTGAAAAAAATCATGTTTCATTTTGCTGTAATTGTAATACTTTTAAACGGTTTCAATAAGTTTCAAGTTAGATTATTTGATTAGAATGTAAGCAGTAAGCGATATATTAGATATAATATTGCATGTCTTTAAAATTTTGTTCTACTTTTTCTGTAAAAGTAACAAGAATATTATTGATTATTAATATGAAATAAAAACAAAATATTATCATCCTGAACAATAATTTATTTTGAATAATACTTTTAAGTGCTCAATAGAATAAAATAACAAAAAAAGATGGAATTATCAACTAATATACATATGTACACACATAAGGATGAAAGCAATGAATTATTTAAATACATTATTCATAAAAATCAAAATTTAAAACAATCACAATTACAATTAGTTTAAATATAAGTCAATACTTTTAAAAATTATCAATAAAGCCCTAGTTAGCTACAAAAATCTACCTTGACTTTTTATTCAAATTAACATGTCGAAAAAAAGGAAAATGCAAAGTCGACCAAAATACTTAATGTGTATTTATTAATGCTTTTCAACATTTTTTGAATAAAAAGACTAGTAAAATAAATAAATAGTTATATATTTCCCAAAATTACTTAATAGTTCTATTTGAAACCACAGCCAAAAATTAAACTATTATCGAATGCAATCAAAATTGAAAATAATAATTTTCGAATTGTTTTTTTTTTCTTACAATACTAAAATTTTGTTGAAAAGCATTTTATACTTCGAACATTCTTGACTGCATAAATAATGTTCAAATTCAATTCAATGTTATTTATAAAATAAATATTTCTTAATATTAAATAAACATTTTCATCACATCTAAGTTATTGTTTAATTTATCTCCTAAAGCAGTGAAACTTTATATATCAAAGTCATGAATTAGGCAGCTTGTCTTATAAAAATAACAATTTATCCACAATTCGTAAATAATTGAACTAATGAATATTAAAAAATCCATCATTCAACAACTTAAAATAATATAACAAGTTTACTAACAGTCAAAACGTACATTTCAAATGCATCACGTTTAGTATTTAAACAAGTCCATTATTTACAAATATGAAAATAAATATATACAAATCTCAAGTCACCAAAAAATAATAAAAAAACGTGTACGTAAATTGAAACTAATGTATCTTGAATTTTAATCGGAATTCTATCAACTAGATTTCAGAAACATTTATCGTAAATTGAAGAAAGTTAATAAAATGCAATACAACAGATAAATAATATAATTATGAAAAAAAAACAATGGAAAGACTATTTGTGATATTACATCTTGTACCTCATTAAGGTTTACTTAATAAAATATTATGTAATTTTAACATTACATGCACAACCATACATTTTAATAAAAATAAACATTCAAGATACAGCAAATAAATTATATAAAAACTGATAGTTTATATGAAAATAAATAAATTATATTAATACTCAACTGAATTCCAATGTTCTATACTTTCAATCCAAATGATAAATAATGCTTTAAACATTGATTCATAACAAAATTATGAAACATATTGAGAAAAAAATCACAAAATTTCATATATTTCCGGCACTGGAACTATAAAAAGCAGGAAAATTACTACCACCGCTACAACTTGATGTACCAAATTGAAAATTGTTTGGCGTTTTTGGTGATGCACATTGATAAATAAAGAAATCGTCCGATCCTTGCAAATGAGCTCTACTTAAACTTGGTTCAGAAGCACTTCTTGTAATTTTGGGTAAAGATCTAAGCATGCCTTCTAATGAAGAAAGAATTTGACGAAATAATGGTCTTTCTTCACGATTAAATTTAATACAGTCCTCAATAAGTCTTTTTAATGCACGGGGACATTCAGAACATAATTTATTTAAATCAGGCCTTAGATATCCACGTCCAACCATAAATAATATCTAAAATAATAAGATAAACATTAATTGATGTAGGAAAAATTTAAGACTATAAAACAGGAGGAAAATTTTTGTTCACCTGATCTTTATTATTGATGTTGACATACGGTAACTGACCAGCTAATAGTTCGTAAAGAACTATGCCAAAAGCATAAACATCAGATTGAAAAGTATACGGTGTACTTTCTTGCATTCTGATTACTTCAGGAGCCATCCACAAAATTGATCCAGTAGGCTGATGAGATTGTTGACTTCCTACAATTCAAAAAATCTTATGAAATAGTGCATTTATACAAAAATTACAAGCTGCTTTACTGCTCTTATCGTATAAACATATACTAAGCAGTTTTTCAATAAATTACCTGACCAACGAACTTTTGCAGTGGCCAAACCGAAGTCTCCTATTTTCACAGACAAATCATCATGTAAGAAAATATTATTTGATTTCAGGTCCCTAAAATAAACATAAATAATTTATAGCAACATGACACAAGTATTTGTAAACAAAAGCATCTTAAAACCACAAGAAATTGGTTTTTTTCACAAAATTTTTCAACTCAATAAAATTTAAGTAAAATACAATATTTGCACAATTACCTATGTATAATATTCTTAGCGTGTAAATAATCCATTCCCTGTGCAGTTTGCCTAGATATCTCTATAAGCGTCAATAATTCAAATTTTGTTTCTAAAACATGTAAATGTTTATAAAGACTTGAACCCTCACACCATTGTGTCACAATAGCCAATGAAGGTTTGGAAACACAGCCCATAAATAATAAAATATTACAATGGCGAGTCTTTCTCAACACTGCAACCTTGAAAAACACAAAAATTTCAATTTTGAACCATAACGTGGATTACAAAAATATATTTTTTTAATTACTTCATTTTTGAACGCTTGTAATTGTGCAGCGGAAGGAGTTTTAACATTTAATGTTTTTACAGCTACAGGACCATGCCAGTGCGCTTTGTAGACGGTCCCGAAACTTCCAGACCCTGAAAATTTTATTAATAGAATCGACGTTGTGATAAAAAAATACATATTAAATATGGATTACGATTTTTCGAATCATAAACATACCTATCCGAGGTCCGATTAAAATTTCATCAGCATGAATGACCCAATCGTCGAGACTTTCTCTGGGAGAGAGTAGATTTTTATTGGATTCGTCTGCGCTACGAGCTCGCGGTCGTCGAGGCCTCAGCGAGCCGGTGGGACTAGCTTGCGTGGACTGCGAATGAGCGGGAGTGTTGGCCGTTCGGTTATTCGGGGGAGGGCTACACGGAGGCGCGACTGCGGTTCGTGGTCCGGCGACGAAATTTCCACGACTCGTATCGTATGGCTGAAATGGAACAAAATCAAATAACAATCGAGCGTATTATATGAACTACAGAAATAACTTATTTGTGAGAAATTTCATAAAACTGCAAATACACAAACGTTTAAAATCATTTTTTTTTCGGCCCTCTGTTGCTCGGCTAAAGTTTGCGGCCTGACCATGTTCATGCAAACGTTGGGAGCCGAATTAGACCTGTCTTGTTGATTTAATGTTCTCGGGTGCCTGAAACGGAACAAAAAATAAAGACAGTCGAATAATTTCTATAAATGAAAATTGAGAGAAACGGACATACTTGTTATTGTTCTGAGCGGTCAACTGTTGATATCCAAAATTAGCGGGAAAATGTAATATGCCAGCTTGCGTTTCGGGATTTTGCGCCAAAAGAGCCGCGTAATACGTATCGGTCATGCGCACCTAAAAACGAAAAAAGCAAAATTAAAAAAACACGAAAACGTCGAAAAAAAGATAAAACTTTTTGTATTCACCTGGTGGCACGTGCTCGGAACTTTGTCCGCGCAACGCTGATGGAACTTGTAATTGCACTGACTGCAATAGAAACCTTGGAAGAGTAATCTCCGACAGCATTCGCAGAACGCCAAAGTGAAAAAGGTCTTCCTCATGAACTGATGCGATATGTGAGACATGATCGGTAACTTGTCCAAAGTTCGGACGGTGATCTGCGAATTAGCAAAGAATTGGCAACGGATAATAAAGAGTGAAATTCAAAACGAGGACGCACCTCTTCGGCATCGATAAGAGTGATGTCGACGTCCCAAGAGACGGCCGTCCCCGAATGCGAGAGCACAACTTCGCACATGTCCGGCGTGAGGTTGCGGAGTTTGAGAGCTTTGCACAGCGCGTCCCTGAGGGTGACTCCGCCCTTGACCTGGACGCCGGTGCGCTGTTTGTTGGGTAGGTGTGCCCTCAAGAAGACGCGCTTGGGGGGCTCGGGGTGTTCGAAGTCGGACCTGACGACGCGCACGAGCTTCCGCTCGGCCTCCTCGAGCTCCATGAGCTTGGCGCTGAGCTCCTGATGCTCGCACACGTACATGGGGGGCGGCTGCTCGAACTCGGCGAACTTGGCGCGCATCGCGTTCAGGTTCTCCCTGGTGAGGGCGATGATGCTCTGCACGTTGCGCAGCTGCTCGTGGGGCGAGTCCACGTCCCCGGCCGCGTACTCGTTGCCGTCGTCGAGCAAGGCCGCCGCCTCCGCCTCCGCCTCGGCGGCAGCCATGCCTTCGGACGGGGCTCGACGGCGCGCCTTCGAACTTCGGAGCCCCCGCCCGAGGGAACTCCGAAATCTCGAAACGTTCTTTACTACACTTTACTCGGCACCCCTACACCCCTACACCCCTAAACCCCTAACCCTCCTCCTCGAACGTACGCCGGTGCTCCGAAGCGGTTACGTTACGGGCATTGCGGATGTCGGTTTTTTTCGCGGAGGAACTTAACGCTCCCAAGTGTTCGAAGTTGCGGCGATTCGAGTTGTATAGCCGCGGATGTTAATCGCAATGCATCGCGGTGAACGGGATCGGTGTATGTCGCCGTTATCGTTCGAGTTGAAATTTGAACTTTTCAAAACGAGCTCGACGGGCGTGAATTTGTGTTTTCGCATCGCTTTTTTTTTTTGTTGACGTTTATAATTTTCAAACGACTCTAGCACATACGACACGTTTAAGACAATCGGAGAACTACACGATCCAATTATTGCTTTATAATTTATTTTAATCACAGTAAACCCCCTATATCGTTCGAATGCATTTAAATTCAAATTTTCTAAAAAAAATTCAAATGCATTTGAAATAATCAGTTAACGCGTAAAACTGTCCATAAATAAATTGAAGTTGAAAAACCTTAACCCCCTATAACGTGAAATCTATCTTGACGTTATAGGAGGGTTTACTGTACATATTTCTAAATTTTTCGTACGGTTCCCTCACAAACGACTGGAAACGGTTTGTAATATCCTTCTATCGACTCAATAGCAACATAAACAAACTATTATTTTATTCGATAAAAACATTGTTTATGCATTGTGACATCAAAACGTATAGTATCCAAATGTGTTACAAAAATAAAACATTCGAAACGAAAAATGCAGGGCTACAAACCGTAACCGAAAACCACTATTTTTGCCGGAACTGAACCGGAAAAAATGGGGGTTTACTTCGGTTCAGCAAAAAGTATTCGAATGCTTAAATATTCAAATACTTTTGAAAATTGACATTTTTTTTAGAAAATATTTTTTGAATTTTTGAGAATTGGTATTTTTTTTTTTTTTTCGAAAACTCTAAGTTGAACCGAAAACTGGAATCGAACTTAAATATATATATATTTTTTGACTGTAACCGAAAACCCGAACGAAAAAAATTATGGTTCGAAGCTTTGGAAAAATTTCTCGATGCGTTCGAAAGGGTGAACGTTCAGTATGTCAGTTGGTCAGTTGTCGTACCTGCGATAGTCGCGCAATTCCAAAGCCAGCTGTCATTTGGAGATAACTAGTATGATGGAATGTGGCGTGAGTAACGAATGTCCTGATGCGAAATCACTTCGTGAGTTATTCAGTTTCTTTTCGATCTAGATATGCACGGAGCCGACAACGAAATCCGTAAACTGTTCGACAAACGTTACGAACTGTCAGACGGACGCTGGTATCGAAATGGCGAGTTTCAGTCGTGCGACTCCCCGTTCACGTCGGAGCCCTGGACAGTGGAAAGATTCGCCGAGCTGAAGAAGCGGCTGAACGACCAGAAGAGTCGGCTGAACGAATACAGGCAGGACGTGTGGCAGAAGCACACCCACACCACCAATCCCGCCAAAGAAATAGCGAAGGCCGTCAAGTCGGCCGCCGCCCCCGAACTGTTCACTGTGGCCTGGAGCAAGTTCTACGAGTGCGTGTCCAAGTTCCCCCTGGTGCCGGAAGCTGCCGTCGAAGCCAAAGCGCTGAACTCTGTCCACTTGTGCGAAGCTCCGGGGGCTTTCATCGCCTCCTTGAACCATTACTTAAAATCGAATCATCCCGACGTCGAGGTGAGCCGGTTTCTATTTATAATGTTCGCTGTAGAATTTCTTGCATAGTTACGTACTTGAGCGTCTTCTATGTTTCTTGTCGACAGTGGAAATGGAGGGCGACCACATTGAATCCGTATTACGAAGGGAACTCGACATCTTCCATGATCTGCGACGACAGATTGATAAAACACACGCTCGATCACTGGGATTTCGGGGACGACCACTCGGGAGATATTATGAACAAAGAAAATTCACGATCGATCGTCGACAATTCCAAAAAGCATATGATAGAGGCAAACTTTTTTTTCTAAAGAATAATCTTTTATTTTATTGTAATTGCTCATCATCGAACAAATTTTTATAGATTCACTTGGTGACCGCCGACGGTTCAGTAGATTGTTCGATGGAACCTGAAAATCAAGAACTCACCGTAGCACCTTTAAATTTCTGCGAAACCGTCACAGCTCTGCAAATTTTATCAGAAGGTAAAAAGAGTTTGTGTACGACTAACAATTTTTTTTTTTAATCATTGTTCTCTTTATATTTTAGGTGGGACATTAATTTTGAAAATGTTCACCCTTTTCGAACATACATCGATTAATCTGTTGTATTTTTTGGTGGTGTGCTTTAAAAATGTCAGCCTCTTCAAGCCGATCGCGTCGAAACCGGGGAATTCTGAAATATACGTCATATGTATGAACTATTGCGGTTTTCGGAACGTAGACCCTTTTTTGAAAAAACTCACTGAGTTTTATGGAGCCGATAATTTTTTAACCAAATCCCTTTTTCCCTTGAATTATATTCCCAAATTATTTCTAGACGATTTATTCAAAGCTTCCAAACTTTTCTATTCACACCAATACAAAACGATAGAGAATAATATTAGTATGTTTGAAAATAAGAGTTCGCGTTCGAAAACTTTCAAAAATATATATAAAGTACAAAAAGTAGTAGCAAAAATTTTTATGATGCAAACTCGCTTGCAGCCCATTCACAAAGAGCACATGATATGTAGAAAGGTTATTAAAAGTGACATAAACAAAAATGCCCATTATCATCCTCGTAATGTTGAGTCATTTGCTGAAAGAAAAAACTCATCAGACGTATTAAATGTAGAAAAACTATCAAAATATCGTTTAAATTTATTTGAACTTAGTGAAAATTTTCATATCTTTCCAAGTATTCTTAAATGTGAAAGTTTGTCAAAGGTTCCTCTTGCTTTTTCTTATGGAAAACCTATTAAAATATTATACAGTTCAAAGTTCATTTTTGTTCAAATTTTTGAAATATCAATGGAATTAGAATTGTTCAAAGTTGAAAACTTGAGAGATATTAGTTTGAACCAAAGTGATAATGGATACACGATTTTATTTAACGAATTTGATAATACTGAACTCAGGCAAAACCTAACATTGAAAAATATTTATGAAGCTCTCAATTTGATGAATAATGGCGATATTTTAGTTTTTGAAAATTTTAACTTATTAACTCAATTTAATGTCAGTATTATATATATACTAGGAATGATAGCGTTTGAAGAAGTAATTTTTAGCCAAAATTCCATAATCAAATTTACATATTTAAAAAACAAAGTAGAAATAATTGATTATTTCAATATATTACTTTCAAATATTACCGAAATCGAACAAATTTCAAGTAAATCAATTGTAGGAATATTGCCATTGAAATGCCTTCTAAGTGATCCATTTTATGGGATAGTTTGCAATTACAATAATTGTAATTTTTTCAACAAAATCAATTACAAAATTGAGAGATTGCTTGCATCTACCAATGCTTAAATTTTTGTTTTGATGTAAAATGTATACCAAATATTGCCATGCTTTGCATATATTTATTTTATAAATGTCTGCATACATGAAGTATTAACCAAACTAAGATAGTAATGGTATCTATGGTAATTTTATTTGTGCTTTTAAAATGATTAATTACAGGTTCATCGGCTATAAGTGAGATATCAGCTGCAGATATTTTTGTAATCCACTGATTGTGAGATATTTTATTCTCTTATGCCTTATTTAAATTGAAGATTCTGTGTTATTTTCCTACAGACGATTTACCTTGTAATGCCCAAGATTTATCGATATAATAATAATAATAATAATAATGGGGTCTCGATAAACATCTTGTTTGGGTATAGCTTTTTTTTCATATAAAAAGGTTCATCAGAAATCAGCTCTAAAAATCTTCAAGAATGGAATAACCCGACTACAGTTTATATTAAACAATCTAAGCGCCGGTATATATATTTCATATGGCAACTGATAGTCTGAAATCTGGAATGTTTATAAATTGATCACCCCAGTCAACTAAAACTAAGAAACAGTCAAATATTAGTGCTTTACCTTTTATAGAAAATTTTTTGTGATCAGTTGTGAAAGAATATCGAAAAAAAATTTTGTATCTGAAACTAGACTAATATTTTTTTTATTAAAACAACTATAATTATGTATTAAATTGTTTATTACCAAAAAATATATATAACTAAAACATGTGACTTTTTTTCCAGCTAAGCCCAAGTCAGACCTGATGATCATACATACATTTACTCTAATTGAAATTTCTGAAATTACAAGATTCGATTTATCTTATGATTGTAGTGTGATTCAAGCTGGTCTATTACAACATACTGAATCATATATATTCATATTTTTAAATAATATTGGGATTTTCAATTCAAAGTGTTCAACTATTTAAATAAAATCACAATTTGTAAACCCTCAAAGAAGTATAAAATCAGCAGATTTCAAAGAAATTGGCAGTAAACCATATACAATATTTTTTTTTCTCAACGCAAGTTAATTTTTCAACATAAAATAAATCAATTTATCTCATTTCATTAATGAAAAATAAACATAAGAGGAAAATAAATAATAATCAATTTTTTTATATAACTTTATTATACATAAAACATTTAACAAGAATTAGAAATACCCGTATAATAATTTCATCATACCCAAGAGATCCTATTTTTATTTTTTTATTAATGGCACTTAAAAACTATCATCCCCCCCTAAATTTATTGAGAAATTTCTAAATTAATACAACATTTATAGTGAAAATATGTCGCAAGTAATTTTCCCTCTATTAGTAAAATGAAAATGGCTACATAAATTGTAAAAACTATAATTCTTAAAACCTCAAAATAAATTATTTTGTACTAAAATGAACAATCAAAAAATAATTTGGCAATCTTTCATTTAACTAAATAAAAGTTGACTAGATAATTCTCACGAAAAAGTTGCATGAATGCTTAAAAATGTATAAAACAAAAAGAACTTCACCATCGACCAAACTTTATCAACGCTTATTGATATCTTTTGAATGAGTGTTTTTGCATTTTTGAGTCGCAAATCGTAACCTGTTACAAGACAGCATTTTATCATCACTTTTAATCCACTCATCATTTCATTAGTTTTGAGAGCATATTCAATACTCCTTAGCAAATCGTTTGTCTTCAAAATCAATAGCGCTTGTCTATCAATATTTTGTAAAGTTAAGGCAATTTGATCAACAACATTTGGCAAGTTATCGCGTACGGTATCTCTCTGAAAACAAGAATGAATTTTTATAATTTTTATGTAAATTTTTTATTTTATACAATATTCAATTATTAAATGAGTTGAGTATGTATCGAAGGAGAAGCCCACCATCCCGCCAGTTACATGCACCCCACTCTATGCCAGCTTCCTGAGTCGGCTTAGGTGGGTACCAGCAACACTAGGCGAAACTACGGGCGTCACATTTAGATTTACTGAGAACTCTACATTTAATTTTAACTAAGCGATCGCAAAGGACTGCTTTTCAGGGGGCATACGGAATGCCGAAGTGAGGAAAATTTAATGAAAAATGTCTTCGCGAGCCGACCTTCATGGCGAAGGTACAAAACGCACGAAAGGCAGATTCTGAGGAAACGAATAGATATATATGTAAATTGTTAAATGTGTTTCAAAATTAGCTAATTCAATATTTTTTTCTAGAAATTTAAAAGATTAAGATCTTAAATATATATATTTTTTTTTTGCAAAAAAGACCATATCAAACTAATTTGTAAAATCAAAAGCAAAAAAAATCTTTTGAAATTCGATTGATTTTTCATGCCATAAATTTTGTTTAATAATGTTTGATATTACCTCTTGCTCGTTTGGCTTAATTTTATCGATTCCTTTAAGTATTACAGACCATGGTCGTCCTGTTATTATACAAGCCAGAGCAATATACATGTTTCCTTTTATTCCAAGATATCCTGCATGGTGCTTCATTGCATTTTGATTTTTATTTATAACTGAAAGCCAAAATTGTGAATAATGATAGCGAAAATCTTCTGACAAATTCTAAAATCATTTTCAAAATTAATAAAAGGTTAAAAAATAATAACATAGGTTTAATGTGTATTTCAAAAACATACTGCATATAAGCCATGATCCAATAAATAAACTGTCACATCCTTATCGGAAGGATTCTTTTTAATCAAAATATTTCCAGAATGAGGATCACTATGCACAAAACCATTGATAAAAATCATATGTGAATATAATTCCCCTAACTTCTTACATAAATCGAAAGCATCAATATTATGTTTCTGAAATTGGTTGAGACGAAAGTTAATTTATTTATACGTTGATGAATATGATGATCAATACGGATATTGTTTTACTTTGACATAATTTAAATCGTTAACTTGCCCACCGTCAACATATTCCATCACAAGTACTCTATCAGTAGTATACTCCCAATATATTTTGGGAACTTTAAGCCATGTATAATGCTTGAACATATTAGCAACCTTTTCTGCATTTTGACCCTCAGCGTAAAAATCCAATTCTTTAAATATATTTATTTTTGTTTCATCCACAAGCCATTGTATACTGAAATCTGGGAAGATTTTGGTCATGACTTTTACAAGAAATTCCATCGATCTTATATCAGCATTAACATTTCCTCTAACAAAATGATGTTGAACTTTGACCGCGACCAAAGTTCCATCTTGTAATTTTGCTTTATGTACTTGGGCAAGTGATGCGGTTCCTAAAGGGGTTTCTTCGAATTCACTAAACAATTCTTTAGGCTGAAATTTTTTTAAATTATCTAATAACTTAATGTTTATAAAATGATAAAATGAAATATTTTAATGTAAACATTTATTATTATTCATAACTAAGTATTAATCCTGTTCATTTACATACATTTTGCTTCAAATCTTCTTTGATAATTCGATACACATGTTCCAAAGAATTAGATGGAGCGTCTTTGTGCAATATTTTCATAGTTTCGACATATTCTAACGGAAGTAAATAATCTAAGGCTCCTATATGCTGACCGATTTTGATGTAAACACCTTTGTTTGCTTTACACAGATCTAGTAGTTTTTGAGCGGCAATCTTATGGACTTCACTACGCAAATTTCTGTACTCCTCTGAATCCTTATCTAATCCTTTATTGTAAAGTTTCGTTTGGTAATTATAGGCAATGCTGCAAGCTGTGGATGCGGCCCTGCTTATCCTCACCAATGCTATCGCATCGATTTCATAATTGTTTTTATGAAGGTTATATGCAGTACCTGCAGTCACTGCACCCAAAACACTAACTTTCAGAAAACGTTTGAACATTTTGAAGCATTCAAAAAATTGTCATGACTATACTGAATATTATCTATAGTTAAAAAACTAAGCTGCGCGAGTCTAAAGGCTGAAATCAACTGACAGTGACATAACGATGAAACGTCATTTATCATTTGACATTTGTACCTCATGATCGCCCGTTCTAACAATAAGACCATAAAATCTGAAAAATCGCGTATGAAAAATCGAAATTGATTTTTCAAAATTCAAAAAGGGGAAGAGCATTATTTTAAGATGCAGAATTGATATCAGAGATATCAAAATATTTGTTCGTAAATAAATAAATAATAAAAATAATGACGTTCATAATAAAAAGACAATGTACCTAATACATATCGACATACGTAATCAAATTACACAAAAAAAATCGGACGAATTGACTCTTTACGGCGATTGACAATTTCGTATTTATATTCCTTTTGTATATTTTCATTATAATATTAATAAACCTAGCGCAAATATAATATAAATTCCTAGTTCAAAATAATTGATTCAAGTACAAATCTGAAAATGAATATCGTGTGTAGCCTACTTCTGTTTGGAAAACAAGATTTTTTAACATAAAGTTTTTCTTATCGCATTTGAAAAGGAAAGATAATTATTAATTTAATAATTCCAAAATCAGACTAACGATATATCGTTAACATAATTGTATACAATTACGTTTTTTACTGGCCACGACATTTGTCACTTAACTTCAATGACTGGTCTGAACTGGCATATTCGACAATTTCAAACTGCCAATAAATAATTATAATCTTTCAAAAAGTCATAACGTTTCTCTATTTGATGTATCAATTGAACTTGTATACATACTACTGTGATAACTTACCGATAGGTAGTACCGGAACGCTCTATTTTTACACAACCCCCCCCCCCCTTTAACGTGAATTGTTTTTAAGCTTTTTTTAAATAGATAACAATGATTTTTATTTTAGATATTAGAAAAATAACAGGATTTTATAAACTTTATTTTTGAAAAGCGTTCAAATTAATATTTTCAAATTTAATATTTTGTATTGTGTAAAATCAGCCGAAAAGGCGCCGCAGACGAAAACTTTTCCCAAATCTTTTATTCAATCTATGTCACCGAAAACTATCAATTTACTTCATTTCTACTAACAATTTCTTTGGTTAATTCATCAATATTTCTACGACAAGCAATTGTAGAAATAAGGCAAAAATGGCGCCGTGAGGAAAATTTTTTTCAAACCTCTTATAGTTAGTCAATCAAAACGTATCACCATAAAACTATCAATTTTCTTTATTGCTACTGATTGTGAGTTTTTTTTTCTTTAATTGATTTTTTAACATTTCTATAAAAAATAATTATATCAATAGTGTAATACAAGACAAAAAAGGCGCCGTAGTCGAAAAAATTTTCCAAATTGTTTAGTCAATCAATCTGCACCACCATAAAATAATTAATTTACTTATTTTTTAAAATTTGCGCATATTTAGTAAAGTAACGGAGCGCGCTCCGGCTTGGAAAAAAAGTGCCGAAACGCCATTCCACTCCACTCCGGCTGCAATACACCACTAATAAAATTTTGTATTCAACTCTTCCCGAAGTCCTTTCACCGTAACAAGCATATACAGTCTACTAAAACGAACCCCATCAGACCAACAGTACGCGACCTCGACTCGATCTCGCTTAACTCCGCCAATCAAAAAGTGCAAAAAATCATATTCCGGAACACCGAACCAAGTTCGAAATCGACTATGAATTCCATATAAAGACCTCACCTCAACCCGGCCGAACCCATCCAGACCCCATACCGAAAAAGCACACCTGGCGAAGCCTCACCATCGACTGGCACCAGTAACCTGGTAGGTATACCTGGCCCCAGCCGCGAAGGGGGGCGTCACCTGAGCCCGAGCTGATGGCCGCGTGGGAAACCCGTCGGCGAGAAACCGGTGAGCGGACATTAGTGCTAGACGCTTCGCGCGGTGAGCACGCGCCGCGCCATGACCGCCGAAAACAATGCAGTGTAGCACGCGCTTAACAAAGACGCGGTACGTTCGCGTTCGGTTCGCGCTTTTTTGCGCTGTGACGTGTCGAATTGTTTAGTGTAGTATCGGAGTTTTGTGTGTCGGATTAAGAGTTTTGTAAGCTTGGTGCGTTAATTGTTTATTGATAAGTGTGTGTTTAAAAATGCGTTTTGAGTGCTTGAATTGAGGTTTTTAGTGCGATTCGTGTAAATTTAATTGTTTTGATAAATTTCGGGCGTAGTTCGAGGTTATATTTGTTAGTTTTTAATTAACGAATTTATGTTTTACATGTATAATCGCTTATTTTATGGTTCAAACAAGTCTGTAGCTAGAGGAGAGAAGCAAAGAGCCTGCACCCACCCCTGAATTTCAAAAATAATGACAAATTATAGATCAATTATGAAATATACGTTGATACGTTGATACACCCCTAAAAAAAGTCTTGACTATGACCATGGGTCCAATGTGCAAATTTATACGATCTAATTGTAAAAGAAAATATTTTGTCAAAATTTACAAACATAACCTCTATACAAAACGTACAAATATAATTTACGCATGAAATTAGTTTAAAAAAACCCAATTTTCAGACTTATAATGCATAAAATTTAATTTAAGCAACTAAAACACATTTTTATTCGTCAAAATACAAAAATTTATCAATAAACAATCTATGCAAGTATACCTTAAAACCGATCGAATCTGATCCACACAAAAAAATACTACACAATCTAAACATCATTTAATTTTCAAATGTGAAAGTGATCCATTATTTCGCGAACCGATCGAAAGTGTGGAGCGCGCTTAACAAAACGGCCGACCCCCGACATAGAAAATTGCGCGATTTCCCAACACCCAAACCCGAATCCCTTCGGAATAACATCGAAAAGAGGCGCACGCACACCACGGTCGGGCACGCGGCGAAGCCTTCGGTATACACGGACGCTACGTTCCTCCGTCGAAACCGGTCCGCGGATAGTTATTGGCCGTCGCCGGCGTCTTGTCCCGTGTGTAGTATGTTGTGCGTCTCCGCAAAGTGGCCATTACTAATAAACCGTGGTCGAAATGAAGTAACCGTTCCGCGATTCGCTTTGTTTACGGTCGACGTGTGCGTATGTAAACCTCTTCGTTGCCCCGAGAGAAAAAAATGCATTCCGAAGTCTCTCTCTCCGTTCGGACGTTTTGGGTCGGTCGGTTTGTGGGTGTGTGATTTTTTCGGACGTAAATAAATTTCGTATGTTTGATTAGTCGATAGAAACGCGAGATTATGTTTATTTTTAATTAAAATGGTTTTATTTTTTTTAAATGTGAACGTTTGTTTTCTAGGTTGTGTTTAGTGAAAAGTGTTGGTTTGTGAAAATTTCCCGGACTGGTTGATTTGATTGCGAAACTCAAATTCATGGATATACAGTGTTCGAAAGGTAAATATTCGAAATTTCATATTAATTTGAATGCAAACGAATCGAAATTATATCAGAGATATTGGATCAGTGTTATGATTCGACTGCAATTGTTCATTATTGCGATTGCAAATATCATTATCAATGTGATTCGATAACATGACTCAAATAAAAATTATAATCGCGTAACAATTAAGTAAAATACAGACTAAAAAGAGTATTAATCGAAAGTGCTTCTATCACGTGCAAATAGGAAGCCTATGTGAAATTTTATCCGTTCCACATGAAAGTTATTTCAGTATTCTACATTCGTACAGTAGAAATTGCGATATTTACATACATTTTCATACAAAACGAATTTCCGACATGTTCGAAGTCACCTTTATAAAGAGCATTCGAATTTTTTTTTGAAAGTAACGTAAGACTTAACAATTTTGTTTCGATAGAACCGTGAAGTAATTTCGTATCACCTTCATTATATAGTACATACCCTTTTTTTAAATAAATTGAAAAAATACATTGAATAGTGAGCCCAAAGTGTTAAGGTCGAGCGGTTACGAAAATTCGTTCGTTCTTCGGTCGTATATGTTTGAACTTTGTCATTTTTTTCGTATCTAGCACAGCTCGAGCAATCGCTCGAATGAAAAAATAATCCAATTTTTCATTTGAGCAGTACTCGTCGCTAATTTGATATGTGCATGCTGGCGATGAAAGTCATCACATTAACGAAAATTACGTCTAATTTCATAGCTACCGTTATTTCGAACGGCATCAAAACACATTCGTTAGTCCAATAAATTTCGAAAGAGTTCAAAAATTCATGGTCTATAGATTCTTCAATAACTTACAAATCTCTGGACAATTTTCAATTATTTCTTGTACCTCATTACTTCTACTAAAGGCCAATCTTTTTTGTACAATTTGAAGAAAATGTATCTTTTAAAGAGCTGATTATTTACTTAATCCACATTTTGTTAAAGTCAGAAACTGAGTTACATATTGTTTTTCTTCAATAATCGATGAAAATTGATTCGTTCTACAAAACCAAAGTATCGATTCTTATAATTAAAGATATATGATCAGTTTCCGTTCATTAACTTGAAATCTTAACTTTTAGAAAACGGTATACAATTGTTTTAGTTTTAAAGAATGTCGTTTTCTATATGTTGGATGCGTCAAGAGCTAACCGCTCGGTTTTAACGGTACACAACTACGATATGCAAGTACATTATTATAACATTGAAATCACTGTTTATGCTCTCGTAAACATTTTTTATAGTTCAAACACTGGCGATTCGATGACGAATATCCGTTAGAAATTACGCTTTCTAATGTTGAAAAATTCTCTAACGCGTTTCATATGTAACTCTTTTTATGAACTTCTACAAAAAAGATCGATGATATAATGAATCGTCTGAATTGTCTCTAAAAAATATGGAGTATCAAAGTCTCTGCCATCAATTTATTTATTTTTGACATTCAAAATATTATCTTTGAAGTTCACCTTATAAACAAACAAACGGATCTATAATACAAGTTGACGCAATCTCTAAAACTATAAAAACATATGCTGGTCGTCGTAGACACATTACAGAATTACAATGTCGATAATGACTCACATAATGAGTTTCCATGGAATCCGGAGACCTTGAGTGTTATGCACCCGATTGCATGAAGTCGACATGTATTCAAAAGCATTCATTAAAATCTTTTGATTTACGATGTAAAAAAAAGATTCTCGTTCTATTAGAATTGTAACTATGTATACGTGTGCATACCTTTTTTAAATGATAGTAATAATGTAGATGATAGATAGTGATCTTCACTCTTTTCCTTATTAAATGATTGTGATTTATAATCTTAGGTGTGCTAAAATAACGATATTTCCTTTTTTGTTTATAACTCATCTCTCTCTCGTTAATTATATGTTAAAATTACAATTATGAAAGTACTATCATAATCATATAGTATGTAACATTCACAATATCCATCTTAAAATATATATCCATAGATTCAATAGTTTTATATTTAGATCACAATAGAAATTCCATATCGAAATTATACTTTCAACATCAAATAACCATCGATTCTGACCTTTGAAACTACACTTCAATTTAAAGTAGATTAAAGCCATTTTTCCCTACTTTTATTACTCGAAACATCGAAGCAATTAGATTACGCAAACACAAATCCATCACCCCAAACTAATACGACCCTTGAAATTTCAACTGACCCGACGCTACTATCAAATTTCACCGACGATCGCGAAATATAAATACTCTTTCACAAACACGCGTGTTCGACATTGCTCAAACATCTCATTAGAAGCTGGAACGGTCCGCATAACGGTATTGTGCCATTTCACAGGCGGGCGAACGAAATTCGTTTCGAAATTTCGTAAGATTCCCGCTATTTTTCCCCCGCCGCCGTTCGAAAGTGCGGTGCAATTGAGCGTTTCCCGAACGGATTTGCATTTTTCAGTGCGCCAATTCGCTAATTGCAATTCGAATTTCACTTTTTCGCGAGCCGTTCGATGGCTCGTTTAATTTTTCGATTTTATTTCGCGCGATTCGGACACGCTTTCGTGTCTTTTGATCCGCCTTTGAAAGGTGTCGAATCGAGGCGGTGGGTTTTCACTGAGTTTCGTTTAATTGTTGCAATTTTTTTTTCGATGAAATTGATTTTTATTAGAATTTTTATTGATATAAGTGTTTTGATATTCGATGTGAATTGTTTGTTAAATGTTTAGAACGTTTTGATTCGTATAAAATGTACAAATTTATTCTTTATTGTTCAATTATCGTATGAACGATTTGTGTTTGTATTCAATTACGTCTTAAACTTGATCTAATTTGAAAAATAAATAATGTACGAAATATTTTTACTAAGAATATTTTGCAAAATTTTCAAATCATCTCTGTTTTTATACGTGGCAAAAAGTTTATAAGAAAATCGAAATTTCCGAAAAAAATTCACTCATATTACACGCAAATTTATGCGCGGTGATTGATTCGGAAATCAGACCGAAAGAAAATCCATTCTTTTGACATTCTCACGCTCTTTTTCACTCGCATTGTCCGTCAAATTGCGAGAACATAAAAATCGTCATTTTCGCTAATTTCAACCGATTTTTCCGAGAAGAGCTCTATGAAAAAAACTTCTTGCACCCAACGAATTGCGTTCGTATCAACGTTTTCCCGAAGCACGATCTTTCGGCTTCGGAAAGGCGATGTCGAAACGGTGACGAATCGATTCGAATAATGAAACATTGTGTGTTATAAAAAAAATATGTATCGCGAAATTGAACATTTGTCGTATTGGGGCAATAGTGTGGCTCACGATATCGCGTTAATGTCACGAAAATGAAATTTTTTGACACGCCCCATTGTCTTTTGAATTCGTGTAGATTGTCCATTTTATTTTTTCAAAATATATTTTCATATTATAATAGTTTGAAAATTGATTCAGTTAATGAAATTGATCAGTTAATGTTCGATTTATTTAAACGGACATGGAGTTTTTGTAGTTATTCGATTCGCATACAACACGTTTGACCGCAGTTTTCGTGCCACTTTTATTTCTGCACGTATAATATAATATTTCCAACTCGTGTTTAATCGTATTTTATTGTCGATAATGCAAGTTGACGGTAACGGAATCTCGATTCTTCGGAAGAAAGAACGCCGTTCGTTGGCTCCTCGGGAATGTCGTCGCTTCGAGGCTTTTATCTAATAAAATTAACGTTTTCGTCGTAGAAAATTGTTATGAATTAATACTGGGTTTTTGAAGTATCAGCAGATTCATTTAAGTTATACTTCTTGTTGAGAAATAATACGTTTTGTTTCTAATATTGAATTGAAATTTGTGCCAAAGTGAAGTACCGTAATTAAAAATTATCCAAACACTTTGTGAAATTTCACGAGTTTATTATTTCAAATATAAACATGCATTACAAATACAGTGAAAACGTTCATCATTATCAATTCTTTACATACCGACGAAATAAATTAACGATTCCGATCAAATTTCAAATCGATAATATAAAATACTGTATAGTTAAAAGATTGCTATTTTATAAATTCATCCTGTTTACATCGTAGACATATAATTATAATAATAAAACAAAGATTAAAACTGATTAAATGAATGAATTTTCCCAACATTATCTTGCAAGTTGCAACATACTCGTTGAGAAGCTCTGAGTTAGATCATCCGTCCCGAATCGTTATTTATTCGAATTCCTCCACCGATAATTATAATGTACGCTAGAAATTTTTCATATAAGTGATAGTCATATTAAAACTCGCGTACACGTTTTCAACTGAAAAACCCATTATACATATTTTTTAATTTTATTTCCAAAGCAATTAAAATCATCGTTTTTCCCGCACCGACAACAATCATTTACGCATCGCGCTCATTGTCAGTCGAAACGTAAACGATGGTGTATAATGGTATCGATGGGTGCGGCTGTGACAAGTGTTTGCCCACCTATCCGTCCATTTCCTACATTAATGTAACACGAATACAATTATCGTCACGTCTTGGTACACGTCCGCGGTTTCTATATTCTTTGTGTGGCGGAATATCTGATTGCACAACAAGATCACTGACCTGGCGAACTCCATATCGTCGTTGCATTCCAGCGGCTCGATAAAAGACAAAACCGGTGCAAAATATGCATTTTTTTTTTCAAAATGGTTCCGTTCTTATATGAATGTTCAGTTCCAGATGAATGCTTGTAATTTTGATCAATATAACAAGGTTGATCTTTGAATGGTTGAAATTTAACTGTTTTTGAAAGGTTGTTAATATTGATATTGGATTGTCTTTTCAGATCATTATGGGTGAAATGCTGGAGGAATTGTCCTTCTCCGAGTGGCCTGATCCTCCGGGGAGTCATCCCTGGCTGCCGGCGTATGGATTTCAACCGCCTCAAGATCATTCGCTCGAAAAGGAGGATTTCCTAGATCCTGCCGGTAAGTTTTTAATTGATTGAAATTTATTCATGAGTTATGGTGAACGATTAGTGTTTTTTTCTCGTTAGCCGTGACTCGTAAAATTACGCGCGGTGTCGAGAATTTTATTGATCATTATCGAACAGCTGAGAATTTCGAATCACTTTTCGTACGACGTTACAATAGCTCGCGGGAATTTATCATATTATAATGGTAAAATCTGTTGTGTCCATTGAAAATTCAGCCTGCATCGCGCCGTTATCTTTGCATCTTTTCTGAAGAGATCTTTTCAATGCTTAGTTAATCACTGCTAATTCAATTAGCTCGTGACCCATATATTAGACGTCGTGAATAGAGTTTACACACAAAAGACTATTGACGACGATACGACACGTTTTCTTGGGCGCAAAGAGTCTCCGTTTGCGATTTTGTCTAGAATATTCGCGTCTATTTTTTCGAAACACTTTTTTGCTATCGAAATTGAAACAATCGCAATAGAGTGCGCCCACTTCCTGATCGCGTTCATCGACGAAACTTCAAGGAAATCAACACGATCGAATCGCATTGAATTCTCGTTCGATCGAGATGCCTTTGAAAATTGCAGTTTCGCTCGCGCAATTCGAATCAGGGATAACCAACGATTATTTTGATGTGTACAATTTTTCATGAAATGTTTGATCGATACTTGATATTGAATAGACCCAGCTTTTATTTGAGCAACAATGTAGCGTCATTAAAAAAACCGAACGGCCGAAACGTGAAAAGGATAAGCCAGAAGAGAAAGGAAAGGCCGAGTGTGTATGTACAACCGTGAGGTTATACGGATTACGTTTTCGATGTTAAAAACAAGCCGCCACGTTCAATAGGTGAAGAGACGTGACAATGTTCGAAAGCTCGTCGTCGACAAAGCGCAATTACGAATTCATGACGACGAGGAGATGCTCAATATACTAGTGGAAAAAATCTCGTAGGCGGGTATCGGTTCGAGACGTTCGCGCTATAAATTCAAAGAAATATTCCACGGTCTTTTCCGAGCTTAAATCAGATGCCCATTACAGTTAGGGCAGCTATGTATTTTATATAGACTTGATACGAGTATAATATTAGAGTTTTGTGTTCACATTCGATGTATTGTACATGTAACTATTACGGGTAATAGATGTTTGTATAACGCGCGAGTGTATAAAGGCGGAGCAGTAAAATTCGCGACTGTTATTTCGTTTAGCAAACGGCTGTCTGAAAATAGCGTGTTCGGGCCATAAATATCTCATATTACTTTATGATTTTCACATGGCAATCATATTGTTAAATGACACTTTTAGTACCGCCTTCGCACTTTACGAGTGATTTTCAATTTGCTGCCGGAATAATGTGCGAATACGTACGATGTGATTTGATTTCTTCGATATCTGTAAATATCTATTAATATGAAGCACGAATCAAAGTTTGTATTTTATAGATTATTTTGACAGTTTGTGTTTTATTCATGTATAAAAAAAGTTTAGAAATATGTTTACGGATTCAAACAAGCGGAGCCCATCGAGTTGTGTCATATTTACGGGCTAAAGAAAACAACTCGTTGCACACAAATGTACACACATTATGGAAATATTATACAAAATTCGTGGCACTCACCATGTGAAAAACACTGTCAAGCGTCGTTAAAACTTTTTCCCGTACGGAAAATTCCTTTTCGCAAAGAGCAAGAGCAGCTCTTTCCTAACCCACACGAGAAATAGGAACTCCTTCACTTCCAGCGGGCGAAACTTTCTTTTTCTTCGGCGGTGGTGAAAAAAATAGCGAAATTTTCTGTTATTTCTTGCTCGCTTGCCCCCACAACAATTTAAGTTTCTTAATAAATACGACTACTTGAATTTCCAAAACGTTTTATTACGGCGATTTCGAAAATGCGCGCGTAATCCGAAACTTTCTCGGCGTTCACCAACTTTATGCTTATATCACGAGATTACACCCCCTCATGAGGGTTTTTTACGCGCTTTCCCACCGACGAGGAATCCTTTTATTTTGTCAGATCTGATAGCTATGCTGAAAAAAGTGGTTTTAGGGAGGACGAAAAGTTACGTCGCTTTTTGAAAATCTGCTCGCTTTCGAAAACTCTCGTCCAAGATTTATGTGAACTGTGATTGCGATATCGTGCAAATGCTTATGTGAAAAATAAAACTGCAGTTAAATGTTGAATCTAACTTATTTGTTTTTCCAAGTTATATACAATATGTTAGTAATCGCCGATATATAACAGGAGATTATTCTTTTATTTTCTCAAATTATTAAAACATCTTGATTAAATAAAAAATATAAAAATTAGGATTCTATAATAAAAAAATCTTTGCTTAATTTAACTCAAATGAAATTTTTCCAAACATTATTTTTTTCACTAAGTTTCCAGGTTTATTTCAGGATTTTAAAACACGGATGAGTTATAATATTCTATTCTCTTAAGTGTTTTCTCAGAATTAATTATTACTGGATTAAAACCTTTTTTGTGTTCATTACTATTAATAAATTATTTCAAGTATCCTGACTATGTCAAATTCTGATAAAAACAAACATAATGAATTATGGCAAAATTTTCGAACTATACAATATATTATATGTACTTTGAAAATAAATACATCACGAACAAATAAAATATTTTACAAACCCACAGGCATACAACCAAATTATAATAAAAGTAAAATCAAAGCAACCAACAGAATCGTTATCCACCGACTGATTGATCACCGTTAATTTTCCGTCTACTCTTCAACAAAACTAAGCCTTCGCGTTGCTCAAGCCATTGTCCATTACCGTTCATTGTCGGTGCAACGATGACGACAACGTCATTCATCCTCCCATTGTGCGATTGCAAATTGGGGCATGGAACCTAACGAAAATTTGACTCTATATTCAAGTCTAAGGTTTCGTTTGGTAACTCGTAAACAAAACAAATTTTCAGTTCGGTTCCGCGTCCATTGTTGCGCTCCAAGTGTAAGAACTTCGATTCGTCTCCGCTGTCAACGGTGCACAATTTGTCTCGGGTTTATTTTCGGATTCGTTTTCGATTGTTTGCCGCTAAGTTCTATTGTTCCGATGACAGAATGAATTATTAGTCGAGGCAGCGTCTTATATTTTCGTGCGGCCGTGTGATTTTCAATGAAATGCTAATTTAAATTAGCAGAATTAAATGAATAAAATTTGAATTAAAATAAAGGACGTTCCGTTTGAAATTTAATTTATTATGTATTCAGATTTTATTGTTTTTTGGATTTTCATCGTATCAACTTAAAAATATAGAACGCATTAGTCTCTATTGACTTTTGAAGGCGAACAAAGATAAAAATCCTATATTTTTCTGATAATCTAAAATAATTTAACTATCAATAATGACAATGATGATAACTTTTCATTTTTAAATCCAATTTATTGTGAAATATTATGTTTATATTGTTATATATGTATTAATTTATATAATGAGGACGATGTGAAAGATATCGTATTATAAATTGATACAACTGGTTGGTGTAGAAACCCTTTGATATTCAAGTTTCCAATCCGCAATGGTTAATAAGAACTTATTAGCATCAACGGTTCAATAAGGATAATGCGAAAGTTTTGAAACTTCTCTAATAAGTTGGTAAGCCAATTGACAAAGTAAAGACAAGTCGACTAAGAACCTTCGAATGCGTACCGAACAATGAGGGATTATAAGGTCGATATAAATTACAGACTAAATTCAATCAAAACTTCGCAATAAACAGTTTGCATTATATAAACAAAAAATATAATTCGGTCATTTTTTCCTCTGTTTTGAAATTTGGATTCAAGCGACGAGCGCACCCAAATAGCGGTTAAATCCTGTTCCAGAATAAGGGAGAGGCAAAAAAAGTGAAACCACTGCAGAAAACCGCAAAATAATGTTGCAAACGTATAAGTAATATACATTAAAGGGAAAAAGAAAAGACATACAAAAAATTATGGTGCCGACAGGGAATGCGGTTGCCATAGTGGGGAATTCACCATCTGTTTTTAAAGCCCGCCATTTTTTCAACATCACTCGGTAATTCCTCGGTCTTCGCTCTTAACAACGGTCAGACGTAACGAACGACGCCAAAATTTTGTATTTATTTTCGAAGAGCACTCTCGTGCATGCGAATACTTTGTATATGTGTGTGAATGTGTGAAAACGTTTTTAACGAAATTCTCCGGCAACGGGAAAACGCGAAAATTTCAACGGGGAAAAGCGCACACGTATGAAATTTTCCACGGTCCCAGTGGAAATCACGCTTTTTGATCCACCAGTATTGTAATCACATCACTTGTTTTCGATCAAGTTTTTATTGTACTTTTCTTGTTTCGGTATGTGAATGGATGATTCGGCAATTTCCGAGTGCGATGTTGGTTTTTTTCGTATTCATCGAGAACGATTCAAAAAGAAAACCGCTACTCACCTATATAATCAATTTTAATATTTAACCCATCAATCGAATATTATTTCTATTAAATATTCTTTCCTCGTATTTTTACAACATGATTAACACCGACATAATTTTAGCAAGTAACACCTGCCCTTCACTACTAATCAGCGTCATCCTATTAAAAAAGCGATCAATGGACGTTACAAAACGAGCTGACGCTTTTAAATTATAATCCCCAAACCGAAACGAAAAACCCAATAAATTATCACGTCGGACTATACATAAAATGGGCGACACTTCGACGCGAAAACTGTCATTCAAGGAGCCAGGAACGCGCCGCAATAATGAGGTGTTGAATTAAAACGCGAATCCTTCAAAAGGGGAACATCAGTGAGAGAAGGAGGAAGTGGGCGAAAAAGGGTTCATTAGGAGATGGTTTGGTAGAGGGCGGGAAAGGGAGCTGAAGGGGCCTGTTATTAGAGCAAGGGAGTTTGCGAGTTTCTGCGACGGGCCGAAAATCCCTTGGACTGAAATTAAAATGATCCTCGTCGGCTGACGACCTCTAGCCGCCAGGATAATGTCTGTAAAATGTTGGTGGTTAACCTTTTTTTTAATAAATTAATTTTCATCGGCGGCTTACTTTTGTCGAATATACCGGTTTTCACCAATTACTGGCGTTAAGCGACATGCGGCGCAATTAGTAGACGAAAACAACTTTGAATTATTACATTTGATTAAAAATAGTTTAAATATTTATTGTATTTGCCACTCATTTTTTTTACTATGCAGCTAAGAAAACATTCAGTAATTCTTTAACGGTCATTTTGTCGCTAAAATGAATAAAAAAAATTCCCGCATAAGGGACACGTAATAATATAAAAATGTAAAAATTAATTTATAAATATGATAATTGACTACTACTTAAACTATATATGTATAGAAGTTTAATCATCAAAAAATTCTCAATATAATACCATAAAGGAAAAATTAGAAAAATACAGTAATAAGATAACATTGGAAATAATTCTTCTCCCGATATTCGCATAACGAGAACTCACTTTGAGTAGGGTATGGAAAAATTTAAAAGTCAAAGAAACACTGGTGTAAAACCCCTGCCAAAGGAATATGGTGGGCGGCAGCAAAGGGTAGAAAACAATTATGCTCGGTGGTGGGATACGAGTACAGTAATGCGCCAGACGCAACCGGACCGACTTTCGCTTTTATCGCCGACGAGACCCTTTTTTGTGCTCCAAAATTTATTCTGCCTTTGTTGGATATTTTCGGAGTGCGAGTTATGTACGCGTGTTGATGAATTTGTCATCTTTTTATTATTATTTAATTACATTGTTGCCGATGTGACTTCATTTTATGAAACCAGGTGTTTGCTTAGTTTTCAATGCGTTTTTTTTACTTAAAATTCTAAATCAAATCACAAGTATTATGATTTATATTGTACACTCACCATTTTCGGATGCTATCCTAGGGCGATAATTCATATCTGAAATTAAAAAAAAACTATTAGAAACTTACACAAATACATCTAAATAAAATGATAATTTCAAATTTAATATATATGCCCCTAATTATAAAAGTGGCACGAGTCACTTAATCGGAACAATAAGTTGATCAATTATTTCGTGGCACATAATTTTAAACTAATGCAATATGATGAAAAATTTGAAAATTTAAATTCAGTGTAAGATACGAAGTTCAACTGTATACCACTAGTGTTAATTTTGTCAGTGGGTATTTTTTAGTTTTAAGGCGCGTATTTGGGCCATCCGAAATTTTTGCATTATAAATAAAAAAGGTTAGTTTAAGTGAGGTAACAGAATACTATGATAATAAATGGAACATTTAATAAGTATATCATCATAAAAGCAGAATTCAAACAACTAAACCGAAACCCACAAGAATCAAGCAACTAAAATAGACTCTACGTCCGAACAAGAGTGTATCTTAGTATACAAAGTCAGCCACAATTTCGACCCCCATCGAGTGACACGAAAATGTAAATACGGGTCGTTATTTCGCCACACGAGTTTCAACCACACGTTGTCCAGCGTAAGGGCGGAATTTGTCTAACAAGTAGGAGGCGTCGGCTTGCGGCTTTAGGCAAACGCTACTCTATGTACAAATGGACACTGGCAATAATTAATGGTCGCAATGATCGCGGTTCGAGGAAAATGTTTTCGGAATTAAGCTCGCGTTGCAGATTGTGTGTGATGGGATGTCCGATTTGAATGAGTTTGTTTGGTTGTCAGATTGGGTTGGATTTAAATTAAAACTGAAAACCAATTTTCATTAGAGTTGTTAACAGAATTCGTGGTATCCTGTCGTGTTTCACATTTGGAAATGATAAGGTTTTTCAAATTTGATCTGACATCCATATGGATTCACTTTATAAGTCTACAAAATATATTATATTTCACTATGTATTCGTAAACAAAAAATAAAATCTCGTATTCGAGTATTTCCGCAGAGAAATCTGAACGTATTTCCAATGTAAAAACACGAAATACATTTTTTATCCAATTTCATTCTTATCACGTAGGAAATATTTAATTGGTTCAAATAAAATGTCAAAGGCTTTCTTGATATATATTTTTTTTATTATTTTCAAAGAAAATATTTGGACCTTTTTCTGCCTTCTAATCATCGATTCAATCCGCTCGTGAAAATCCTCGGAAAATCCGTCCGAAACCCTCAGATAATATAAGTATATTATATTTTCCGTATAACTGGAAAAATAAGAACGCAAAATATCCGGAAAAAATTCCAATTGACAATTATTAGCGCCATGTTTATAGACGTATAAATTTTCTAGAAATAGAAACCCGTAAATATTCTCGAATGTCGCGGTTTTGTTATAAAATTTGTTTGTTAATTTCATATTCGAAAATTCCTCCGGAAATTGTCTCCCAAGAATTATACGGGAGCTGGCAAAACCGGGTGTAAGATGCAATCAATCTTAAAGTTACATGTTCCTGTCAAATTCACACTCTTTTTGCACTTAAGGGTTGCAAAATTTGGTTATTATAATATGAATTATTTTGAATAAAATTAGAGTGAGGGTGTCTGCAGACACCAAGTCTTCACGTTATTAAAATATCTTAAAATTATTCGGGACAAACGTACTTTTTGTTGGCGGAAGGCGGAAGCCATAATTGAATTTTTGAAAAGCACAGCTACAAGATGTAACAAAGAAAGAACTACAACCTTTATATTGGGTTGTCGAGCAGGAAAACTTAAAGTTTTCGCGGTCAAAGCCCACCGACAAAAGGACGCATCCCCATTGTTCGCGCTGCGGGTGAAAGTATAATAGATATCTTGCGTGTTAAATTATCTTTAATCATTTTAGTGTTCGCGGAGTGAACTCGTGTGTACAAGCGCTATTAGCTTTAGTAAATTGAGTTTACAAAAGTTTGGCCATTTCTATCTTGCGTTGTTAAGTAATATAGGCCTCGGCGAATGTACCATATATCTCGCGAGGGCTTATAAATAATAAGATCCACGAGTAAGAACTTTTTAGAACTCACCCTTCGCTTCGGGTTCAAAGCTGAATCGACAACGCTACTTTTCGCATACAGTTTCTCTTATATCCCAACACAATACAACAACTTTCTTAAAATATAATACATAACATATTCCGTGTCCTACAACGTGAAAATAGTGATATTTCATTTTCATTCAATACGGTATCTTTAAAAAATCTCACACGCCACATTATAATTGTCACAGTATATGTAGAAGTACAAATCGCATAAAATTTCTACGACCGAATCGATAATTTGTTACCGAGTTGCGGCCATAACAACCTTGCAATGCACTAATACGGATTCCCGCTTCGATTTCCAAACCGGCAAAACATTTATGCTTCTCCTACGACCCGTCGTCAAACTATCGTAATCTGGATTGAAAACTCCTGACCCGAACAGAAAGATTGAAAAAATCAATTAAAAGTTGGACAGTTCGTCGTTCGGTTGTTCGTTCGGCGCGTGAATAAAAAATTACGCTCGATCAAAGTTCCCGTCTCTCTCTCCTTTTGCGTCAAACGCTAACTTGCAATTTCGCTCTTGCGTCGTTTGAAATCGTCCGTTAAATTGTTTTTTCACCAAGAGTCGCCTCGCATTTTGGAAAGTCTATAGTTTTTTTTCGTAGATCGAAGGATTTAGGGATATTTAATTTTTTTTTCAGCAAGCGCATTACTAGTCGCATTTTCTTAATAGAATTCGTTCAAATGATTTTCGTTAAGCGTCTTTTCAACTATTTGAAGTAGACACTTCTTTAACATTTACTTTGATGTGATTATATTTTAAATTCATTTATACCATAGTTTCTAATTGATTGTGTTTTATGTTTATGATTATGTTTTCAATTAAATATCCTAAACGGACGAAATTAATGTAAAATTTATACATAAAAATCAAATAGATACTATCGCAATTTATAAATCAAACATATTTTTATTACATTCAAAGACGTGATTCTTATGAAACATAACAAAATTTCATATGAAAAAACGGCCCCTATTCAACTATGATTCTTCGTACTAAAATATCTTTTTATTACCGGAAACCCCTTAGGATCTATTTCTTTTTAAAAGACTATATTTTTTTTTAGTCCATAAAATGAAATTTCAATTGCTTTTTTATATGAAATCGATAGAAAATTGCTAAGAATCTCGAACGTGCCGTGGAAAATCTTATTACGCTTTATCGAAGCTGAACAATTCCATCTCACGATTTTTATATCTGATACACGGATTTTAAACATTCCGAATTGAAAATCGTTCGAATTTTGATGGGAAAGCGGAAGACCTCGCGACGACCATCAATCATACCAACACCAAGTTTCAGCAAGACTTTCGATGTAGAATATGCTCCAACAGTTTGTTATTCGAGTTAGAGCCGCCTACATTTGTACGATTTGAATGTAAAATACGTACTGTACAGTTAAGGTCTAGTCACATGAGATTCGAAAACAACGTACTTCATTATTCTCATCACTTAAATATTTAGCGGTATATTAATTTATACACTTAATATTTTAAGTATGTAAAAAACTTTTCTGTATGCAAATTTAAGATTAAAATTCTCATATTTTAAGAATGGAACCTAAGTGTATTTAAATTCAACAACTAGCCTTATCTGTTGGGCTCTGTCGCGTATTCGTTATCCGAAAATCATTCATCACCAATCAGCAATATGACCGCGCCCTTATACTTCCAGGTTCTGGAGACTTGAGTTGAAAACGCCTCGCTCACCGTTCGAATCGATACGATGCTTTATTCAGGAGCCTTTCAGGAGTGGGCCACGGGGCGAGCCGCAAGAGTGGAATTAATTAAGAGCATATGAGCGACCCTACCCGCAGGGACAAGTTCAAAGGGACTCGGCACAGAATCGACGAGCGATTTGCAAATGCAGAGCATTATAAACGTATAGAGAGGTCTCCGTATCGGTTCTGGGGAACCGGAGGCTTTGACGCGTCGCCAAACTCGGTCGTAACTAATGACAGACAATGACACCGCTCCGATACGAACTATTAATTAATCATCTCTAGCGGGCGATTATCGCTACGATCGAGTTTAATTCGCGGCTATATTGAGAAATTGATTTGAAATGGAGTTCTATCGAGTCGATCGGCTTCGTTTGTTTGGACATTTATGGTTTTTATATTTAAAATTGTTTATTTATAAAAATACAATAGTTCGAAATAAAGACAAATTTAACTTTATAAATAAAGGTTAATAACCAACAAAGTCTCCGGGCAGTCCGGAGCGTTTCGAAATTTTGCGTCCTTAAAGAACATACTTTCTTTCAATCTCTTTTCTTTGCGTGGAATTTCTACGTTATTGAAACCGCACCGCATATTTGCCGAAATATAATATATAATACTAGCAAATATTTCTCGGGACCTGCGTAAAACGCGAATTCCGTGTTTGCGCGTTTGTTTATTTTCATTCTGCGTCGGGGAGTGAAGTTTAATCAAGCGACTCGATCCAAATCTGTAACTAAATTTGTACAACTTCTTGGGACCGCTCTCCGGAGACGCGCAGAAACGCCTAAATTGACCTCTCAATCTTCTCAGCTACACGTTTCAATGAACGAAACAAACATCCCGCAAACTGAATATAAATATCGTCGAAGAAACTTCCAAACTTCATAGCTGTATCGCGGAACTCGTCCCCTCTGCAAAAATCAACTTTTTTAATTAGCACGCAGTCTTAATTGCGAAAATATCACAAGATGGGTAACTTTTCGCGGATATCAATTTTTTGGCGCCTCATTGCTCTTTTTGCGACAATCTTTTTTTCATGGGACGAGGGTGGACATTCTCGATGCGAAAAACTCAAAATATTCTATATAATACTGAGAGAAAAAAAAAAACAATAAGGTGGTCGTTGGGTAAAGGATGATAAATTATCAAAAGTTACTTTGTCACTTCGGCTGTGATGTGTCTGTGAAGCGACGCAATTTTTATTTGTTATTTTATATGTGCCACGGAGACGTGTAATTTGAAGATGATCAATTACCCGATGTTTCGGAAAAAGACATTCAAGAGATAATGTGATATAATTTGACCGTACTCACAGTTGAAATAAAACAGGAATCCAGCAACAACGGCGAAAACTAGCAACATTAAAAGTATTAGCAGCGTGAATATGGCAGGTCTGCAACATCCTCTCCAACAGTCTCCTGGCGTGTCACTTCTGTTACCTGCAACTCCAACTACCACACCACCTTTGCTTTTGTCCAAAACTCCATATGATGCGACTAAAACTCCCGTAGGACGAGAACCAGCAGTGCCATCCGGGTTTCCTAAAAATCCACAGCACGTATTGTCTTGGTTTTTCTGTAATCCCAACACTTGCATTGAATTTGGTGGATTCGATTGTATGTTTACTGCGACACCTTGATCAAGACTAGTATCGTCTGCTTTGTTGTAATTATCGTTATTTGATAATTTGTCTCTTCTTGATAAAGTGCTTCCATCTACTTTACCGACGGAAGATTTCCTCGCATGTTCGTAATACCAATCTTTGTCGTCGGCGCGTAAAGTTCTATCATTATTGGTATCGAAAGTTTCTTTTCCTGGGGATCCGTCTTCTGCTCGGTAATGACTAGTATCAGTGGTGTACCTACGATTAGGATAGCTTCTGGCTGAACTTCTAGTTGTGTCGCTCTGATACCAATTATGATCTTGATCCGATCTGGCACTCCTAGTCGAACGACCGCTATACCTCTCGTCAGTCCTGTAAAATCTGCTGCGATCATCGTAATAGTCATCAGGACGTATCGTCCTAGTTCTTTCTTCGTACGGCTCCCTTTCTCTAATATCCCTGGTAGCAGGGACGTAGTCCGGCGATGGTGAGGGCCATTCTTCCGCAGCATATCGGTCATTCATGGGTACTCTTTGCGTAGTCGAATATTGTGCATAGTAGGGATCGTCCACTCGTTCACTATTGCCAGCATAATAAGAGCTCACGGGCGAAGAGTATTTAAACATATCTCCCAACATTTTTCTTACTTTATTTATTATATAATTTTACTAAAAGGTTAATTCTGGGCTATCGGGGAAGACGACGATTCACAAAATTTATCTAAATATCCTATAATACTATTCACATTTATTAAAACTATTTTTGTCAACTTGGCTATTTAATATTAAATTTATTATTTGTCACAGGTTTGTCTTCGGTTTCATATCTAACGTATAAAAATGATATTGTTCTGTCTTTGAAGATCGTCAATCACCTCGTGATGAACGACGACGTGACGGTCCATAATTTGGCTAACGTTATCTGTAACAAAATAAAACAACATTAATTTCGTCGAATCACAAACTAATGAATGCAAACGATAAAAGATAAAATTAAATTATTAAATAAAAAAGGGTAGTGACGTTTGCCGTTTGGTGTATGAACTTGTTTATAATTCCGTCTGGTTTCTTTTGTGAGAGGGAACTGATTCGGGACCGCGACCACATAATAGTTGGCAATAAAGCGGGACAGGATTAGAGCCGGCGGCGAAACTTTTCCATCTCGTGAACGGAGTTCGTTGGCGTGCGCTTTTATCGCCCTCTCGGACCCTGCAATTCATTAAATCCCGCCGACAATGTGACAAGCGGTTGTTTCGTATTATTACGCCATTTTTATTGATATAGATTTTCCATTGTTGGGCGCGCCTCGCCCGCAGACCCACTTTGACAGTCTACATAAAGCCGGGAGTTAAGTATCAAACCGGGTCATAAATTTTCGCGTACACCTCTCCCGCCGCGATTCCTCCCACTCACCCACTCCGAAACTACACCCCTGTCTCTTTTATGAGAGCCTCCTCTTTCTCTCGCTGGGGAAGCCCTTTCTCTTCGTTCCTCCGGCGGAAGACTGGCCCTCGAGAGCAGCGGGGGACGCGAAATTAAATGACTTCAGGCGCGATTTCAATTTTCAGACAAAAAAGCGGAAAATAAATTTACGATCGTCATAATAGCGGAATTATTATCGTTTTATGCGCGCTCGCGACGAGTGTTTGCCCCCGAAAAAATAGTACATATATAAATATATGATATAAAAAAGAACGAGAGGACACCGGGTGCCGAGTTCACTTTATGGCTCTTTCGACTTGTCAAAAGAGTGGAGTGGTGCGGCAGAAAAGTTTTAGTGTGAAACAAACACCATATTTATGGGTCCACGTACAAACTCTTATCTCTTTTACGGCGGGCGGGTACGTAGAGGGCGGGCGTTCTTCGACGGCGGCGGCGGCATTATGTCTGAACAATTTTGATGACTTCAATAAAATATGTATGCGTATAATGGCTCTTTTGATGGCCGCGCTTCTTCCACGGGGAAGATACTAAAAATGACACACATCCGCCAAGGCGCCTACGCCGACACAATATAAACTAACAGTAACTTCAAACTAAGCATATACTATTGTGGAATATATTGCGATCATTCGACATCGGACGATGTAA
>JAOXNN020000037.1:3287309-3324153 GCA_028571205.2 Hydropsyche betteni | reverse complement strand
CTTCTTTTTCAATACCTAGTTCTTTTTTAATAGCCTGTTAAACAAAATAAAATAATATAATCCATTAAAATAACACAGCAGAACCAGATTTCGTAAAAATGAATTAACCTTTAATTGTTCTTGCAGAATATACTTTCTGTGTTGTTGTTTAACTTTTTCTTCGACTTCTCTACCAATTTTTTCTTGCAACTTTGAAAGTTCCAATTCTTTTTTCAAAAGTGATAACGAAAGCATCAATCGCTTTGGTATCTAAAAATTAAAGACGAAAGATTCTCATTACTCTTGAATTATTATTACAAGCCTATTTTTAGTATTTCCTTACATTCATTTCTTCTAAAACATTTTGTAAATCAGTTGCATCTGCTCCAGTAAGAGCAGCTCCTAAATCACTCAGATAAACTGGGTTATCAACGACTCTTTGACCTTGATGAAGCATTTGTTGTAAACTTTCTCTGTGATCAATAAGATATCTATTTAGTACAAGTATGAGATGTTTATTGATCTATTTATTTATTAGTTTAACTTTGGAAGTCAATTTTACTAACCTGTAAAGAGGGTTCAAATTAATTATATCCCTGATGGTTTTTATTATCTCTTGCGTTAGTGCCTTAACTTCTTCAGTTTGTTGAAATTTATCATGAACAACATTTTCTACTTCGACCATTAAAAGCGGTTGACTACCTTTTTCGACAGCTTCAGTTTTTGCTTGATTACTGGGATTTACCTTAATATTCTGAACATTGTTCTTGAGATTACGATGTTTTCTTCGTCGTCGTTCAGCATCACTCTCTTCAACATTAATGTTTAATTCGGCATTAAATGGGGGAAACTTCAATTTCATAACTATGTGTATGAATTTTGTTATTCCATTGTTTGATTGAAGAACCACATAGTTTTTATGAAAATCAATACAGTAAATTATGTGACATCGTAATTTATGATAAAATTAGATATTACATAATATCCTATTATTTTTAATAATTATGAAAAAATTTGCAGAATAATTAATATTGCTGCTTTGAAGATGTAAAATTATATAGTCATAAGTAACTAACATAGTAATTTTTCAGAAATTTGCATACCTGGAGGAGTTTCTTCTACAATATCCAATAGTTGACCTGTAATTTTGACTCTTCTATGAGCCATGACAACTAAACGTAATTTATCTCCCATATCTTGCATTTCATGGATTTGTGCAAAAGTGCCGATATTATAAATTTCATCAAGGTTACTGACAACATCTTTTTCATTTTCATCATTCTTTTTCAAAAAAATACCGGCATAAGGCTGATTCAAATTAACCTTGCGTCTTATCAAGTCAATAAGTACTGGGTTAGTAACCTTGAACATAAAGAAAACACGTTGAATAATGAAGATAAAATTATTTCTAGCTCAATTAATTAAAAATCTTATACAAACTTCTATCAATTTTATAAATCTTGGAAACACTGGATTTCTATTGATGGCTATTACTGGCAATTGCGGCCAGACTTCAGGAACTGCAACGGGGGCTGGTAGTTGAGTGTTTGTGACTGGCGCTTCATCTTTATCATTAATCGATTCAGGAATGTGTGAATCATCACTTTTCTTACTACTATAATATCTAAAGCTAGTTGTACATCTTAGTTTTTCGTAATGTCTATGACTATGCGAATAGCCTTTCAGCAAATTTGTGGAACGCAAATTTCCATTAACTACAAATTCATTTCTTAAAAGCGCAGTTTGAGAAAAATTAGAAACATTTCTAGATGTCTGATATGAAAAATTATGATGAAACGATGATCTGTAGATATTGAACGCTTTACGCAATAAGGGCAACGATTTCACATGATACTTCGTATTGTACATTTCGAAAATGTTCGTATCATGTGTTCAAAAAACTCATCAAAATAATAATAGCACAAGTCACGACTGATATAAAGTGAATGATGAAAGAACTGACTTATCTAACCTCTAAAATGCACACACTTCTGACATTAGGAAACGTCAAAAAACTTTGTTCTAGAATGTTTTTCGACAAGCATATAATTTCCGATTACAATTATATTTCTACATTTTTATTTTTTAATATTCAATAAAATCTTATTTTTTAATGAAATGGCTTGATTAAGTTTCTAAATAATTAAAATTTTAATAAAAATAAATAAATTACCAAATCGTGTAAGGTTGGTAAAAGTTGATTCATAACATTGGTACACCTGCTTCGTGTTCGAACTAACCTCTTTCTGTGCGCCGTCACTACTGCAGCCATGGCCGATGTAAGTTAAAACGAAATCTATATAAATCTCGCTGATATATTACCATCCGTGTTACTTCCATATTCGAATTTTCTTCGATGCTTTCATTTATATTGCCTATTTCGTTATTTTCTTGCATTTCATTGAATTTGACATTAGACGCGGCTTCAAATTACTGATACTCAAAACTCTTCATCTTTTCAACGATCTGGTTTAAGAATAGCCTTTTACTCATAATTATTTAAATTTCCGTCTTTCACATTTAAAATACAAATATTAAAACATTGATGTATTTTTGTTATCATCCCTTATTTATCTCTTTCAGACCGAAGCTCCCGTCAGACGTGTGAACGATCGTACCTTCAGGAAATTCACTTTCCGAGGTGTAGATCTCGATCAACTTTTGGATATGCCAAAGTAAGCGTTTGAGACTTTACTGTTTCTAAAAAGGCCATTCGTAATTAAGTTATTTTGTAACGTAAACTTTCATTTGCAGTGAACAACTTATGGAATTGATGCATGCCCGCGCCCGCAGGCGTTTTTCGCGAGGATTAAAAAGGAAGCCGATGGCTCTCGTCAAGAAACTTAGGGAAGCCAAGAAAGAGGCTCCTCCCAATGAGAAACCCGAAGTCGTAAAGACCCATTTGAGAAACATGATCATTGTACCCGAAATGATCGGTTCCATCGTCGGTGTTTACAATGGAAAGACTTTCAACTTGGTATTGAAATTTTCGTAACTTGTATTTATGTTTATTTGAATATTTTTTTTAATGTATTTTGTCGTTTTAGGTTGAAATTAAGCCAGAAATGATTGGACATTACTTGGGAGAATTTTCGATCACTTACAAACTTGTAAAACACGGTAGACCCGGTATTGGTGCCACTCACAGTTCTCGATTCATTCCTCTCAAGTAAAATGCATCAATAAAATATTTCTTATAAGACTTTTGTGTTTTATTGTAATACAATATATGATTGATCTATAAGTTTTGTTTTTTAATATTTACATTGAATGTGGCATTATGATTCTACAGTCTGTCTTATCAAGGATAATAATTTCAAGTTGAATCTGATGTGCTGAATGTCTGATGTCAATTTCGAATTGAACTGAAAAAATGTTTTTCAAAAAAAATTAAGCATATTCAGTAAATTGCATTAGTGTTAGAAATTTTTTTCCTTTTGATAAGTTTTCGTTCATGAAGATAAGAAAAAGGTAAATTAAAAAGTCAAATATGAATATATACAAAACCATTTATAAGAACAGATAAGATGTTATACATAGATTTATACTTAAAAGTATGAATACCTATGCTAATGGAACAAAATCATGACATTGAGTGGTCGACCCATTAAGAATTGCAATATTACATACATAAGATTTATAATTCAGCACACGTGAATAATGCAACCATATCCAAGTTATTTGCCGACAGATATGTACAAAATAAATTTCTCTTGTAGTTTTTTAAAGTATAAATGGAAAATTTATTTTTGATTTGTTTACTGTAGCGTTTATTTGTAATAAATATTGTTAAGTAAATTTTATTTACAGTAACATGATAAATTGTTATGAAAATGTCTTAAAATTGAAAAACATCCTGGTCAACTGAACTGTATTGTTTAAAGTGTATATTTACGTTAAAACAAAGTATACTTTAGACTAGTACCACTGAAGGTTGACTTCAGTCAAATCGTAGAATAAGTTCTATAAAAAACCACGAATCGTAATATATAAAATATAATTATTATTCAAGCAGCGAGCACCCCATATATTTTATACTGATAAATAATCATGCATATAAACCAATGTGAATCGTTAATAAAAAGAATTCCAACCTGTTGATGTAGATAAATTGTGTGACTTTTGCAATTCATAAGATACATCTGAATTGAAATGGCATTCCTCAACACATCAAATTAAAAAAAAAAAACCACCATGAAAATGAATTGAATTCCTAATATAGGACATTGAAAAAAAGCTTTACGTGTTCATATTTGTTTTGAATAAAAAACTAATTCAAAACCAATATAAAGTCTCGTAAAATGTGCATCGCTATTTATCAGTAACAATAAAATGGGCAGAAAATAAAAAAAATGTTATTCTAAAATTTTCGACAAATATGCTTTTGCAATATTCCAAAAAAATATATTTTTGTACATAATATTGGAGATACTCTTATTTATTACTATATAAAGTCAGATTCAAAATAAATCTATGATAAGACAAACTAAGCATTACTGAATAAAAATACGAAATTCGTCATTCGATATTAAAAAAAAAATCATAAGAAATTGATTCTCATTGCCCACGGAGCAGACAGGTTATTTACATTAGATGGAAATAAAAAATGTGGATAAACACAATCTACGTTTAAACAAGAAAAAGTTTCAGATGAAAACATACGCACTTTTCTAAGCCTAATGAAATCAAAATATTTGCCCAAGTAGTTGTCAGCAAATATATAATACACAGGTTAAAACTACATGAACTAATAAAAGAAAACAATAATCGCAATTTTAAAAAATTGCACATAGACAAAACAAAACGAAAAAAAAGATTTTATATTAAATATAATTCAAACTTTTGATAAATAAATTCCAATTTTAAGGCTTTGTCATAAAAATGTAAGTTAAAACACATTTTTATATTTCTATTGACTAATAAATATACTTTACTGTGAATTAAGAACACATAATTTTCCAATGATATAAAATTATTAATAAATAATATAAAAAAGCTATTTTTCGAAAAAAGTTTGTGCAGAAAATCAATTAAAAAATATACTGCAATGTAATGGACCTAATCAAATCACATGGTGACTACACTTAGCTCGTGAGAAGAGCAATATTTATCTCTTTAACCATTTTTACTCTATGTAACATTTTTGAAAGAGGTTCTCGTCCTAAAGCTTGAGTACTGTACCATACAGGACTGTCAGGAACACAAGATCTTTCAGGCATGAGATAAAACACGTCATTTCTTGTTTTAACACTTTCAGGACTGAAATTATTTCAATGAAAATGAAAATTTAAGAATATAAATCATATATTATATGCATGTTGTAAACACAAACCATTTAGAAAGATAGAATTCATATAACTTAACCGGACAACGTAGAGGATTATCTTCATTCTCTTGCTGTTCATAGACTTTCTTTTTTCTAGAATTGGCATCTGCAAGATATTTTTATTACACAATTTGATGTTGTTGATTAAGTGATAAATTTATAGATTTAAAAGTTATGTTACCAAGGGCAGATTGTGGAGGGTAAAATCTAAGTAAAACATTTCTCGATCCTGGTATTTTAGCAGCTCCTGGTTGATTTGGATTTCTTTTCCAATGTTTCATAATATGGGAAAAAGATAATTGCATATGTTCTTCAACGGTCTAAAATAAAATATTATGAATTAAAAATGTTGTTATTGTCATGAATATTCTATAGGCATAAATCATTTACCACAAGATTAAAGTGCTTAGTATTGAAAAACATTAATGTTGACAAAAGAACATGAGGTGAATGTGCACCGAGTTGTTTGCTTTCCCACAAATGTTCTTCCTCTACTCGCGTCACTATGTATTCTGTAAACAAAAAAAATATTAAAGACTTCCGATAAGTACTGGAATCATTTTTCAATTACAAAATCAAGTGAATATAATATTTACGAGAATCATTGTAAAGAACAGAAAACTTTCTTGCGACTTCATCAAGACATTCGGTGAATTTTTCATAATACGAATCGGTAAATATATTATCTATTCTTCCATTTTCGAATAAATATTGCTGTATGCCTATAAATCAATTTATCCAAAGTATTAGAAAAAAAAAAAACTAGAAATCATATAAATAAGCATTCGAAATAAATAAATTATTGATACTAACCGAGTACTAAATAATATATGGTGTCTGGAGCATATTCACTACCGTTCGGTTTTCTAACTTCTTTCACAAACAGACAAAGCGAATAATTCAATTCATCAGCGGTTAATTGTAGTATTTCAGATTTAAAAGGTTTTCGACGAACTGTACTTTTTTCCATTTCAGAATTCTTCGTAACAACCCATTGTTTCCAGGCATTGACACCAAAGGTATACTAAAAATTGTTTATGGTTGAAATGAGTAATTGCATTACCTCAATTTGTCACATGATACAAAAAATAGTGTATTTACCTTCAAACACATATTTGCGTCAGGTTTCTCTTGAGGTTCACGCGGAGGCTCAGGAGCATGATGAGGTGCCGGTGCTTCAGGAGCGCGTCTAGAACGCTTTGATCTTGTGTTCATTGTTGCATTTACAGGGCTTCCTCCTCCTCTACGCTTACGTCCTACACCAGCTGCAGCGGCGGCCGCTGCAGCAGCTGCTCTTTGCTGATCAAGTAGCATTAACTGATGGTGATGCATAGGATTGTTTTCATCCAAGCCTATTTATTTAATAATTTGATAAGAATATTAACTTTAAACTATCATTATTTATAAGCTGAAGTCAAAAAGTCAAAATTTGAATGCATACCAGTCGGAATCGATGGGTGAGAACTTGGAGTAATCGTGCTCGCTGTCATTGCAGACTCCAAGTCGACTGCAGGTTCAGAATATTCTGTTGCCATCTTAAACGCCATTTGCAGAACATCTTCTCCAAATGCATTATTGCCCGTGTCTAAGGTATCTGGACTGAATCCATCATCTAAAAAGTACAAATTAATATTATAATATGTGATATTTTAAACATTTGATAGAATTTTTTTGCTATATTTACCTCCGTTTTCTTCGTCAGATTCAGAATCACTATCGCATTTCTTTTTATCTCCTGCTACCATTTCTGCCATCATTAATAATTCTGCTTCGAACGGATCCGTGGGCATTTTATCGTGAATTTTCTTGATTTCCTTCATTATCCCATTCGCCGAATTGCGAGTAGTCGGAATAAAAACAGGAATAGGAATAGGCAGCGGAATTGGTACTGGAACAGGAAATGGTAACGAATACATAGCCATTGGGGTAGGCACATATATTGGGACCGGTATAGGTATCAATATTCGCCTTTGAAGATAATCTTCAGTTTGCACTTCTTTTGTACATGGGTGTGGACGGCAGGAGACACCTTTGGTGACCATCAGAGGTTTTGTCAAAGTGCTCATATTTCTCACTTCTTTAGGAGGAGCTGGTTTTATAACCACATGATTGTATATTTTAGGTGGTGGAGGAGGAGGAGGAGTAGGAGGCTTTTGTGGTTCTGCAGGCGGTGGAGTCGGAGGTTTTTCTTGAACCATAGATAAACGTTTTGATTTTGCTCTAGTAGCATGCCCGCTTGTACCAATAGGAGTTTCGGCTAAAGATTGCACATTCGATATGACAGGCAATCCAGATCGACTAATAGTATTTTTTGGAGAACTTTTATTTGTTAAAGCTTTGATAGGTGCTTTGGCTGAAGAAAAAAATAATAATTTTGAGTGTTTATATTTATATCGATCAATATATAAATTTAAACAAAGTTGTACATACGATATGTTCTTCTTGGTGCACCAGTAGGAACCGCTTGTTTCACGTGTGAATCACCATCGGGTACCATAGGTGATTTACTATATTGTCTTTGAAACACCATTACACATTGGTAAGAACAAAAGTTTCGAACAGTAGCGTCAGACATTGTTAAATGATATTGGGCTTGTAATAACTGTTTACATTGGTCACATTTTGTTCTGAGAAAATAATTGCGAAAATCAAATTTATGATTAAATAATGACATATGCATAAAAATAGAATTGATCATATCACATACCGTCTGGACGATACTGCATTCACTGAAACTTGATAAAGTGTTAAACAGTTTAAAGAACACATCATCAAAGATTGTCCATTGTCGAGTGTTCTTTTAATCATATCAAAGTTGTACTTTTTTACTTTACACCAATTACAAGGTACAATATGTCTAGAATTACTAATATATACATTCATACAAGTTTTAGAACAAAAACAATGAACTGCTGCATCAGTATAAATCGTATAACTTTCAATAGATTTTCTTTCAAAATATTTCTTACACCATCGGCACTGATCTATAATGAAAAATCGAAAATATATTTATTACAATCTAAACCATCAAAGATCGTTGCACAAAAATCACAATTTGTTACCTGGAAATACATTGTTGACAAACTTGAATGCAGCAAAGCAAGGCTCAGAACATAATCTTTGCGAAGTTTTGTCGTCAATTGCGACCTCTAATGTTGTGTGTTTTTTAACAGAACACACAGCACATTGAGTCCATATAGGAGGAGGGATAGGATTTTTACTCATTTGATCAAATTTTTCCACACAAAATTGAGAACAAAAATCTTTAAATTGACCCTGGTCACCAACAGGTGCAAGAAAGCCATCAAATCCAACGGATATATCTTTTTGGCAGTAACAACATATTTTTAATCCCTTTTTGAACTCATCCAGACAACCAGAACAACAAAACTGTCTTATATCATATCCAAATCTTACACAATATTTTCCTAAGCTCACCATCGATACTGCATTCTTACAGTTGGCGCAATGTAATCCATGGGTGTTTTGGTATTTTCCTAAGCAAATTTCATTACAAAAATCCATTGTTTCCCATGAAAGATTTTTGTCATTGCCTACATAAGGTTCTTGGCACTGAGCGCATTTTCTGAAAAAACTCCTATCTCTGTCTTCGCGCGCAGCTTGAGCTTCTTCGTGTGTTTTTCCTATGACTTTATTCCTTTCGTCGAGGTATTTATCGGTAGCATTACTAATAACTTTTAACTTCAATAGTGGTTGCTGCTTTGTTTTTATCACCTTTTTTCTTTTAGCTTTAATTACAAACGGGTAAACATTTTGCAATTCAACTGCACATGCTTTATTACAAATATACTTATTTTCCCCTTCAAATACTGTTTCAAGCTCACAATCTTTAGATTCTGAACAAGAGAAGCAAGTGGCAGATTTAGGTGTGATTTCGTAGATCGCCTTTTTCTTCCTTCTAACTGTGTATTTTTCAGTATTGGATGCTACTATAGATTTAATACATTCTCCACCACATACATAACTTGTTTTGCACTCATCAGACAAAAATCGATAATAACATATTTTATCTTCATTGCATTGAACACAATTTCCAGGTTCTGGAACCACTTCTGAAATAATACTTTTTTTTTGAAAAAAATTGTATTTGTTAGGGTTCTTTTCTTGGAAACTGTTTAAACATTCAGTTTCACACAAGTACTTTGTTTCATTATCTATCGTCAATTTGTACATGCATGATTTATTTTCATTGCACATATGACAATTTTGTTCTGTTCTTTTAACTTCTCTTATAATATCAACACCTGGAGGTGTTTCAGAACTTGGTTCAGGCTCTATTTCTTGTTCATCTTCATCATCTTTTTCTTTCTCAAATTCTGTTAATTATATTTATTATATTTGAAAAAATTGTTTGAAATAAAGCAAACAGCAAAAATAAAATACCCAAAACTTACCATGATTATCTCTTAAATCTTCTTCTTCAATGTCCTCTTCAACACCATGTTCTGTAGATTCATTGAGATCTTCAGTGGATTCGGTTTGTAATTCACCAGCGTCAGCAATAAATTCACCTTTCACTGAATCTTTACTATGCTCAATATCTTGACTTTCAGAATTAACTATAAATTAAAAGAGAAACCACGTTGAATAAAAATTGATTTTACAATAAATAGTATGGATTTATCATATTTCTAAGAATAACTACATCCAATATTATCAATATACATAATAAATTATGTACTATGTATTCATAAATAAATTAAATTTTTATACTGGAAACGGTAATGAAATATAAAAAGACAAGATTACCTTCAGTAGAAAGTAACGAATCGAAAACATTGGAAGAATCTGAAATTGAATCTGTGGATTTTTTAACTGACAAAGCTTTCAATTTGTCAGCCTCCGTTATCTCTCTTTCAGTGTCAGGAAGTAAGCATATTTCTTCATCTGCTCCAGCGCCTTCGGCAATATCAGCCTCGTTGATGTGATCAGACAAAATTTCATCTAAAAAAAAAATTGAATCAGAACTGAACATGAAAAAAAAACTTGTATATAAATCAGACGATTCGCAATACGTTTTTTGAATCTATAAAAAAAAATTTCAAAACAATAAAAATTCACCATCAACATGAGAATGGTCCTCATCTAATAAACCATCATTGTCAGCGTTTGTGTCATCGTGATCATTATCAGCATCCATATCATTATCATTATTGATATCTATGTCATCTGTATCGTGATCATTACAACTAATATCATTTAAATCGGCATTGCAATCTTTGGAATCTAGAGCTTCTGATGAATTTTTAATTTGGTTATGATCTAATAATTCATCAAAAGGATCTGAACTCTGAAATTTAATATAATCACTTTTACCTCCATATCATTATTACATACAAAAATACACAAATTATTTAGAGATTAATAGCATACAAAGTTCGCAAAAATTATACATTATATTTATAAAAAAGTGTTCAAGTTTATTTTAAAATATTCATGAAAATAAAAATAAAAAATTACATGCGTCGCTTCATTGGGAGTTTCTTCCAACGGATTCTTAGCGAGTTTATCTTTTTCATTATCTTCCACTATGCTTTCGTCAATATCCATTTTTTCAATTTTATTTTCTGTAAAAGAAAATAACAATTGAAATTTGTGCAATGAAGAAATAAGGATTGATTCTTATAACATATTTAAATGAAAATAACCTTTTTCTTCATCATCCATTTCATTGTTTCCGGGACTCTTATCGGGACCGTTTTGTAAAGATTCATTAGATTTAAAGTTCGCATCGTCATCTTTCGAACTGTGGTCTATTTTAAACGTTTCTATATCTGCACTATTAACACTAACATCGACTGAATTGTTCTCACTAGCACTGTCATTAAGATTATGTTGTTTGTCTTCGGACACGTCGGGAGATTTAATATTCTGATCGTCCAGTTCACTATCTAAGATTTCTTTAGGTGAAACATTTTCCACTCGCGATAAACTATCAACGTTTTCTTCACAATGAGCACTTTCGGCTTGTAATTTGTTATTTGAATCTTCCCCGGAAGAAATGGGTTCCGATTCGGGTTCGTCGGCCACGTCTGCAAGGGGTGAAAATATTTCTTTCGTCGTGACTTCGGATGTATTTTTGGAAAGCGGTTTATTTTCTGGAGGTAATTCATCGTCGATCGGGTCTATCGTGGATTCGGAAATGGGATTTGGGGCATCTTCAGTTTCCTCTAATTTGTCTTCTTGAAGAGAAGAATCTTTTTCGACTTCGGGATCGTCGATCGAACTTTTCGGGGATAAAATATCTGCAGGTTTCAAAAGTTCGGGGGAAACAGGATTTTCAGATACTTTTACAGTTTCGGGAGGGTCAGAAATAGGAATATTTTCAGATCGATCTGCATTGTCGTCTTTTAAATCGACAGAATCGATCGCCTCCGGGTGATCTATGTTGTTTTCACATATAGCTGCGTCAGATTTTTCTTCGGCGACCGTTTTTAACTCATCGTTGACAAGATTTTCCTCCGATTTTAAAACTTCCGAACTAGAAACGTCACCGTCTACATTATTTACGTGCGCTTCTTCCGACGTCGAATCTTTGACGTTAGCGACGGGTTCTTTTTCTTCCGAAACTGTTTCGGACACGTCTTCGACTTTCTTCGGCGAACCGACGACGGTTTCGTCTTTGGGTTCGGTCGCCTCTTCGACTACTTTCTCAGACTCTTTTTCATCCATTTTATCCTACTTATTGTTTACAAATACATAATGAGCGAAAATCTAAAAAGAAAAAACACATCGATTAGATTCAATTGTAAGAGTTCGGAAGAAAACGGTGAGGTTAAGTCAGAGTTGTCGAATAAAAGTTTTATACATGTCATTTGAGGTTATGGATTGATGGGAAAGAGTGAATTTGTATCGAAAAAAATAAATGAATAGATTGATATGAAGGTATGGGTGATGTGAAAATAGAGAAGCGTCAGAATTGAAGGGGGATTGAAGAATCGTTTCGTGTGGAAACATTCGATGACACCAAACGTCAAAGTTCGAATTGGATTGCGCCAAAAGGGGAGAATCTTCGAAAAAATGACGAAGAATGCAAAAGCGTCGATCACCGGCGCCGACGACCGGTGACGTTCGCCCCGCCGACAACCGCGAACGGGGGCCGGACTCCGTTCCGACGCCGCGTCAGTAAAATCGCGCCGGAATAGCTAAATTGATGGTTAACCTCAGAAAGACGCGACGGCTGCGGTGACACTCGCTCGGTACGCGGCCCCGGCGAACGAACAAGCACAACAAACGCGCACCATCTTGTGCCGAGCGGCCCGCCACACTGTTGCCAATGGTCGATGCGGCGCGGAAACTTTATTGGAATTTCGGAAATCGATGCCGATTTTTGCAACGTTTTTGTGTTTGATTTGTGCTTTTTTTTTTGTTGGAGTTGTTTTGGAAAAGTATTTCGATTTTTGATGGATGGTCTTAGGGTTGGTGATTTCGAGACGCGAACTCTGATCGTCGTGCACCATCTATCGGTGCGGATTAAAATTATCAGAGATCGAAATGAAAGTAGAACATACCACCGCGTGAGCTATTGTCGTTTGGGTAATCGTTTAGGCAGGGCTTCGATACGGAATTGAACCGGAACCGAAAACCGGAACGAAAAAAGATACGGTTCGAAATCCTGTGTCTAGAAACAGAACAAAACAACCATAGAATGGTGATCATCAGTACAGTGGCGTAGCGAGGATATTTGGCACCCAGGGCAAAACACCCTAATTTACACCTTCTCTCCCCTCCCCTTCGGCTGCACTTTTCGCACAAAGGAAACATATATCTAATCAACTTTGCACAGGTCTTTGTGATTGTACTCAAATAAACGTATGTATTTAACATCAATGATTATTGATATTTTTGGCCGATTTGGTGCCCCCTTCATGAGTGAATGCCCCATCTGCCCCTCCCCCCCTCTCCCTTCACTACTCCTCTGCATCAGTAGCGATTCGTAATAATTTGTAAAAAAAAAAAAAACAAAATATGTATCTATATACTTTAGGTATATAGGAGGGCTGTAATCCCGCAGACCTTTAGGTGATCATAATTATTTGAGGACCGTGTTCAATTATAAGTGTGCTTATCTGTCGCTATGTTCATCTCACAGTCAGTGATAAGACATTTGCACAAATGATATTAGCAGACACGACATCGACACATCCTGACAGTATTGTGCACGACACGTTTTATTGCAATTGGGAGATGGAAGACTAGGTAGAATCTACCTAGTTTTCCATCTACCTAGTAGATGATGGTTAAATGATCGAAATAGTACTTTATAATTTGCTTCAATCGTACTATTTCAATATTTTTCGGAGATTATATTAAAGCGTTGTGTACGCTAGTGGCATTTAAGCAAACGCCTAGTGACCAATGGAACTATTTCATTATTGAAATGGTGCGCAAACACATATAAAGCTTTACCGCTTTGGCTCTAAGATTGCTCTAATTTCACTCTCTCGTACGATTGCCGGTTGACGTTTAGCGATTGAAAGATTATGTGTATGAGATGGCGGGAACAAAATTTGCCACATTATTGAGACAAAGTATTCGATGTGCTTTAGGAGTTCGTTATAAACATGGGAACGTTGCGTTTGCCGTCAATGCCTCGAACGAAACAGAAAATATCACTAAAAACGTGCATACTGTGGCCGATGCTTTACGTTTCACTTCGGGTACTTCCGCTCAAAATAAAACGGTCGTACGGGTGAGAATTTTAAAATTGTAAATTCAAAAAGTGTTCTGTTGCATATTCATAATTATTTCGTTTAATTTATATTTTTAGGGTTGGGTGCGATCGTTAAGAGTACAAAAAACATCTGTATTTTTAGATATTAACGATGGTTCTAGTCACAAAAGATTACAAATATACCTCTCATCTGATAAAAAACCAAAAAATCTCACTTGGGGATCGTCAATCGTAGCCGAAGGAAAATTGTCGACTACTCCTAAAGGGCAAGTCGAATTGGTCGCAGATAGCCTTAAAGTTATCGGTGAATGTGTCGTCACCGATGGATATCCTTTTAATCCTAAACAAAATCATCCTCCAGAATATTTAAGACAATATTTACATTTAAGACCCAGGACGGATTATATTTCTTCCATTTTGAGAGTGAGAGATACGGCAGCTAGGGCAATTCACGAGTATTTCAATTCATTGCAATACATTAATGTGAATGCACCTATTTTGACTTCCAACGACTGTGAAGGCGCCGGCGAAACCTTTAGAGTCAAACACGACAGTGAAAAACCTTTACAAAAGGATGTGAAAAGTTCTCCTTCGGAACAAATGTATTTTAACATTGAAACTTTCCTATCAGTTTCGGGACAGCTTCACTTAGAAGCAGCTGCTCATGGTCTGAGTCGTGTATATACATTCGGACCTACGTTTCGAGCTGAAAATTCTAAATCGCGACTGCATTTGTCAGAATTTTATATGTTAGAAGCTGAAATGGCGTTTGTCGATGATTTGGGAGAAGTTGTTTCTCTCATAGAAAATTTATTGAAATATGTGACAAAAAATGTTTTATCCAATTGTGAGGATGATGTTCATTATTTGCGGGGAAAAGATTGTCATATTGATTGGCTCGATAAACCTTTTATAAAAATTACTTATGATGAAGCAATAAATTTGCTACGCAAGAGTGAACAGAAATTTAAAGTTCCTCTATTGTATGATAATGGTTTAGTCAAAGAACACGAATTGAAATTAGTCGAATTGATGGAAGGTATTCCTACTTTTGTAACTGATTGGCCTCAAGCTTTAAAACCATTTTATATGAGATCTCTTCCAGAAGATGAAACAAAGGTAAAAAATTAGAAATCATATATGAGTAAAATTAAGTTTATATTTCCAAATATACAACTCAATTTATTTAATCAATTTTGAAGGTAGCAGCTTTGGACTTATTGGCCCCCATAACTGGTGAAGTAGCAGGTGGTAGTTTGCGTGAAAACGATTATGAGCTTTTACAAAAGAAATTGCCTACCCCCGCGTTAAATTGGTATCTTGAATTGAGAAAATTTGGAAATGCACCTACAGGAGGTTTTGGTTTAGGATTTGAACGTTATTTACAATCAGTTTGCAGTATTTTGAACATTAAAGATACTATTCCGTTCCCAAGATGGCCCCATAATTGTTCTATGTAGTGAAATATAAATTTTAAAGAATATGTATTTACTTAATTGTAGAAATCTTTTTTGTTAATGAAATAATAAAAATATTCCATCGTTTTTTTTATTTTTTTTATTAGTGAGACAAACATTGCCGTCAATTCTTAAAATAATGTTATTTATAAATAATAAATAATAATTTATATTTTTGATCGTTATCATTACCGCCATTGCATCTGGTCTTAACGCGTCACTTATCAACCATATATTTTTTATCCGTAATGCGACTTTATTTTAATATTATGTACATCCACTATATATTTGTGTTGAAATCTATATATTACTTTACTATTCATTAGAAATGAAATAGATTATTGTAAAAGTTTTATTTTTCTTTACTATGGTTTGAAATTGACGTATTTTAGATCTACAATGTTTGTATCACAACGAAATAACACAACTGACAATTTGACAGTTAGAACGGGCTTTGACATTTTTAAATTTAGAATTTAACCAATACGCGTCTTTTTTCTATACGAATTTGTAAAAAGTGTTTGAATCATCATAAATGTCTTTTTTTAAATATAAAATAAGCAAAATATGTACTGTATTTTTGCCGTAAACAAAATATAATACTTATAGAAAAATATTTTTAATTTTATTCCTTTTCAGGAGTGAACCTGAGTCGCTAACGGATGCATTGCAATCTCAAGTGGCATTTTATAAGGTAATTATCTATTTTACCAAATGTTTGATTGAGTTTTTGATGCTTTATTTAATATTCAGGGTGAATATGAAAATCTCAAATTAGAAACTAAATCGTTAATTGAAGAAAATGCTACAATGACCCAACAACTCGAAGAACTATTGAAAACCAAATGCCATCATGAGAAAGTCATGCTGGCAAATGAAACTGAAAAGGAAGTCATAGATGGGTTGCGAAGAGAACTGATAAATTCGCAAAAGGTTTGTTTATTATTGAGTAGACGTATATTTTTAAGTAAACCTGTTGGAAGTATCATTAATGTTTTTGTTAGGAAAAAGAATCGTTATCAGCACTCTGGAAATCGTCACAAAATGCTGTTTACAGTCTTGAAAATGAATTGAAAACATATCAAAATCACCCGAAAATGACAATGTTTGAAGATTTAGATGAGGTGATAGCTATTAAAATATATTTTACATATTTTTATCATATAGGTGATAAATATTCTGCTTAATTTTTGCAGATAAAGCGAGAGTATTCTTCAGTTGTTAAATCGCTCAACTTAAAATTGAGCAATACATTGGATGATTCGAAACTGAAGGAAGAAAGAATAAACAATTTGTTGATCGATAAAGACAACACTCAAAAAATATTAAACGAAAAAGAAAAGTCTATAAATAATTTAAATGATCAACTATCTGAATCGCACATAAAAGTAGAACAATTAGAAAAAGAAGTTACATATTTAAAAAATGAAATTCTGATAGCTAAAAAAAAATCTGAGAATTTATCGAATGATGTTAATGAATATGCTAAGAAAGAGTTGGAATCTAGATATAAAGTACGTATTTTTAAATTTGATCACTTTTGATTTTGGATATTTATCATTTACATGTATTACATTTTCAGGTCACTGAAGCGTTAAAATTAGTTGAGGCTGCAATAATAGAAAGAGACGATGCATTAGAAAGAGAAAAGCTTGCAATTGGTAAATTATTTGGTTTTATTTCATAGATTTATTTTCTGTATTTATGTTGTTTTTTTTGTAGGAGAAAAAACTCGTTTTTCAAATCAAATAACTCAAGTTTTGAATGAATCATCTTTACGAGTACAAAAAGAGATTGATGTAGCTAAACAATCATATAATGATAAACTAAATGATATGTTAATACATATTCAAAGGTTAGAACTGGAATTAGGGGAAAAAGATTTGGCACTAGAAAGATCGATTCGGTAATTTGAAAAATATAAGACAATTTTTGTGATAATATTCAAATTTTTTTTATATCCAAAATGTTTAACTTTCAGAGAAAATTCTACGCTCGAGGAAAAAATGCAAACTTTTAAAAATTGCTCTTGTAATAATGACGAAAAGAAAAACAAAATTTTATTACTAGAACAAAAACTAGAGGCTACTTTTCAAGAATTGGTTATTTAAATTTTTGTATTGTATAATTTCAATTTAAAGAATGATTCCAAAGTTATTTTAAAATTATAGATTTTGTCTGAACGACGAAACATTCAAATTGTATCAGAAAAAGAAAATTTGCAAATGGATTTTGATCAACTTACGAATGGATTCCAAAGAGATAAAAGAAAACGAGAATGGGAGGAAAAATTGCATTCCAATGAAATAAACAGTCTTAGGTATTTATTGTACTTTAACTTTTTCATTGAATTTAAAATATAAGAAATCACACTATGAACTCAAATTCAATATTTCAGAATTAAGGTTAGTAATTTGAAAGATACTCTTGTAGAAGCTCATAAAACAATTCAAAGACTACAAGCTGATGTTATTTGTAAAGAGGAACTTGAAGAAAAATTTGTGATCGACAAATTAGAAACGACAAAAGAGTTTGAAAAACATTTTGAAACGCAAAGGAAATTGAGTACAAAGTAAATGTTCAGATTATGTAGTGATCTATTGTAGATTTATTTTCATGTAATGAGTATTTTGTGATTTTCAGATGGAAAGAAAATATGAAAGAGATCGTTTCTAAACTTGAAAACACCATTGAAGAATTGTTACATGAAAATAACCTTTTGAAAGAAGAGAACGAAAGACTTTCCACATTATGTAAAACATGACTGAATTAAAATCATTCAAAATAAAATAAAGCATTTTTATTATCAGTTTGTAAATAAATTTAGATAAAAATTATAATAAAATATGTACACAAATGTTAAAACCAGAGTAAATTTTAAAGGCCGATTTGCGCTGTTCACGCTGATACACAAGCTGCGAACATACTGGGAAACCAGTATAATTTTTCATTAGGATCTTGATTGTCGATCCATGCTAAACCTTCTTTTACCATATATTGTAGCGCTTTTTGACATCTGGCATCTTCCCAACTAGAAAATTCAAAATTGTGTGACAGTCGGATAGAAAATAACATTGATCTGATAAAGATTACAAACCCTAATTCGTTTTTCAACACTCCAGTTGAAATCCAGGCTCTGTTCGAATTGCTTGCTTGTTGAAGTACAGCCGTGTGATCCATATTTAGTTCTCCTGGAACAGATTGAACTAGCCACTTGCCTTTGCCAACGTGAACAACGCTGAAACTGAAATCAATTGAACGTGTAAAAGCTTGAATATTGTAACAAAATAAAAATCTAAACAGTAAACAAATTGTTACCCATTGCCAAATATTCTTAGTTTTTTAACAGCCGCTAAGAGATCTTCTTGGGTTATTTCTTGATGATGTTTTCCTTTTCCTCGTGCTGCAATTAGTCTAGTACGAAGTTCATCTAAACCTATTAATCCGCCGTTTTTATAATTCGTAGCTAAGCAAACTTCTACAATTTGAACCCCTAATTCGTAATAAAAATCTCCGATTCCTGTATTAAATAAACATCGTTGATTTGTGGAATATATAAATTATTCAACGAGACTCAGGAAAATATAAAAAACCTACCTAAGACTGACCAAAACCCTTTACCAGAAGCTAAAGGATCTACACCGATTGCCGAGCACATTTCTTGAAATTGACGTCTAAATTGAGCATTTTTTCGAATTTCGTTTTTGTGTTTCGATGCAAACTCTTCTAAATTTTCTCTGAAGACGTCCATTTGTCGAGTCATTTGAAGCAGCTGGCCCTCTTGGATTTCAGAACCTTTTTCTTTATATTTCTCCTGTTGCAGCTTCTGTTTGTGAATTGCACCTACTCCTGGCCTCCGCCTCATTTTGGAACTTAAAAATTTCAAGAATCTCAAAGCACAATAACCATATTAGATTCGGTTGTCAACGTCCCTAGTGACAATTGACAGTTCATATTTTTTTTACGGCCACTACGTCGACATTGTATCCTTCGATTAATCTATATTATTTTTGATATTTAAATTTGAAAAGTGCAAATTAAAGTAAATATTGAGTTTTGAAAAATATTTTGAGTGATTTTTGATAATTTGAAGAAATAATGTTAGTAAACGATGAATCTGTACAAAGATAATGTTGGCAATAGTGCGATGGCGCGGCATGTCACTCCACACTAGCATTCGTGCCGAAGCAAAATGTTGCCTTTTATCTGAAACGTTACACCCCCCACCACTTTCTGAAAAATTCTATTATAAATTAAATTTTTTATCGTAGGACGATTACGTTTGTCAGTTTTTAAAAATCATTTTTCTAAAGATGGTATAAATTTAAATTTGCTAAAAGTTCGGTCGGGCTTACAACACTCAAACCGAAATTCGTTAAGATATCGTCAAAAATTGTCAAACGAAACTCCAAAATTTATTTAAAAAAAATATACGCAATCATAATTCATAAACTATACGTTAATAATCTTAATTTAAGCACTTATAATCATTGATATAGAGCTAAAAAAATAGTGTTGGAACGCTCAGTTTTCAAGATTTTTTTAAACATCAAACCAAATAAGGATAATTTTTTATAACATTTCATTTTAATAATATTTTCATATATTTGCTAATCTCATAAGTAACGTCGTATTCATCATAGTCCTTTTCAGTCCACAGTTGTGTCGTATTCCTTAACTTGTTTAGTATTATAATTTCCAATGCATGTGCACAAAACATAAAAAATCATTCTTCCGGCGTAAATTTTTTTTTTCATATTTGAAAAAAGTGCTAGAACATTGTTCTGGCTCAGAAAAAAGTACCGGAATATTGTTCCGGCTCCACTATACCGCTGCTTATAATGTATTATTATTAATGTTAAAATATAAAAATTTACGCACCTAAACTGCAGAATCAATTATAAACTATCACAAAAATATTTAAACGACATTCCAATCGATTGAATAAAATTAATTTTCCGCGGTGTATACCCCGCTTATTAAAACCGCACCGTTTCGGTGCTACATCGCCTCGAGCACGTACCGTCGCGCGAACGCTCTGCCGTACTCCACTGGCGCCATTCGCTGGCCTCCGTCGCTAGGCTGTCCGTCGGCGTGGTGGTTTCTTTGGAAGAGCGTCTTCAGCTCGGCCCTCACGTCAGCCGGCGGGGGCTTCGCATCGGAAAAGTGTCGGCCGGACGCCCCCGTGTCAGTGACCCCCGTCGGTAAGTGTCACCTCGTCGCCCCGCGCCCCTTCGCCCCGTCGCCCCTTCGCCCCCCGTTTTATATGGCTGTCTTCGGTTTGAAGATCTGTCGTCGTTTCCCATTCGATCGTGTTGTCATTTTGACGTTTGTATTCTTATTGTATGAAGGTCTATGGAGCGGTATTCGGTTTGAGGTTGTTGAATGTTTTCGGCGAATTTGATCGAAAGTCTACTCTCATCGTTTAGAACCGTTCGACAGTTTACTAGCTATAGATTCTTAGAATTGTAGTTTGAATTTTTACTATAAGTTATTGTGTAGCTTTTATATTTTAACAGTTGATTTATTGACATAAGAATTTGAGTATCGTTTTACTCACGAGTACAATGTTGATAAACGAAATCTCTTTCGATTGATTATTTATTATTATTATCGTTTCAAATATTTAGAATTATACTATGTGATATTCAGTTTGATTTTATCAATTATAATTAAATAAAAACTTTTTTATTTTCAGATACGAAGATACGATCCTAGACGGCATTCCACTGAGGGACTTTTCTTCTTTTTTTGTTTCTCAAAGATGGTTTTTCTCTTAAATTTTCCCGCTTCTTCACGGAACACCCTTTACTTTTTCCAGTTTCAAACTGGTGCAATGTAAACGTTTCCTTCTATGAAATGACTGTGCGTCACTTGTGCGCAAATTTTTATTTTTCGTATTTTTCTTTTAAAAATCCCCGTTATTTGAAAGAAAAATGGCTTCTGCAGAGTTCATCGAAGAAGCTTTGAATACCAACGTAGACGAATCGGACGTGAGCGCAATCGTCGGCTCTTTGGAAAATCAGCTCGTCACGTCTTCGGCGGCCGATTCTCTAAACAGCAACAACCAAACTAAATTCTCTAATGGAAATTTCACAAACGTTTCGAGTCAAGGAGACGGTATAATGAACAACGCGTCTATAAATTCCGACGCCAATAAAATGGTACCGTCTTCTAGCTTTCAATCTCAAGCGAACCAAGTTCAAGGAAGAACGTTCGTCAATCAAATAACCACCGCACCCGGAAACCTAACGCTAGTGCAAAAAAGCCAAGACTCTGTGAAGCTTATATATCCACAGTCTTCTCAATCGATAGTAAATCAAGCTGTGAGTTTGAATAATATGGTTATATATTCTAATCCATCTAATAGCACTATAGCTTTAACTCCATTTTCACAGAATGTTCTTCAGACTGCGTCTCCTGGCAATATTGTCACCCAGGCCGTCGGAAAACACGTTCAAATTCAGTCACCCTTGATTATAAAACAAGGAACGAACGTTAGTCAGGTCGGATTATGTCCCAGTATAGTTACTGTACCCGGTTCTAACGCCACTATAGGTTCGCCTCTTCCGGTGGAAATGGCACCCAAAACTTTGAATCAAAATTTAGTCACGAGCCAAGCTGCGATTATCGGCGCTCCGCATTCTAATTTATCGACTAATGTTCAAATTGTAAATATGAGGCCCGGTACTCCCGTGGGCGGCCAAAAGAATATCGCTACGGTTTCACCCCGTGTAGTTATCGGTTCTCCACAAATTATGGCGACCAGACCAGCGGGACCTGGAATCACTTTGCAAACCCTTCAAGGATTTCAGCCCGGTCAGCAAGGACATTTGTTACTGAAGACTGAAAATGGTCAGTTTCAATTGTTACGCGTTGGTCCGCCTACTAATCCTGCCGCTGGCGCTGTCCATCCCGGACAGCCGATTCGTCTCACTACTGTCGCTGCACCCGGTGTGGCCGTTGCTTCTTCTTCTTCTGGTATGACTATGGTTGCCGGAGCCAATTTACCTAGTTCTCCTTCCACGTTGCAACCTACTCAAGTTACTGTTGTTCAGTCTCCTTTACCCCAAGCAGCGCAAACGACGATCGCTAATTCTGCTAATAACCAACAAACTCGACCGGGAGTAGCTCAAGTGACGACCACTACTCCCGCCAATCAAAAAGCGTCTATTGATAATATGAAAGAAAAATGTCGAATATTTTTATCAAATTTACTGAATTTATCTAGTAAAGAACCGAAAGCCGTAGAACGCAATGTTAGAATACTGATTCAAGAACTCATCGATATGCGGATTGAACCGGAAGCTTTTTGTGGAAGACTCGAAAGATTACTTGAAGCTAGTCCACAACCGTGTCTTATTGGATTTTTGAAAAAAACTTTACCAATATTAAGGCAATCACTTCTAAATAAGGAATTAGTAATAGATGGTATTCATCCTCCGCCAGCTAATATAGTATATTCTAATGTTTCCACACCCTCTTCACCCACTATTGTTAACCAATCGTCGACTAATCAACAGACAGCTGGAGTTGTCTTGGCACCCATGCAAACCGCTATTCGTTCAACAATGTCTTCTCAGCCGATCATTTCTCATGCTGTTAATTCTTCTAAAACTACTACAGCATTGCGTAGCATTACAAAGCCTAATTACCAAAATTCTGCAAAAGCATTTATTAAAGTTACCACCACATCTTTACCGGCTGCTGGTCAAAGCGGAACAAATAAACAAATCATTAAGGATAAAGATAAGAAATCGTATTCATCATTTTCACAGCCTTCCTTTATGGATATTGACAAAATGGCTGGTGACGATGATATTAATGATGTTGCTGCTATGGGTGGTGTAAATTTAGCAGAAGAATCACAAAAAATATTAGGTTCAACTGAAATGATCGGTACTCAAATTCGGTCTTGTAAGGATGAATATTTAGCTTCGATGGGTCCTTTACAAGCACGTTTAAAACAAATTGCTATGAAACATGGCTTGGATGAACCCAGTTTTGACGTTGCTGCCCTTATATCTCACGCAGTACAAGACAGACTGAAAAATTTGGTAGAAAAACTCGCTTGTATAGCTGAACATAGAATGGATGTGATCAAATTGAATCCAAGTTATGAAGTCACAAGAGACGTCAAGGGACAACTCAAATTTTTAGAAGAGTTAGATAGATGTGATCGTAAAAAGCGGGAAGATATTGAAAGAGAAGTACTTTTGAAAGTGGCCAAGTCTAGATCTAAATCTGAAGATCCGGAACAAGTTAAGTTAAAAGAAAAAGCAAAAGAAATGCAAAGAGCAGAAATGGAAGAGTTGCGTCAGAGAGAAGCCAATCTTACAGCTTTACAAGCTATAGGCCCAAGAAAAAAGCCACGATTAGGTCCAAATATTGGTGACGGTAGCATAACTGAATCGAACACAGCTGAAATCATGCTTGGAGTGAAAAATGGTGTCAATCGTTCAGCGGGTTCTTTAAGAACGAGAATGAAAAGAGTTAACTTTAGGGACTTATTGTTTTTATTAGAGCAAGAAAAGGAAACTACTAGAAGTAACTTTTTGTATAAGTGCTATTTGAAATAATCAACACGAGTTCTTCAATAAATAATTTTAAAATTAATCTAATTTATCCTATTTTAAATTGTTATCGAAATCTTGGTTCTTTATCAATTGCTCAGATAAATTTTGTCAGACACGTTTTCTCATTTATGTCCTTAATAGTTATATCAGATTTAGAATTTATTAATCATTATAGTCAGTAACTTTTTATTAAAATAAAATTTAAATGCAGTGTTTTTAAACAAAAATATTGCAATTAATCCATAGAAAAAAATAATCATTTATATTTATTTCACTCTATTCTTTAAAAAGATGTTTCTCCATGTTAGATGTAATACGCATTTTCTTTTTGTATATTTGGTAATTTACAGAAAAGTTGTTATTTATAAATATGACATAATTTTTCATCTCGATTGTGTTACGAATTGTACAGTTTTTTGAACATAGCTCTTTTAATTTGTATTTATCGAGTAAAATTGTATTTTTATTTGTGTAGATATAAATGTTATTTTTTATTTATAATCTGAATTTATGAAATTTTCATTTAGATTATGTTCTAGATGCAAAATATCACTGCCATGAATATCGGAGAATGTATAAAACATCTTACCTTTTTCAAAGAAAAGCATTATCATAGCCTTTTTTGTACATATATAATAAAATAGAATAAATGAATTTTTGACAAAATATGAAATGTTCAAATGCACAAATTTGAATTACTTAATTTATTTCAAATGTAATTCTAAATTTGGACATTTTTAATGATAGTTTTAAACTGGAAATTGTTCTTTTTTTCATCATTATTATTTTTCATATAAAATGGATTGAAATCAATCCTTACAATCATTGTTTTATTTCATTCGTCTTTTGTTCCCTTTATAAATAACAAATGTAAATTTGAATTGATTTTAGTTATAATTGTATAAAAATGGGATAGTTTTAAGCGGCTATTACAGATTTTTATATATTTTATTACAGATCTGAGAAATCAGCATGTACCCATAAGATTAGGTTTTCTTAAAGAAAATTATACAAAGCAATTTTAAAATTGTATAGAATTTATAACTTCACTAAAATCGGAATATTTATTCCTTTGTAAATTATTAGTTTCCATTAGAAAAAAAAAAATTGAATTTTCACGACGAATTGAAATAATTTTTGTGAAATTTTATTTTTTATACATGAATCACAATATAAAATACACCAAAGTACTTTTTGAAAGCAATAACGTTCATAATTCTGTTGAAATATTTTTCTATTTGACGACAGTTGATGTAAAAACCAATGGCCATTTATGAATCGTTGTGTAATTATGCAATATGTATAATGCATTAAACAATTGGATGAAATGTTAATGGCTACTTATTTCATTTATTTTTAACCAAAACAATTATTTGGATTTGACCAAATCTTAGTAAATATAATACAATGAAAATTGTATTCACATATATGTTAATTTTCGATTTGTAAAGATAAAGTATTTCAAAGATTTTTTCGTCTTTTATTTTTTTAATTAATGAATCTTTCAATTTTAGTGTTTTCCCAATAAATTCATACGAATCTGGAACAACTAACAATCAGACCGTATTCATTTGATGAATAACAACAATCATAGACATACAAAAATATAAATTGTATGCTATTTTAAAAATGTATATGACAACATATTTACACAATAAATATAATCAACAATAACAATATAATATACATTAATGCCGTAAGTATACTATGTGAGATCTGCGTCGATTTTGGCCCCCATACGTTTCAGAGCGATTATCGCAGCGACAGCCTTGACCCATCTTTTCTTTATTACATACCGTTTTAATTTTGTTTTAGTCACAATCAGTTCTGTTCCCATCGCCGATTCAATAAGCCACTTGTGTGTTAGCGCTCCTTTAGCCGTCAGTCTTAGCCTGTAAGAGAAAAGATTACAAAAGACCGAATTCTCAATGACTGAGATGTTGGAATTTTTTCGCTGGCTGTTAATTTTGTTGGATGAGAAAGTGCATGTAGCATTAGAAAAAAGAATTGATTAATCATAATCTTATATATTCATTGTAAATACAATTATACACTTGTTTTATATTTTGGAAAATATTTATAATTTATGCTAGTGTTTTTTTTAATTGGTCACTTGAGTCAAGTTTTACATTTATATATCGTCACTTTAGAGTGTTCGAATTGAAAGTTTCTAATTTCTTTCTCACAGTTGATCCTGATGATTGTGTTTTGAAAAATGTATTCAAAGAATTCATAGATTTCGAAGCTATGGATTCCGATTCTGACCACTCCATCGATACCGACTTGTGTCTTCCTGCATGGCAATCAGTAGGCGGATTCTTACTTTCACCCCACTGGTCTAACAAATGTAATAATAGATCTTTTGTATTATTTGCATTTGTTTTCACGTCTCCGTTCTCATTAAATTTTTTATAATAATGTTTTTCACTGCTTTTCGATGCATTCTCTGAAGAATTAGCTGCTTTACTATTGGCGAAAGTATCAATCAACTCTCGTCTTTTATTGAATTCTATACTGAATTCTGATTTTTTCCGTTCAGGAGCTATTGGAACATCTCGACTACAATTAGAAATTTTGAATTTTCTTCTTGCCCAAGGAATATTTGAAAATGATCCTGAATCGTCATCCATGAGATCAGTTTTACTGTAAACAGGATTGTTATTTGGGTCGGATTTGTTTAAGTATGATGTATTGAAGCTAGCTGCCCTGTCCAGATTAGTAAACCCATTCTTGATTTTGGGATTTGTTGAAACAGTTTCTTTGGAATTGTTTGTGAATACGGATTTCGCTTTTTCATTATAATTTACAGTAGATGAAGAAATTGTCTTTTCCTTATAGTTACTTGTTTGCGAACTAATTTTCGAACTAGTTTGTGATTTATTACTTACTATGTTCGTATTCATAGAATCGGTAGTTTTATCTACATCAGTATTTTCTGTATATTTAAAACTCTCTGTTTTGATATTTTGAACATCATTATTAACAAGGTCTGTATTTATTGTTGATAACATGTACAGTCTATCTGACAGCTTTTTTATTTCTTCTGCCAAATTTACTTTCCTGCATATGTCTGTTTTTACATTTAAGAAGCATGAACTGTCCGATGCTCTTCTTTCTAAATTACGTAAAGAATAAACATTATCTTCTGAATCATTGCGAGGCTGCTTATCTGCCGAGGAATTTTCATTTCCAGCAAGAAAATCTGTAAGACTGCCGATAGAAGCACACGGAGATGGTGAACAACCTCCAACTGAACGCTCTGATGTCGCATCCATATTGTAAAAATTATTTCTAGATAAACATGGCATTATTTCATGTGTTGAAACATCGAAAACATATGGAGAGTTGGGATGTTCGCTCCATCGTTCTACAAAAAGTCTCAAGTTGTCCTTTGCAACATCTAACTCATCTGGGAGCAACTTTTTATTCTCTATAACTTTATGTATTTGAGGTTCTTCTTTTTTCTTTTCCTGAACAATGGGGGGTCTTTTGTGTAACCATGGATGAGCCACACATTGTTGAGCGGTCATTCTGCTCCTGGATCACAAAGACAAAGACCCATAGTTTATTCAGAAATTTACAAAAATGAAAAAAATCATTGTCTACACAATTATATAAGCGAGGGTAAAACAAATTTTGTATTTTATTACATATTTAAAATTAAGACAAAACCCAAATTGATAATGTGAAGAATATATAATATGAAGTTAATAACTAGAAGCTCATTTCTCGTTATTCATTTAAACATGGACGTAATAGTAATAACTTGGGTCTTTGTCATTTATGTTCTAAGATATTTTAGTGTAAATTATATACAATTCTTTTTTACTTGGATTGCATTGAGTTAATTGGATTATATACACATGCGGTTATAAAATTTTAAAAGTTAACGTGGAAGCAAAATTAATCATGTTAATTAAATCAAAATTTAGACTTACTGCTTATCTTTGATTAAAAGTTTCCTGATAAAATCTTTGGCATCTTCAGATATTTCATTGAATGCTTCATCATCAAAATCATATTTAGCAATAGTCACATTAGCCATAGTTTCTATATCTGTTTCTCCCATAAATGGCGAGAGTCCTGAAAGTCTGAAAATATTTTATAATTAACAATCATTTGAATCAATACTTTAATACTTTATAAATAATTATATTCATAGTCTTACAGAACATAACAAATAACGCCTATCGACCACATGTCTGTACCGAAACCAATTTGATCGAAATTTACAACTTCAGGTGCCACAAATTCGGGTGTACCAAATAAAACCTGAAGCTTTTTGGATGGATCAAATTTTCTAGCTAACCCAAAATCTATAATTTTTATTCTATTTCCAGCTTTTGTCAGACATAAAATATTTTCTGGCTAAAAAAGTCGAAATACTCAGATATTTGAAAACAGCTCAAATCATAATCATCCACATAATCTATCACTATACAAACCTTCATATCTAAATGCAAAATATTTTGTTGATGAACAAATTCAATTCCTTCGCATATTTGCCGCATGAAAACAGTGCATGATTTTTCGGTCAAGACGAAGTCATCATCAATCACCCTTTCGAATAATTCTCCACCTGTGATTCTACAAAAAGACGAATTTGAATGCAAACTTTCGTTTATAATCGAAGCAAGCACTAATGCACCTCTTAACTCACAATTCTAAGACAACACACATCATCTTCCCACTATCAAATGCATCATATAATTGAATAAGACGAGGATGTTGCAGTTGTCTCATAATGTCTACTTCACGTTCAACGTTTCTTCTGTCATCGCGTCTGGCAACTGCGACAAATTTCGCAGCTAATTCTAATCCAGTGGCTTTCTCTTTACAATGGTATACGGTTCCAAATTTTCCTCTAAAAACAAAACAATAAGTTGTTTGATTTATGAATTCTAAATATCATGGTACACACTCAGAATCCTAATTGGGAATGTTCAAAAGCATGTAATTTTGTAATGTTAAAAGTATATCAATTTGAACAAGTTGTTCAAATTCAAGTTATATATAAAATTTAATTCGTTTCATTATTTCAAATCAGATTTTTACATGAGATAAAGATTTTCGATTTTATATATTGTGAAAAAAGTAAAAATCGTTTTGAAGTTTATTTCGAGGAACACAAAACAAATTCTCATACATAAAACTAAGGAATTTTGAAACAATGCCAGGCATTTTCCTACGCTCCTTTTCAATTAAATAAATATTTTCACACAGAACCTTTTAATGACAAAACCGATTCGATATTACCTGCCAATTTCTGACAAAAGTTCATAAAAATCCTCAGCATCCACCCCTCTCTTGATGGTGACATCTCGTTGAGGAAACGACGGCTCGAGCTCTGAAATAGCACATTCATTTATATATGTGATATAAAAAAAAATTTGCGTCGTGTCCTCAAATATATAAGACAGATGGCAATTAATTGGGGAAATCGTCATTGGTTCGATGATTTTTGGACGATTTTCATATGCCGCGATTTTGCGAATAGTATGCGGGATTCCGCGATCGCGAGGCAAGGGTAAATCTATTTTGATGTGATATATAAATTTATTTCGTCTATCCGGCGACAAGGTTTGGCGCTTCTGGCCTATGTCCAGTTGGCATTGAACAATCCATTGAGCATAAAAAGCGAAATAATTTTATCGCGAATGAAAGTGTGAATAAAAATATGGGAAGTATGTATAATATGCAGCGTAATCCCATTATTTTGAAAAATTCGATAATATTTCGTCATTGAATGACTGATGTAAAGATTGATTTTTTTTAATAATTTAAATTGAATATTTTCTTTAAAGATTTCTGGGATGATGCAATATTGTTTTTGATTAAATATGAAATTTCAAACAGAACGTACCTCCAACTGGGTCATCTTCGTCCACATGTATCATCTTGGATAATCTGAAAGTCAAATAAATTCAAAGATAAACTAAATAAACGATTCATCTTCGGACCATATTTATATCATTTGCATAACAACAATGTTAACAATTGAAACCGGCTGTGGTTTGCCAACGAGGTGACGGATTTCAAATGATCTGCCAAAGCGGAATCGTTCTAGAAAGCTATTCCTATCGATCAACCTTGACCCTTAGGGATTGAAGTTCTAAACAGATTTCGAACGTGTATTTGAAACAATATTTCAAAAAACACGGAAGTAGCATCTCATCGGAATCTTATAAGAAGTTCTTTAAAATCTCCTCTGTTATTTTTTTATCGATAAACATTTCAATAAAACATCGCCTTGTCTATATTTATTTTCTGGTATTGAAAGACGCCACACGCGTGGAAGTACTCGTCAAGTTTCCGATTCGAAATCGCGCGCCAAAACAACACCATTGAACTTCAGAAGCGTATTTCCTCGTTTCAGATGCGTCATCGGAATATTTTCTTTTAAATCGCGACGATCTTTCTCAGACACCAAACAGGAATCTAGTCCTGATTATATAAACGTAAACATTCTATTTTGAATACAACGTCGCGTTATATAGGGCAGACGGCAAACGCTCGCATCTCCGAGTTCACGACATTCCAATATAAATATACAAAACGGACCAAAAAACTCAAAACTGATTCGAAACTTCAAAAAGTACGTACTGCGGCCACGACCGTTACGCATAACCTCAAACCACGCTTAAAAAACCTTTATAAAATAGACTGTATCCGAACACGTGTTCACAATACGTCTGTAAAACTGGAACGATCGGCCGTTTTAATGGTTCCATTTTATTTTTGGAGAACGCTCGCGTAATGAGGGAACTGTGGCCCACTATTAATACGAATTTATCTATAATATATGTATTATGTGTGTGAAAATTACGTTTGACCGCGCCCACACCGGCTGTGTGCGAAAATAAATATAAATTGACTTACACATGAAAGCAAAAATGTCAGAATAAATGTGTCGGGTCGTCGGTGCGACTGAGGTATCGAAAAGTTTCAGTGTTGCTACGGCAATGAGTTTATTTTTTTGCTGGTATGTAGGACGTTTAAAAATCGAAGGATTTTTATAGTTAGATATATGAGTTAGATGTAAAAATTATATTTGTTTGATATTCGTTATTGGTACATAAACAATCAAATGGAATAGTTTTGTTTGAGGTGATTTAACATGTTGCCTGCCAAGCTTATTTTTGAAAAGGTTCATTGTCAGTTTTTTTATATATTATTTTAATAAAAGCTAAAAATACGTTTTTTATTATTTTTATGTTTACATAAAAAAGATTGAGGACCTGGTTGTTGGTACACGGTTACTGGAATAATTTAACGCCACAGATGTGGAATCTCGTGGGATTTTATATTTTTCACTGATATTCTGTTAAATTCTATCTAGAAATTGTTTTAAACTCGTAGAAATAGTTTTTAATATTATATTATATATAAGTAGTTATATTTAAAATTATTAGCCATTTGTTGCTGAACAAAGAAGGATTTTTCGTAAACATATTTATACGTAAAAATCTTGTTACAAATAAATTTCATTGATATTTTAACATAATTTTCATTAATTGAAGCCATGTTAATCAATTGCAATATAAAATTCAAGTGTATGAGTGACAGCGATTTGTGAAAAAAAAATTATAATAAGTTGCAGCGCTCGGTTTGGTAGCAAAGTGTTTTTTAACACATTTTTATCATAAAGATCGCGAATCATAAATTCTTCTTCATCAAATAAACATTCATGTTTTATTATATACAAATTTTATAAATCGATTTTAAAGAAAATGGATTGATTTATCGATACTAAATTTTTCTTATCGAGTTGGTGTCGACTTGAAAATTTGATGTTAACCCTTGTACCAGAAGCATAGTATTTTGATATCGTTAAACCGATTTTGATAACTTATATCAATTTTTTTTACTGTTTACTAAGAATATTATTTTTGAAGAAATAAATACTTACTGTTGGAGCTTGTACTTTTTCTTCAGATCACTTATCGATCCCATTTTGATATATTTTTAAATTTATTTAAACTGTGTGTAACATCACTACTTCAAAAGTTAAGCACAATTCGACACCATCAAAATACCTGATTGGGAGTGGAATGAACAATCTGTTTCACAAATGTAATATTTTAATCAATCGATTTCTGTATAATCGTCATATTTTAAAAATAAAATATTGCACTGATAAAATGTATAATTAAGATAATTACAGAATTTTTCAATAAATGAATCATTATCAAAATTTGATTTGTATTAGTACTATGATAAAAATTTTATGACACGACAATGAAAAAAATTTATAATTAATATAGTCAAAGATAAAAAATCAATAACTGCGCATTTTATACTGTCCATAATTAGTCATTACATTCACGCAAATTAAACATTCGCGAAAAAAAAGCACAGTTGTAAAAACATTTGTAGAAAGAACGTATAGAAATAAAAAAAATATATATCCTACTAACACTAAAACAAACCGAAAAAACTTCTAACGGATCAATCGAAATTTAAATCATCCCCGCACTGCCGCCAACCGTCAAACGTCAACATTTTCCACCACTATAGATTTTCTCGACGAAAAACTCCAATAAAACCTGAACACAGTCCACATTTCGTACGAACCATTCGGCCGACGACAGCAGTATAGATCAGCGGCGATCGATCGATCGATCATCGATCACGTAGCGTCCATTTTGGGACGCCTTTCCTGTGTCCCAAGACGGCGCGTTTCCGGCCATTCCCCCGCCAACCGGCGAATTTGTCGGAGTTTCAGCGTTTTTTGGGCAGTTGTTCGACAAGCGTTCGTACCAGGCAACTTATCAAGGATAGATGAGTAGTTTTTCGGACTCGGTGTTCGGAGTTGGTGATAACGAGATTTTGATATACGTTGGATTTGCAGTTTGATCGTGGAAAAGTTTGAATTTGTTGAGACATTTGGTTCATTTTCGAAAATGTTCATGGAATAAATTTTATTTTGATACTCCTATTGACATTGATATATTATTTTGATGAATGAAGAATTGATAAATTAGATTATATCTTGAAATGAAGGACGGTGAAAATATATTAAGTTTTTATTACATTTTATTTTTCGTGCACCTAATAGGATTGATAAAAAATTGTAATCATTCGTTTGATTATAGCGGATAAAACATTATCTATTGAAAGAATTGAGCAAAATTAATAAATATGTTTATATTTATCCAAACGCGCATCACTATTTATCAGATAAACAAAAAAAAATACATACAACACTGAAAGGAAAATGTGACGGTTTCAAATATTATTTTTTTCGTTTATGCAAAAAAAATATGAAGTTCAAAAGAATACGTTATTATTTAAGAAAGTGTAATCAAGATGTTCTTTGGAGATGAAAGATAAATATAATAGTTATCATCAGCATTTTATAATTTTTCCAACAATAGTAAATATCAGCGTGATGATTTATTCAAGAAAGATAAATTCAAACACTATTTGTCGAAAAAACAAGTCATCATGAAGTTCGATCAATTTACTAAGAGTAATTGCAATTACTAGTTATGAATTAATTGGCAAGATTAAGGAATCAGTATATTATATCATGAAAATTATTACAAAATTGAATCGCATAAATTTAAAATTTTCATACTTCACGCAGTAAGATCAAAAGATTTTGCGAATCGACATAATTATAATAAATCATAAAACCAACGGGATTCATTTAGTTTTTCCGACCGATTGATCGATAAATTATTTCATAGATCCATTTTGAAAAAAAGAAATGTTCCGCAGGCGACACACACAAATGCAGAAAGGAAGCAAATATCGATGCAAATTTAATATTCCAAACACAATACATTGTTCAATCGAAAATTTTAATGTCGCCAACACATACAACAAACTGCGCTAACGCTAAAAATATAATATTCTGTTAACGAGAATAAATTCAAACGATGATGCATCCGACATTCCCGAAATACATATTTAATATATAATATTATAGATTCATAGGAATTTTTTCCGCAAAATTCGATCTCGCTTTCATCATGTTTGCGAACGCTGATTTAGATTTAAAATAAGGCTTGGCATTGAAAATGGTGGACCGCATTCAACAATTCTATATGGTCAGTCCATACATCATTTATTGATTGTAAAATGTACTCTGCATCAATATTTGTCTTATATAAATCGCTAATTAGAGCAATTTTAAGTGCACGTTCATATTCGAGTGACACGAAGCAAAATTCCGTCGTAAACACATTGAAAGTCTCACGCCTACATGAAACTTATTTTTTTCGAATTTTTCTCTATCTAATACGATTTTCATTTTGAAAACATTCTCTCCACAATGCATCCGCCGATATTTCAACGGGAATTTGTGTAAATATTTAACATGTACGATCTTGAATTGAAATTCGAATCGGAAATTCGTTTCGTATCAACAAATACAGTTCACGTAGTGACAGTGACAAGTTTAAAAATATCAAATTAGAAGATAACCGAGCCGCTTTTAACCTTCGGGACGAACGTCTATTTTCAGGAAGAGACAGTAGCTGCAAGAAAAAATACTGAAAACGACGATTCCCAACTGTTTATTGGCCGTTTGATGTCGTTTATGAATTGCTCGAATGTGTTTTGTATTATGAAAGATGTTAAAATAATAATTTTGGAGAATTTTTATGGCTGCCTGAATATTTTAGAAGTTTTTAATTAGTTGAGAACACTGTTGTCGTTTGCAAACAAAATTTTAGCTGGTGCCGTTAACCCCTTGACCGTGTCGTTCGTTTTGATCTAAACAAACATTTTTGTATAATTAGACTCAGCAGAGTGGATGATTAGTGAAAATATTGAAGATTTTTGCAAAAGACAGTTTTGTTTTTTGGCGATAAACGATCGTGGTCGTTTGGCAAAAAAGCAATTTTGGGTTTTGGACAACGACAGATTTGACAAGGAACCAAAACAAAATTTTCGTGATCTTTTTGAATGAATCGATTGAATGAATTTTTACGCCGTTTTTCTTTTATCGTAAATACCATTACGTATTTCATTTTGCATATTACTGTGAAATTAAGATTATACGTGATTTCGCAGTGAAATTTTGGCGCGGCTTCTTTATGAGGCGCTTTTGTTTTCGCCAATATATATCATTAATGTATTATCCAAAATAAATATTTACGTCCACGTTATACAGGATATGTATTGAAAAATAAAATAACACTAGAAAAGCTTTAAACGATCGTAGAAAAATTATGTGAGCTCCGATTCTGCCAAAATAAACCCGCAAATTAAACTTGCGAAAACATTAAAGCAAAAAAAATAGGTTGTATGTGCCAATTTTCCGAGACGAGTTGTTGATATCCAAGATAAGTTTTTTTTTCATCGTATTATTTTTTTGTACAAGACCATCACGTTGGATAATATTTTATTTTTACAATAGACGAGACATTGTAAACAAATAAATACAAGACAATGTTGAAAAACACATAACGGCTAATATGTAATATCAAAATAGCTTCGAGACAAATGAGATTTTAATTCCACTGAAAACACGATTAACATTACGCAGATATTAAATAGGTTACTCGAAATTATTTCGAGTTAAATCAAAAGCGATTCATCACAGCAAAGCATATGTTTTCCGCTGAACATTTCAGCTCAGTAATTTCAGAAAAAAGAAGGACAAGCGAACGAACACATCCGACCATGAAGAATGTGCGGTATTCATTTCGAAGATATTTCAGATCAGCAAACTCTTAAGTGTCCCGTTTACATTTCAACGACTATAATTGCCGCGAACGAACTCATGTAATTCGAACAAGTAAAAAAAAATACTAAATATCAATAATATATCATTCCAGTCTGAAAATAGTACTCACCTTCAACACTTTTTTCCGAGATGAAAGAATGCTGTTCCAGTCGTTGAACTTCGAAGTTGAACGTTAATAGAATTTTTTTCGCTATTTTGTTGTTTTATGGCACAAAAGTATTAAACACACTCATATATCGATTCATGATCGTTTTTCACGAGCATTATTTTATTATAATTATATAATTTTTTTCAAAATTTTACAAAATTGTTGGCACTTTTTATTTGGAAAATATTATATTTGAATATTTATTGATTCACGGCACTTATTTTATAAAAAACAAAAATCCGATGGATGTGCAGACGACCGCGTGCTCTCGCAGACTTATGACAATAACGAAACTCTGAAGTCAATGTATTTCTGTTATATTTGCAGCTGAACACCAGGGATTCTGAATCTGTTGAATGAAAGTCTGATATATTTAATATGTAACCGATCAAACAATACATCAAGATTGAGAAATAGACGATAAAACAGAAAATATACATTGGAATTTTTTTGGATTGATTGCATCCATTCATTTTTTCAAAACAATAATGATATGAATCACTTTTATGATTTGCGTATAATTTTTTTCATTTACTTTTGTACTTTGAATATGTGTGCAGTTTCTAAATAATATTTTTTTATTTATAAAACCAACGAGTTCATTTTTTCGACGAATATTATTTAATTTTATGTTAAATAATATTCATATTGAAATGAGCCGTTTAGCAGCCAATATAAAAAATACAGTACACTCTCGATTATCCGGGCTAATGTCAGGAAGGGTGGGTATGAATAACCTAAAAACACGGATAATCCAAACTATAATTTTTTTGATTTTTTTTATTCCCGGATTTTTATGTATCACAAAAGTGGGAAGTAGGAAGAAAAAAATAACACCGATTTCAAATATAATTACCATATATGATACGGTATTAATTCAGGGTTACGCGACCTGGCATAAAAATTTCAAAAATCAAAACAGTTTAAAACTTTAATTTTTTCGAAAAGTTTAAAAGTTAAAAAAA
>JAOXNN020000037.1:3269408-3285086 GCA_028571205.2 Hydropsyche betteni | reverse complement strand
CGTTCATGCATATAGTTTGGCCTAAATAAATGAAGCTGTCTACGGTGTCTAATTCTACGTTTTCTACAACTACTTTACCAGGGACAGAGAATTGGTAATCCTGTATATGTAGGTGCATATATCGCTTGGAAGGTTGGTACGAACTTGTACGATATATTACCTCTACCATTACAATATTCAATTGCACAAATATAAAATTAAAACAATCTAATACAATTTTATTTTTCAAATCAAAACCAATTCCACAACAATCATCCAAACAAAACAGCGATAAAACATAAAAACCACACAAACAGTACACGGTCGACAAACGCGTTGTTTAATCCAGAAGCGTTGTCAGTGCGGGCGGGCGTGACGCACGGGTGTGTCAACCCGCGACCGGCATTAGCCTCCGCCCTGCAGGGGGCCTCTTCGACCTCACAGCGCTCCCAGGGCCTCCGCCCCCCGAAACCTGCAGCCATGGCGGAGCGGTTACCGGCGTGCGTCATCGACGTCGGAACTGGGTAATTCTACATCCTCTCACCCGTCCGATGATTAATCTTATCTCGGATTGAAACGCCCTTTCGGTTTGTTCGCTCTTGCCGTTTCCGATCGTTTAATCTGATTATTCAATTTATGTAAAGTCGTTCTATCTTGTTTTTATATTTATTCGCTTTTGTAAACACCGGATGCGTTTTTTTTTTTTTCGAGTATCACAACCGCAATCGTTGCTCGATTTGTTCGATTTGAGTTTCAAGGAAAATTTTGTATGATAATAATATTTTTTTTAATTGTTTTATCGGTTTAGTTACACCAAGATGGGATTCGCGGGGAACAAGGAACCGCAGTTTATTATTCCGTCTGCGATCGCCATCAAAGAAACTGCCAAAGTGGGCGATCAGTCGACTCGAAGACTTGCCAAAGGTGTAGAAGATCTAGATTTTTTTATCGGCGACGAAGCTTTTGAAGCGACGAGTTATTCTGTTAAGGTATAAATTTCGATGACTAATATGATATGTAAATGATAAACATTTGTAATACGTATATTTTTGTTTTATTATAGTATCCTGTTCGTCACGGCTTAGTTGAAGATTGGGACTTAATGGAAAGATTTATGGAACAATGCATTTTTAAATATCTGAGGGCAGAGCCCGAGGATCATTTTTTTCTTTTAACCGAACCTCCTCTAAACACTCCGGAAAATCGAGAATATATAGCTGGTATGTTTTAAATTAAATAAAATATAAAAATTGAAATAACCTAATTTCCTCAATTTGATATTTTACAGAAATTATGTTTGAATCTTTCAACGTGCCAGGATTATATATTGCAGTCCAAGCAGTATTAGCCCTAGCCGCTTCATGGATATCACGTACCACTAACGACCGTATATTTACTGGGATCGTAGTGGATAGTGGAGACGGTGTAACTCACATCATTCCAGTTGTAAGTTTGTGTCCATTTAAACAAAATGTTACCAGTGTTCGTAATGAAAATATATAACTCTGTATGTATTAATATTTAGGCTGAAGGCTATGTCATAGGGTCATGTATTAAACATATTCCCATAGCCGGAAGGAACATTACCTCATTCATTCAATCCCTTTTGCGAGAGAGAGAAGTAGGAATTCCTCCCGAACAAAGTCTCGAAACTGCCAAAGCTATTAAAGAAAGGTTAGTTTGAAGTGCAATGAATATTGAATCCATATTGCATATCGATATTTACAATTATATTTTTTAGACATTGTTATATATGTCCCGATATTGCTAAGGAATTCGCCAAGTATGACTCTGATCCTGGAAAGTGGATTAAAAAATATACGGGCGTGAATACAATCACAAAAAATCCTTTCTCTGTCGATGTCGGCTATGAAAGGTTCCTCGGTAATATAAAAATTTATTTTTACTTCTTGAAATTTTAATAAACCTATTTTAATTTATTTTCTTTGCGGATCATTACAGGACCCGAAATTTTCTTCCACCCTGAGTTCTCAAATCCCGATTTCACCACTCCGCTCAATGAAATGGTCGACGACGTTATTCAAAACTGCCCTATCGACGTCAGACGTGGCCTGTATAAAAATATAGTTCTCTCTGGAGGTAGCACTATGTTCAGAGATTTTGGCCGTCGTTTGCAAAGGGATATCAAACGCACTGTCGATCAACGTCTCCGAACTTCTGAAATTTTATCAGAAGGAAGAATAACAGTTTGTGCAATTTTAATTTAATTTCCTTATCGAATTATGCACTTTGTTGATTTTTTTTTTAATTTTCAGCCTAAACCAATAGATGTTCAAGTAGTCTCCCATCACATGCAACGATATGCAGTTTGGTTCGGTGGGAGTATGTTGGGATCGACTGTGAGATATTTCACATTATTTTTAAATACCCTATTGAAAAATTTGTAGTAAATTTATTGAATTTTCAGCCCGAGTTTTATCAAGTCTGTCACACCAAGAAGGATTATATGGAATACGGGCCTAGCATTTGTCGCCACAATCCTGTTTTCGGCACTATGACATAAGTTCCGAATCTAATAAAATTTAAATGCGAAGATAAATTTGTTCTTAATTTTAAGCGACGCTTATGACAAAAAAATAAATTAAAAATTGTCGGTCTATAAATAATTTGTAGTGTCAAGTTGAATTGAGATCGTATTGTAAGATGAATTATGCTTCTCAGATGTTTATGTCAATAATGAACAAAGATAAATATAAACGAGTTTATGGCATTTCATTTTTGTTTTCAATCCTCATTTAGTACAATTATTCCTCGATTATGAATAGGATTGCCAATCGTCTCGGATTGTCCTGGAATCGGAATCGCTGTCCTGTATCCCAGAGAAGTATAAAATTCGACCAGAGCGGCGGGACAAGAGGGGCAGACCCCCCCTGGCTACGACCATGGTTTTGAGCTATTTGTCCCGGAATCGCCACAGAAAAAGTTGGCAACCCTAATTACAACTGAAATACTTTCCAGAACCTCAGTCCTAAGTTGAACCCGTTCAAAAGAAATCAACCAATTTTGTTTATATCAAAATGTTTTGATTTAGTAAGTAATTTTTGGAAAAAAATGTATATATTATTTTTCTGTTATAAGTACGAATCACCGTAAGCCGTAACCTGTATATTTACAAAAACAAATCATAGCGCAATCGACGAGCACACGTTTGACAGCCAATTTACAGGTTAGGCAAAAACGAATGGCCGCCACCTGTCAGACGATTGCACAACGCGACGCAGACATTTGCGCATACACAAACACCAGCACAAAACCCCACTCAAAATCGAACAAACCACCCGACCGATTAAAAATCGAAGCCATCACAAAACCCCGTCGATCCTTCACCTTTCAACGAAAATAAAACCCCAACAGGCCGCAAAGGCGGATTCGATCTGCGGGAGGGGGCGCACGAACGCACTGTGGCCGAGCGGCGGGTCGGTCGGGCTTCGGGCGCTCTTCGACGGCTGGGGGCTGGGGTTCGGGGCTCCGGGGGGCGTCGGGGCTCCGCCTAGGGCTGCGCCCTCGCCGCTCGCGCTCGAAGGGAGGCTCCGGGCGTGTCCCCGCGCCGCGTTTTGGCGCCGGCCGCGGAGGCGTGCTGCTCGCGAATTCCATACATCAGGTGCCTTTCGACGTTCCGTTCTTCGTTTGTAGCTTGTCGCTTTGAGGTTTTTATTAAGTATTTTTAAAAAAGATTCGTTCAATCGTCGGGTTATTCATGAGTATTATCTTTGCGTGTTTATCTGTTAAATTATTTTTATTTCATTCAATTGTGAATCATCTAGGAAATTGTAGATAGTATTCTTTTTCCTGTACACGATCGGTTTTATTAGGTTGTAAAATTTCAAATTTTATTTTTTGTATTAAAATACTCTTGTAATATTAAAAAAATACATCTATTCTTCACATAATGTTCAATTCAGCAAAATTCACTCAATACAACCTAGTATGTAATATCATCAAAATATTTTGCAATTGTTTCTATATACAGGTAGTCCTCGAATTACGACGGTTCGCCCTTAGATCGAAAAAAATGTATAATTTTTTTTAATTAATTATTATTTTTATATTGAATGAAAAATAAATACAGCAGAATGTAGAACTGTCAAAAAAATCGTATCAAAAGAAACGGCCGTTGCTTTTAATTTAATTAATCGAGGAATACAAAAATTTGAAACGACGGACTCAAACAGTGAAAGATTTTCAAATGTTATTTATTTATTATTTCATCGTTGTATTAATAAAAGTTAGCAAAACCACCGAAATAAATAAAAAAATTATACGGATTCGACTTACGACCGAGGTTCAGAAACATATCTCCGTTGTGAGTAGAGGACTATCCGTGTATAATTTTATTTCATATATTTTTTCCAGTTGAAAAAGCTTAAAAATGGATGAAGGTCTATTGAACGACGTTTTGGAATGTTCGGTATGTCTGGAGAGGTTGGATATGTCTTCTAGAGTTTTACCGTGCCAGCACACGTTTTGTTTGCAATGTCTCAGGGTAACTTTCATATCGTCGATCATTACATTCGCTCATATTTCATCGTTGACTCATCGTATTTTTTCATTCAAGGAGATTGTATATTCTCAAAAAGAACTCAGATGTCCGGAATGTCGTTTTCTCGTCGAAACACCAGTGGAAGAGTTGCCGCCCAACGTTCTTCTTATGAGAATTTTAGAAGGAATGCGGAATTCGGGTTATCAGAAACCTCCGTCGTCGTCTCCTCCGCCGCAGTTAATACCTCGGAGGCCCGTCATCGGCCCCGCCACGTTCATGGAACCGGTGTGTTCGTACGGTTTCACGTATTCGGACGGCGACGGGAAACATACAAACGTCATACCGAAATGTACGCCTCACGCTCGAGCAGTATACGATTATTTTTCGAAAGAACCGGGGTGAGTTAATTTTTTTCATCGATCGCCTCTTTAAAGTACGTTTTGTCAAATATTACTTCAAATATTCTAGCGATTTAAGTTTCAAAAAAGGAGAAGTTATCATATTGCGACGTCAAATCGATACTTATTGGTTTCACGGAGAAACTGGGAGAAATCAAGGAGCTTTCCCGATCACTTATGCTAAAGTTAGTGTTGTTATTGAATGTTTTTTACTAGCTTAAATTTTATTATTGATTTAATATTTTGATATTTCAGATAATTGTTCCCCTGCCATCACCCTCCCCTCAGTGTATCGCTCAGTATGATTTTCATATGGCTGCTCCCGACGAAGAGGGTTGTTTGAGTTTTCATAAAGGTGCTGTGATAAACGTAATTAGGCGAGTCGATGAAAATTGGGCTGAAGGACGACTGCATAATAAAATAGGAATTTTCCCCATTGCTTTTGTTGAAATGAACGCCTCAGCTCTTGACATTATCAATGACCCTACAAAGTAGGAAATTCTTGATTTAAATAATAATATGACTTTGTATGTAAATTTAAAGGTTTTATTTTTTGGTATTCAGTATTCCACCTAATGTCGAAAGAAACCTAGCCACCAATCAAATGGTTAAAAGTATGCCGAGAACAACGGTCGGTTCTATTACAAATAAATCATTACAATCATTTGTACAAAAACATCCTCAGCATTCGACGTTTACACCCAATCAAGTAATTCATTAAATTCGATATTTTGAAATAGCAAAGTTTGGTTTGATTTGTTTACTTATTAAACTTATTTTTTTTATTTATAGGTTACTTATCAACAGCAAATGGTTATATCGTCACCCATATCTAATCTAGGAATAGCTATGCAACGTCAACAACACATGTCTCAGTCTCATCCAGCATATATGCATCAACATCAAATACATAGAACACAAGAACCTGCACCGTCAGCATCACCGTATATAGATGTCGCTGATATTCAGTCAATTACACAATTGCGAAATATGCATATTGATTCTCAAGCGTCGGAGCGCACAAAACAAACAAATATTTCTCTAGAAGTTAGAGGACAGTCTAATGCGACACATTTAGATCCTAATTTACAAAATATTCATAAAGTCAAAGCAGATGGTTCCAAGTTTTCTAACCTTACATCCAGTTATCACGCTACAAATAATCTTAGTTCAGATTCAAGTTCGACAACGACGACACCTTCATTTGGGGGTAGTTCTGTTACTACGACTCCTAATACTAGTTCATCGAATACCAGTTCCGCTTCTGAAAGTAATACTCCGAGTAGTCCTGCTTCACCCACATCTAATTTGATTCAACCTAAATCTAATATTCCAACTGCCAATAATGTGCCAATATCACAAATCCCTCAGAATTCAAATCAATGTTTAACACCTCTAAGAAATTCAATTCATGGAAACTCTTCCAGAGAAGATTGTGATGTATCCAATTCGACGATATGTGAAACCTCGAACAATTCGGAAAATTCCATTATCAATGCTGCAAGTCCTTCTTTAGTAACTCCTGAAACGAGTTTTAGAAGCGACATCCATCAATTGAATAACTCACCTATGCAAAATCTAAATGGAAGTTCTTCTAATGCTACACCTCCGAGAAGTAATATGTCGTCTCCTTTAATATGCTTAGGCGGTCCAAGTATCCAACCTACATCTTTAAATTCTGCATCATTACAACATGATAACATGCAATTTAACAACAATCAAAGCAATATCAATAAAAATGCATCTCCTAGTCAAAATATGCTCGGCAGTAGCAGTCATGCAATGAGTATGGGTCCTAATGTGCAAGGAAATCCGTTTATTAATATGCAACCCAGTGCCAATATGCAATCTAATATTCATTCTGATGGTCAATCCAATAAAAATAATCCAACGTTTAATGTAATGGATTTGATGCCAAATGAGCGCCTTCCGTACACTATATCGTCTATATCACCTCGTCATGGCAGCAAAGATGCAACACCTAGATCTTCACATTCTCATCACCGTGAAAAAGAAAAAAGACATAGTTTAACACCTATGAGTCAAAATCTGATGGTTACAAACTCGTCTACAAACAGGTAAGAAAATTTTATCATTTTAATTTTGTATACGATTAGAAATTTTGTTTATAATTGAGTTTGGTTTTATAGGCATTCTGCTGAAATTTTGGGATCAACTTCAGGTAGCTTACTTGATCAAAATACTAATCAAGATTTGCCAAAACATTCTGATAGGGATAAACGTATAGATAGAGAAAGAAATGGAAAAGAATCAGGGGAAAAAGTCAAAGATCGGGATAGAGAGAAATCAAGAAAATCTTCGAATCCAGACAAATCACCTTTAATGACTTATGTAGCATTGTATCCTTACAAACCACAAAAACCAGATGAACTTGAATTGAAGAAAGGAGGTAATATATTGATGTTTATAGAGTTTTTTTTTAAAATATAATTTTATATTTATCTTCATATTTATTCGGTTTTTAGGGTTGTATATGGTGATAGAACAATGTCAAGATGGGTGGTTTAAAGGATGTTCTAGTCGTACAAAGAAATTTGGTGTATTTCCTGGTAATTATGTAGCTTTAGCATCGAAAAATATTCAATTGTCCAGTTCATCGAAAAATAAACATCATAATCCTTCAAATGATAATTTGGTGAGAAAATTTTCAAATTTTATTTTTATTTTTCTTATTCTTTTTCTAAGTATTAATTTATTTCACAGGTAACTTCTAGTCCCAATAGTTCAAAAAATAAAGATAACATATCCAGTGTCAGTTCTAGTAGTAGAAAAGGTGTTATTGATCATTCACAAATTCCTGTTCAACCTCCAGATTTACCACCAAGATCTCAAAGTCCCGGTACAATTTTTGTTTTTGAAAAACTCAACATATTTAAAAAATTATGTAGTAATAAACACATGGTATTTTCACATAGGTGCTTCTCATCCTTGTAATCGATCTTCCCCAAAATCTTCCAAATCGAGTGATAAGGTTTTTTCAATGAATTAAATATTGAAATTTCGTTTGTAGGTTTGATATTTATTACACTATTTTTTGTATATTATAGAAAGAAAAAAACAAGTCAGAGAAAAATTCTAGCAGTGGTATAAGTTTGATGAAACGATTGACTGGAATGAAAAAGAGTCGAAGTCCACCACCAGCTAATAGTTCATTTTCAATGGACAATCCAGTTTTTGAAGATTGTAGTTCTGATAGTTTTTCTTCGGCAATTAACCGAGATATGAATCAGCAAACTGCATCTCAACATCCTGTCCATATTAGGTATACTTTTTAGTCATGATTTAACTGTCCCGTTATTTATATGAGTTTGTTTTGTTTTTTGTTTGCTTACATTTTGTTTTAACATGTCATATAGCATGTGATTTTGTCTTGTTTTGAAATTGCTTTTTTTTTGAAAATGCATGTCGACACTGACACTCATGGTTTTTTATTTTCATTTTCATTATTTCATGGGACAAATTAATAATATTTTTTGAGATATAGAAAGTATCACATATATATGTTGAAAAATAGATCCGGTTCCTGTCCGAGTCAGCTTCTTCAAGGACAACCTGTAAATACAATTAAACCACAGTTACAAAACATTCATCATTATCCGAACGAATCGATGATAGACAGTAGTGTTTTCGCATCGCAACTGTCTGCTGGAGGCAGCGTGAGCTCGGCCGTTGCTCATAGACTGTTCCCTTCTCATCACATAAAAGGGTCCGGTTCTCAAACCTTAGGTCCCGCTCATGGTGCGGGATTAATGCAACGTAGGCAGCCACGTCCAACTGTCTTACACACATTGACTGGGACGTCAGACGCGACTGCCACTTTAGGTGCTAATAGTGGAAAACAGGGATATACTACTGGAAGGTATAGTTATTTATTCATTGATAAATTTATGAAATCTTTTGATCGATATTGAATAGAGTAAAAAATATTGGAACTTATTTTATCATTTTAACTTATTCTTATTCTTGCGTCGTATTGAATTTTAGTTTTCAAAGTATATATGTGACTATTGTTTTTATTCTTTTCAATTTTAATTTCGATGTTAAAATCAAGTTCAGAAATATATAATTTCCTAAACATCAATAATATTGTATTTTTGGTTGTGGGATTTGTTTAAAGATTGCTTGAAAATTTTTGCTTTGCTTGTGTTATGTTTGTTTTGATGTTTTTATAATTCGTTATTAACTTTATTTATTTTCATTTAATATTATATTTTGCATGATATTTTTGTAGTTGTCTATCTGATCATTTTCTGTAATAACTTTGCTTGGTAAGGAAATTGATTGTTGGTTTAATTTTTCTAATTATTTGTTTTTATTTTGTTCCTTTTTAACAAGCTGTGTTTTCATTTTATAAAGAAATGCAGACCAAACATGGTCGGGAATGCCAACACAGCATTATCACCATCGTAAATCTCATTCTCTCGATGCCGGCCAGCAGTTGAGGTCTGGAAAAGAAAATACAAACCAACCCGTAGGCAAAAGGTGAATTGATTTAATTAATGTGTAATTACTATACTGTTATTTATAAGATAGCGTTCTAACATTTGAATTGTTTAATTTTGAATTACATTTAGATTTCGGTGTGTGGTAGCATATCCTCCGAACTCTGAATATGAACTGGAACTTCAGGTGGACGATGTTGTGTTAGTGCACAAAAAATTAGGGGAAGGATGGTACAAAGGTACATTGGAACGAACTGGCCACACTGGTCTCGTACCGGCTTCTTTCGTTGAAGCATGCTGACCTTTCTTTTCATAAATTATTATGTTATTGCCATAGTAATAGAATTTCATATATGATATTTTAATTTATCGTTTTTTATTGTGTCGAGTCATTTTTTCGATATTTTTACAGCTCTTTGCAATTTAAATATCACTGTTACATAAAAATTGTATAATTTTTTTTATATAGTGCATGTGTATGTGCCATCATATGGTGATTAATTATGTTTACAAAACAACGTTAATTTATTCGACTGGAATTAATAGTTACTGTTATTTTAAATTGAATTAAGTATTCTAGAGGTTCATTTGGGAACTTATTTTGCTCTAAATATTTTTATATTATATATCTAAATTAAACGATATGTATAATTTTATAGGAAAATTTTCTGTATTTGAATTTAAATACGAGTAGGTTGTAAAGTTCATATCAATAGTTAAAGTTAAATTTTTATACATATTTGGGATCATTGATTAATATATTGATAATTTCAAAATTAACTAGATGTAATCAGATAAATTTTTTTGAAAAAAATTTCACATTGGTTAAATATTGATTCAAAAATAGCTACTTTGGAAATAGTAAGTTTTTAATATGGAGGATTTTTTTAGTAGAACTTCTTAAAATCATCGAGATGTACATTTCTATACTTGATGTATATTTCGTTTATAGTTATTTTTCACATTTTAGTCAGTGGAAAGGTTATGTGCATTTATTTTTCACCATAGTCATAATTCTTTTGTAAGCTAACCTGACTTATGTGATTCAAAATTTAAGGTATTTGAGGTTCTACTTATTTTTCAAATTAAGTCTAATAATTACTAATAAAAAATACTCAGGTGTTGTAATTACATCGTCCATTTTTTATATGTTTTCAAATTACATATTTTTTATACTTATTTAGCAATCAAGATGAACGCTTTTATTATTGCTTTATATTTCTTTAATATGCAAAATTTTCTATCGATGTTCGTAAAATTTTGTGATATTTATTTTTTTGAAGATTTTATTTTATTATTTTTTAAATTTTATGCGAATTTCTTGTATATAAACGTATCTTAATTTCTTTATTATTATATTTAAATTCTTAAAATTTGGAAAACAAAACAGAAAAATGTGTATATAAAATTGTATATTGTTTAAATGTTGTAATTTATTTTATGAATTAATATTATTTATTGCAATTTATATTTGTTTTGAAAATATGATTTGTCTTCCTTGTGGCAAATTATAAACTTCCATTTTGATATAGTTTATAATATGCATGACCAAACTATAGTATGCCAAATCTTTACATGTGTAAAATTAAGTTCACACAATTAATACTATTAGCAAGTTCATGATTTATTTTTTATGTAGAAAAAGATCCAATTTATGTCTTATAAATGATTTTGTTTATATAAACACTAATTTTTTGACTATCATTATAACATTAATTTTAACAATAAGATTATTCCAAATTGAATTCAATGCATTTATAATTTGGCAATATGGCAATTTCTTTTCCAATTTTTTTGTATATATATTTTTTGTATTTGTATTGCCTGTTCCTATTTTGTGTTTAGTTTTGTAAAATTGTAATTAAAAAAAATTGCACTGCATATTTTGAAAAGTTGTGTGTTGCTTTGCATATAAAATCTCAAAATTTTCGATCAATTTTTATCATTTTTTAAATGATATAATCTTTTTTCTTATGAATAAAAAATTTTAGAAATGCCATATGTATTTAACTTTCAAAACTCATATTGAACAAATGTAAATATATTTTATGACATAGCCCGTTAGATGAATAGCTATTATATGTATATTGTCTATAACCAGGTTTGAAATTGATTATATCAATCGTTACAGGAAGTAAAGATGCATTCGATTTAGTTTCAAATGATTACCAAGGACTTAAAAATGACTGCGGTATAAAATAATATATAAATAGATAAATTATACAATTAGATGTGAAATTATGTGGAAGCCAGTTTTGGCATACACTTGATTTTATTCCGTGTATGAGTCACTACATTTATATAATTTTTGGGGCCACTGTTTGCACCGACCAACTGAACGAAACATCAAAGCGTAGGTGCTTATAGATGCTGGCGATTTGGCAATATTTTCATTTATTTAATTGGACCGATACTATACTGCAATAGTTTTAATGAATTCGATACACGAGATGAATGTTTGATAACGACAAGTCCTCTCTTTCAATAGAAAATATAGTGATTATTGATGTTTTTATTTCATAGAATTTCTTTGATTTTATGAGAATTTTTATATTGATATAGTCAAAAATTTGAAATCGTTATAATTAATTTTTTATTATTAATTCATAATTTTTCCAGTGTTCAATATAATTTTTCTGATAATTTTCGAAAACTGGGTATAATATTTGAGATAGTGTAATTCTTAATTTCAGGGTAATTTGATTTGCAATACAAAATATATACAATTAGATAGTATGATTGTGTATAAATACATTTATAATACTCTATTTCATTGTTAAAGTATGCGATTTGTAAAGTGTAGACTGGAAATTATAATTTAAATCAACTTTATTGAAAATTCTTTCAGTTCATTTGCAAAAGTAAAAAATAAAGTAAAATTATAAAGGAAATAGATACAGTAAGTTATAAAATTTTTGAAATATAATATGTTTAAATTAGCAAATGTTTCAATTTATAGTAATGTATTATATGTTCAAATTTTATATAAATTATTAAATTTTATTGTATTTGGGAAAAATTATTTGTTTCTAATCGAAATTTACTTAAATATCCATTTTGCACTACAAATATATATTTTATTATATTATAGTACACATATTTATTTTTATTTTTAGTTGAATTTTGTATGATACACGTGAATATTGTAAAATTACTTGCCATTTAATTATTATTTTTTCATCTATGTGTACTTTTTTATTTTCGTTCTGAAATGAAATACGTATGTGTACATAAGGTGTACCTTATTTTCAATGTATGAATATTGAAGTATTAAATATCCAATTCAAACACGAATTTCGCCTTATTATTTAACAATACACACAAATGAATGAAAAAATAAAATCCGCCTGTGGTTCAAAAAGAATAATGTCATGTTATTTGATCAAGAGCTCAAAGATTTAATATTCAAGGTTACTATAGGGAAGATGAAAGGATCGTTATTACAATTTTCATCTTATGAAAATATTTTTCCTAAAATGCTATATAGTATCCTTAGATGGAAAAGTATTTGGGTTTTTAGAAATTCATACTTTGATAATATATTATACTAATCCTTAGATGATTTTTGATATATTATACTTATAACCTCATTTAAACATCGAAGATTAAAGTGTCCATAAAGATTTATAAAGAAAATATTTTAAAAATCAATATTACATATAATTTATTCGATTTTTAGAAAGAATATGTAGTGCGTAGAAGATTAAACGTGATATTAAATTTATCAACAGGACTATCTATGGGTTAAAAAAGATAAACAAACCATAAATGATATCGGATCATTATTATATGTTATTGAACCTATATTTAGCTAACAATGAGTTGCAATGAATATTTTTTTCTATCTAAAATAATGAAGACATTAACAAAATTTTCAATTAAATCCAAATAATTTTTTACGCGAATGTAAGACTGAAATGAAATTGCTACTTCGTCTACATAACCCAATTTTTTACCAATGACAGATGTATTTTACGAGATATTACAAATTATCAACCGGTTCTTTCTATATATAATAAAAATATAAACTTAAATCTTAAAAATAATCCAAAATTTTCACTTTAAAATATATTTCATCGCGTAAGACGAGCATCTTCATTGCATACAGATTCGCCATTATCGACTGCTCTCACGTAAACTACGAATCAAACCTAAAAAAACCAAACAAAAATTTACACCCATCACGTGATTCGAATTGCATAACAATCATGTTGTTTTCGAATGTTAAAACGATTCTAGCACCGTTTAACACCTTTCCGTTAAGAAACGCTAACAAGCAACTTTTCCATTCGAACCTCACCGGTTGCAGTCGGTTCAACTTGCTCTTTGATCTTTAACAATTTTCATTCATTTTTCGCGTTTAGCGATCGACACGTATCATTTGGTGCTAATTTTTTTTTTGCAGAATAGCGGATTCAGGCAGTTTGGTTGTGCGAGTTTTTTTCGAGAATTAATGATACCTTTTCTGGCATATGGCGAGAATGCAAGACGCCCGCGCTTTTGGACAAGGATTTGCTCTTTTAGTATGCATTTATGCAGGGTTGACTTTTGTATCATTTAAATATATAAGGATTTAATATTGTATTTTCATCATTATATGTAGTTTACGTAATGTTTGTTGTAGGAAAAATAAATTCTGTACAGTCATCGGAAATTAGTTTTTTTTTCAGTATATGAGTTTGCTACGTCAAGATAAAAGGAAGTGAATGCTAAAAAGGTAGGTATTTGATTTCTGATCAAAACATTCGCCATTTAATTTCAATGATCTATGAGAATCAATGTGTTTGACAAAATTTTATATTCATATTTATACGAATCAAATCGAAAAATTATGATGATGAAGTATTTAAATATTTATATTTTGGTAGAAATTATTACTTTTGTCATCAAAATAACGATTAATTTTATATTAGCGGTTAGTTTTAATTTTATAATTAATTTTTCTTAAAACTATTATAGTAATTGATATATTATTAAAATTGCATTTGCTCGACACCGTCCTAAGCCGAGCCTGTAAATTTGTACTAAGTATAGAAAGCAATTAATTCATTTTACATTACACCGAAAGTAATAGTAAACAAAGTAATTGAGTGTTGAGTATAGTTTCGCATGAATTCGATTAAACGTATACGCGAAAAGCCATGGCCCCAATGCTCAACTATACCTAACCCAACAACATTTTGTTATGACAAATTGCTAAATCGACACAAAAGGCTTCTCACAACAAACAAAACCATTCAAATTCACATCTCAATCGTCGAATCCGGCAACCCTGATTTTCCTACAATGCGCAAACTGTCCATTTTTTCGCACATTTGGCGTACTGCACGCGAACCACCCACAACCGCCGCTTTTATGGGGTCGTCGTTTTGAATGCGTCTAAATAAAAATGTTGTGAAACGTTCAGACACGAGAGAATTGTTGATTTAAAATCCTTTCGACATCGTGCCGCGCGCTAATTTGTCGCCGAAAGCTTTCGAAAGCTTCTTTCTAAAGCGGGCCCAATTTCCCGGAATTTTCTTTTAATTTTACGATGACCCGATTTGGGACGATGCGCGCCGCTGAAACTTTCGCAATCGACGAGTTGATACTTTTAATTATAGTATATTGATAAAATGAAAGAATTTTCTTCGACGGTATATTTTTTTCTTTGAAGGTCCTTTGTGACGCCTATTTAAAAAAATACGAGGAATTTCATTACGTGCCCGTGGACTTATATTTGAACCGTTGCGTGGAATTTTCATAGATTGCATCGTAAGATTTCCAGAAAATCTCTGAACCTCGTTTTCCGTTTACCGGGAACCCATTTAGCCGATCCACTGGGAAGCGAATGGGAAAAAATAAGAAAATTTATACACGTGGATAAGTACATGTACGGAATATGTGGAAAAATTCACGGTGAATTTATTCAAAATCGAGTATACGTATAATAAATAAAGTGCAAACATGTTCGTAGGAAAATATCAATAAAGGAAAATTTGATATCATGGTTTTATACCTACATGTTGTGAAATGTCTAAACCAGTATTTAATATTTTGCGTTTCATAGGAGTTTGATAAATTGCTGAGATTTTATTTTACAATGAATTAATATATCACCTTTATTAGACCACAATAATAATATTTAGCACGCAAGTACAATTTTTCAAAAGAAAAACTGCTCATTAACATTGAAAATCTAAATTATATAGAACAGAACAGAATTATATAGTAAATTGAGAATCCTAAATTATATTTAATACTAGTATATAGGCCCGATGAATAACATCGGGTATTGATTTGTTAAGAAACGGAAAACGATAAAATATGAAAACCCGATTTGAATATTTAATATTTA
>JAOXNN020000037.1:3239587-3266197 GCA_028571205.2 Hydropsyche betteni | reverse complement strand
TATTACATTATTTTTGATTTGGTGTGATCAAGAAAGGCAAAGTGCGTGCTCTTGACCCGAATGACCCTAATGATGATAGTTTTTTGGAAAAATCGCGGACCACAACTATACCATGTCATGTCAAAATACAATGAAAAATAAATGAAAACCAGAGCATATAAAAAAATATATAAAAGCGATACCACTCCTTTTCCCTTTGTTCTGGTTAAAAAATATTTTTTCCAAATTCAACAACATACTTGTGCAAGTGAAGAATATCGTTGAAAAATACATTATATTATATTTACGCATTAGAAACGTTTTAAATAAGAATTCAAGGTCCTTAAAGTTCACATTTTTTTCAGGGACGTCATTTATCGACATATATTTACAAAGAAATTTTCATATTCAACAACACTCACCATTACAATTTATAAAACTAAACATAAAAGCTAGCATTAAATTTTCAAATACATGTAATCTCAAGCCCGTATATCACGCTTCACGCATAAACGCTAAAAACTCACATGCAATCCACTTCAACACGACAACTTCAATATAAAAAATAAATCGAGCAAACACTAAACTTACACTTTTAAATATTCATTAAAACACATTTAACTCCATTTAAGTTTCATATCCACCCGAGCACGAGAGCCGACTTCTTAAATCTTTCATCGTGTGACGAGCGAAAACATTTCCACGGACATACTAGGACATTATTGGGTCACTTTTGTCTCAAGTGACCATCCATCAGAATTATCCAAGGCTTTTAAGCCCTCCATGAGAAGCATCTGGTTGGATTTTATTGTCGTCGCTAAGGGAACGAGAATGAGTGTTAGATATACAATACGTTTTAATTAACTCGCCGGGGGCATGTTTAATATTTCGTGCCATTTTTGTGTCATTGCCGTTCTCTGAGGTAAATATTGTAAATGTAGAATTTTGGGACACCTTCCACGAATTTAATTTGTTGTTTATGTAACGAAGGTAGGTTTGGATTCGATTGAAATTGAAGCAATTTAATTTGTGAAGTTGAAGTTTATTCACGTGACTTATTTATAAATATAGGAACAGAATTCTTATTTAAAACAGTTCTGGGTATATTGAAAAAATGAGAGAAACAATAGAAATTTACATGCATAAAAATTGGGACAATACAAATGAAAAAAAGTGCGTTCCAAGAAAACTAATGTGCGCGGAAAACACACGAGTTTTGAGAAACACATAAATATAGTGCCAAGATTTGGTTAATATTTGTTTCATCGAATCATCGATTTTTTTCAGTCTAAATTTGCGAAAAAATAGCATACTGGAAAAAGCGAAAATTTTACGATCTCTACGGTGGAAATCTTGACGAGAGGTTACGAGTTAAGTGCGTAAGTTGCAAAATTTCCACGGCACTACATTACCGTTGATTGATGATCTCCAGGTAAGTAACTCTTTTGTATGACGTATCTTCTTTACTCCTGAATAATTTTACTGCTAGATGAAAATCTGTTCGCAGAACTGTACGTTGTCTGTTTTCGTTGTTTCTCAAATTTCCTTCAAAATTTTATTTGAAATAATCCGAGTTTATATTGTTTTATCCTCGTAAAGCGTTATGTTTAATCTGGGTAATTTAGTGAAACTTTATTGATTGTTTGTTTCGAACTGCTGATTACGATTAAGGTTGATAAGTAAAGAATGACTAATGCCAGTTTGTTAAGGTGAAAATATCAAATTTTCACACAGTTTATAACTGTTCAACAGATAAAAAAGTTTCAACGAAACAATGATATCTGTCGATAAAAAAAAGTTAAATTCGAAAATATTGTTATAATTATCAGATAATCGTGCGATTAAACCAAAATCAATCATTTTTAGGATTATGTAGATCTGATAACATTTCAAAAATATCAATTTAATACAATCGAAAAAAAAATGAATCATCTATTAATTTCCTTATTCGAAATGCATCTTACGATAATTACTTCTGATAATCAATTTAAATTTGAAGATTTCCGACAGGTAAATAGATTAATATTCCTTATATTATACAATAGCGATATTATATTAATTGGAAATTATACGATGAATTATCGCCCATAAAACATCAAATATATTCTAGAAAACAATTACAACAAAAAAACATTATCCTCATCCGTTACGCACCATAAACGAACAATTAACTACTGCACAACACACCGATATCGAACACTACAAATTACACCGAAAACATGAACTTTGATCGAGCAACGAAAACGGTCCAGGTAAACAACCGAAAGCGCGATAAAAGCGCTTAACGCGAAACAGATAAAGGGCTGCGTACAAACAACATTTTATTTACCTCGTGCGTAAATCGTGTGAAGTTTGAGAAGCGCTGCCGGCAGTCGAGCGTATATAAGCGCCCTCCTTCCCCCCACCGAGGCAGTTGAACGCAAACGTTCAAAGAGTACAGTCGCAACAGCATTGCCGGCTTAACAGTTCGTGGTGTTCGTGTCCATAACCAAAACATAGTACGTACGATGCCAGTTGACGTAGCAGCCATGCCTACCGCTTTTCATTCGGAGAATTTCCTGAACCTGAGGCCCGTTTGCTCGAGGACGTCCACCATGGGGCACCAGCCTCAAATCTCGCAGTCGAGGTTCGATCCCGAAGCCAAGGCTGGGAATATGATCATGATCAGCCCCAGCGGAAGGAAGCAAGATGTTCAAGTCAAAGTATACAGGACATCTCTCGAACACTTCGCCGTCATTTATCCCCAGAAGAAAGTCTGCAAACCTTTGGGTGTCATCAATCTGAGGAACACAAACGTCGAAAGGTTGGCCGACGAGAAAACTCCAGGTTTGCTCATCAGGCAGAAAGGATTCGACCACACAGCCTGTTTAACCTTCATCAGCGAAGAGTCGAGAGAATTGGACGCGTGGATCGTCGCTTTCACATCCAGAGCGTCGCCGACCATCATGCAGTCGTGCTTACCCGTCGTCGAAGAAGATGACGAAAATTGAACGACGACGCGTGAAAAACTAGAGGTTTCCATTGTGCTTTCGATCCGTTGGAAAAAATCGCAACGCATTTGCGGGAACAACGTTTGTGTATAAAATGTCTCGCCGAATCGCAACAGTGAGAAAGTTTTTTTAGTATTTCGGCATAAATGACGGATAATGAGTTCGCCGTTTATTGCATGCGAGAGTGGTAACTGTTTCTGCAATTAGCCCCCATCGCTTTTACATGGCGGCGTGTTGTTTGCTCAAATATGACCCCGTCAACTCAGCGATCCACTTTTCTATACCGGAATGCATGTGTCCTATGATAATACACATAGATGTTAAATTGTATACATGTGATTATTATGTTAAGTTTAATGTTTTGTATTATGTACATATCATGTCCATTTTCCCTTCTGGTGGAGCATCATCAATTCTCACGACTCATTATCGTCTGTTTATTTATGTAAATATATCATAACGGACTGATAGTTATTATTTTGTAAAATAAAGAATTTAGTACATATATATATGAATATAATTGTAATTATTTTTATAATAATTGAACATAGCTAATAAGTGTATCCAAAGAATTTTTCTATAGGTGTAATTTTTTTTAATCAATTGTATCATGTTTCTTGTTTATATGATTGATTATAATAAAAGAAATATTTAAATTATTCACAACTTTTATTCCATAATGTTGATAACAATTCTTTGCGTGCCATCTCAGCAGTTTTTTTCCATAAAAAAATATAAATAAAATATGAATTATTCATAACAAACACGAACACGAATTTGATTTGATTAATCTTTCGACATTTGACTGCGCAGTTCACATAACAGTTCCACAGACGAGACCGAAATTTCAGCAAAATTTATTTCTCACGCTCAAGCGAATAAGAACACACGACATTTTTAAATAGATTAACCGTAATTAATGTCACCCAAAAACACCAAAGACACATAGCATGCACATTTCATACATTTTGATATCAAAGAGCACGAAGCTTCGATCGATCACCAACAATTAGATTGCTTTGGCGATTTCGCACCTGACACGCACTATTGCGCACCATTCCCGAATTTTCACACGGAATAAAGGGATATTCCCGTATTTATTTCGGGAACTTATACTACAGACGATATAACACGTCGCCGGCATAAATAATGAACGCAAACAAAATATTGGCCGGCGTTCAGCGGCGGCACACTTCTTGTCACATGTGTGTGCATGTTTTCTATTGCCGGCACACACGTCTATTATCGTTTATTTTTGCTTCAGTTTCAGCGTAAATATTTCAGAACATTACTAAGATAGAATTGGACTTGCCCGACAACTTACTGCGCCTCGGGCCACAATCGTCGCTAAGAAGCATGGGCGGTTGATGATGTTTTAATGGTGTTGGTTTTCTTCAGATACTCTAAGTGGCAATTATTTCGGTATCAATTATTGGAAGTTATCATAGATTTTCGTATTTCGTAAGTAAACATACGTCTGTTTATAGGTGTGTTAATAATCGTATTTTAGCGAATGTCAGCGAAGTGGTTTCCGTTTTTTTCCGTTCCTTATTTTGGGCACGTTTTTAAATTTCCTCTTATTTTCTTCAGAGTAAATGGATTTGATCTCTAAGAGGCTTTTTTTATGTTTTTTGCCGGTACATTTTTGTTAGGTTGTATGCTGAAAGATTTTTTTATAAGTTTCTTTTTCAAACGCTAAGCTGGTTCAACGTTCAGCTTAAAATTCTATGAAAAACATTTTCTTTTACCGCTATAATTTAATATCATTAATATTTCACATAAAAGATCAGCCATTACACATATTATGACAAAAAAAAGGGAAAATCATGTTCTCACTTTTCGCAATCAAAACAAGCACATCACCGTAAATTTCGTCCAGTCTCGTGCGGCGTGATTGATTGACCATTCCAATTTTAGGTTGAGGTTATTTATTTTTTTTTAATATTTGCAATAACATTGTGATAAGTCGGCACGAGACCACATTTCGCACAAGGTAATAGTTTCCGATTAATCATAAGACACGAGTGTATCCGTCAACAATAGTGCGCCAAAATTAAAACGGCCAAAATGCACTACCGCAAATCAGCATTTACGATTTCATAACGCAAAAAAACACCACAGAATAGATGAGTAAGAATAACCGGTTGTGTTTACAGAATACAAAATTATTTAATAAAATGTAATAACATCTAAATATTTGGTATACATCCGAATATGGGAAAAGTTTTGATTGCGTCACAATTTACCGATGACGTCACAAGGATACGGAGCGAAGATTTAACTAGCGAACTTTCGGAACGAGCCTTTTCGTTCGTGCGAAAAGTTATTATGTACTTTTATATGTTATTATTATAGATATCTCAAATAGTATCATGTTGCGGGTACGAATTGGTTCAGCAATTTTTCAATTCGATCCTTCCGATAGCGACGTGACGTCAAGGACATGGAAAACGTCATGGATGCGTATGGAAATATTTGGAAATCGACGGGGCGTGTCAATCAAATTTATCCAAGATAAAAACGGATTTTCGTGACGTTTTCGATCTCAAAAATTAGCTCATATGCCAGTAGGTACTAATTGTTGTTATTGATGCTAAATAACTGTTAGTCATGCGGAGTCGAAATGAACGAAAGAGTCATTCGTCATGTCTATGAAAAATATCTCGTTCAGCGCAAACAACATTTTTCATAGATAAGCCGTGTGAAATGGTTAAAAGAAGCGATAAATTATATGGGTCGTATGATCTATTTTTCTGACATTGCAAATATTTGTTTTTCCACGCGTATTTTTTTCGGAAATATGAATATATTTTATTTTAAAATAAAGACTCGTTTAGGCACGCATTTGCATAATTGGAAGCGGCATGGAAACGGAAAGGTAACGTTGTTGAACGTGACATTCATCAAAGTGCCTTTTTTATCGCCTGAACGTTCCAGAATCTGTTCAAATATGGAAAGTTGATAAAAGAGATAAATGTTTCTAAGTAGTAAAAATAAAATAGGAGTGAAATGGCAGAGGTTATTTGGTTATTGGTGCTGTGTGGGCGAAAGGTCGGATGATTATTAAGCGCTATGGGATATTATGTATAAAATAGAGTTTGTCGCAATAAGAAATGACACATGTACCTATCTATATATTATATTACGAATCTGTTGGATTTTCGTATTAGCTTTTGAAGCCGTTAATGTTGTAAATGTATTTTAAAATTAAATGCATCTCTGTATTATAATAACTTATTACTTTTAGTACTTATTATGACTTACAACATAAATTTTCCTTATATGCAATGTCAAAGTTCTTACACAACATTTAAATTGCATATTGAAATATAAAATCTCCGAGAAGATTTCAAAGTATCGATCTATTATAATATATAATAGATCAATAGAAATATTCAAACATAAACCATGTTATGAATACGTCTTCAATAATAAAAACATATTAGAACAAACGCGACCCGACAATTGCAATATTGCCAAGCCCAACGGTCACATAATCAGGTCATGACAGAACTATAATATAAGACATTTGACAAACAGGAATGTTAGTCAAATAAGCCGTCGGTAGGAACGGTTGTGCAATCATCCAATTGTGACCTTATAAAATATATAATTACATACGAAATTGTTAAATATAACGCACATAGGAAGCAGCCTTATTGAGCAGTGGCGAATGGAAATAAGCCATGCGGTGCAATGAACCGCATCATGCTTCATCATCATCATTAAACACGGCATTATGGCAATAAAAAAATTGTCATATATACCGAGAAGTCATAGCGATTTTCCTCGATTCGGTCTCATCGCGAATTCCCAACATTAATAGACACAACGAAGCGAAATAGTTGAATGACTCACTCGGAATTCACCAAAGATTCACATCCGAATTTTTTTCAGAGTTATCAACCCTTCCGTTGGAATCTGGGACAACCTGTCCCAAAATGAGCCATTCGCGACGAAATCACCGTTTTTTACGAGTCCCCCGAGTCACGCTTTTTTTTACTACCGAACTGTCGCACGGTACTTCTTTAACGAGTCGCTCGTTTTGCGAAAATGTAACGGAATACGAAATATAATATGTGACCCGCTACTTCAATTGTTTTGTGCGAATCGTGCGGAAATGACATCTTTGACGAACACGTCCGTAAAAACTAACGAATTTTTAACCGTCGCGATTGTTCTGGTTAAATTGACCGGTTCGAGGCTGATTTCGCTCGTACGTGTTAGAATGTTCAGTGCCAATGCGTTTTTATTAATTGGCAACTGAAGATAGTTATATCAATGTAATTGAACGACCTTATTCAAGTTTATATTCGATATTGTAATGGGCTGTATGATGGAGATGGACTTGGGATATAACTAGAATTTTCATTATAAAAAAATGTCGCTTTTGAGTGATTTTGATTTGTAAAACGATGATTATTTTTTCACTTCAATCGACCATATTGTTCATTTGAAATGATTCAATGGAAACGCGATCCGATCCGACTATTCTCAAAATATGATTTGTAACATGAAAAGCGTTTTGTTTACTCGGATTACTGCTCGATCATTAAAGCGGTTAAATTTGAATGCGATGCAAGTTTATTTCTAATCGCACGGTTAAACCGAGAACCTGATGCTGCCAAATTCTTGGCAACGGAGTCAGAAACTTTCTCCGGACCAAGAAGGATACTTGAGACGATGCCAGCACAAGTGCACACATGTCCGAGCTGTAAAAATTTCGATTGCGGTATAAAAAGGGCTTTGTTTCGATTGAACGATGTGTGGACGGGTCACGTTTGTGGGCAAGGAAAGTGGTTCAATTGTACTCGAATGGATCAGTGGTTAACAATAACTCAATTATGCTCGCTCGATGATGCAAATCGGCTATAATTAGCAATGTTTGTTACGAATATTCCTGTATCTGATAGTATGGAGGGTATAATCCAAAAGGATTAAATCAGAATACGTATCCGTCGTGTGACGATTGTATTTGTAGGTTTGTTTGGAGTTTCGCATGTGCCGATTACGCGTTGTACAATTTACACGTGACGGTTATTGGAATTATTGTGTTGTAAAATTTTTATAACAAACGTCATTGTTTGTTGTTTTTTATGCTATTAAAATGAAATGAAAGAAAATACAATATGATTACTTTACATTTTCATAATAAAAATCTATGTAGAAAATATTAAATAAAGATTCACAGACGTGTTCATCAAAATATATTACAAAATATCATCGTTAGTTTAAAAATAGTAGAATATTGTTTTGCAGTTTCTATTTGATATTATTCTTTGTCAGTAATGACTATTAAATATAAAAAAATACAGCATAAAAAAAACTAAACGCACTTCAAAAGACGTGATTCAAACTAATCATAAGTTCAAATATAATATTATTATTATAAATATCAAACATTAGATAAGACACGTGTGACATCACATTTTCCGGAAAAAACCGAAATTCAACACTTTCCACGAAACAAATAAATCATAATCGCCACATTTTGTTCGGAAAATCCTAAAAAAACATCCAACATCATCTCGAAATTACACAACATCATCAACCAGAACCGAACCGAGCAAAAACACATCGCCGGACCGGCTCGGAACGTCAAACGAAAACGCAAAAAGGCAACGTAACACCTCAACGAGTACGAAAACGTAACATAATTGGATCAATCGCTGATTCGGCACAAAGACGACCTTTCTTTGTCGTCTGGAAAGGCGCGTGTGTAATCGGCCATGTGGCCGAGCTGCCATAACGTGTGCTGTGTGTGTGTTCACATTTCGTTTTACGGTGGTCGCATGTGTGCGGGGTGTATGGGGCCTTTTATCCTTGGTCCTTTGTGAGTGATGGCTGTGTCGCCTAATTAAACAGTGGGCAATGTGGAAAAATGCGCTATTAGACGTGTCGATTGTCGGTCAAGTCTGATCACTGCGTGATGGGTTTTCCGAGCGAATTGTTCAATTATGTGTCTATGTACTTGAGTTTTCTTGTAAAAATAGAAAGCGAGATAGAAAAATTGAATATTGTATGATGAAATGTAAACGGTATTTTATAATGAGTCATCTACACGTATGTGCGTTATCACTCCCAGGTAATATGCAAATATGTTTACTCGAGTATATAATATAATACAATATAAATCCCGATGTTCCCCTCGGTAAATACTATCATTGATTTACTTTATTTATATGCAGAATTTATTATTATTTGTACGAAATTTATATAAAACAAACTCGAAATCGACATTAAACAGAAAACAGAGAGGTCGTTTCAAAAACAGATATTTTCCGCGATAGAAGTTCTTTCGACAGAAAAAAAAAATGACGAGAAAATCGCGGCACGTGTCCCAGATTCAGTCGCAAATTAAAATTCAAATCAGCTTCTATCCATTACGTATAACATGTACGAGAAAACGCCAAAGACGAAATAACATCGCAGCTCACGACTTTAACGACCTAATTAAAATATATCTCGGCCGGAAAATTGCTCGAGACGATCGAAATGACGGAGCAGTTTTGTTTTCCATCGAATTTCGTTTCGTTCGCGCAATTCGAACAGCAGTGTTTTCCTAAAGGATTTGCTCACGGTTCTATCACGTGTATCTTTAATCAATTACGGGAAATCGAGTGGGCTGTTTGTTTGAGTTTTGCACATCGAAAATCACTTATCGTTTGTGTGTGTTTTCGGTAAAAATTCAAGGCTGCCAATCAGACTTTTCTAAAAGAAATTTCTTATTGTGCCGAAAGTGAGCGGAAAATTGAGCGTCAAACGCTCGTCAAGATCTCGCAGACGAATCTAATTGTTCAACTTCCAGAATATGTAATATCATTCGTTTCTCGAAAAAACGATCTCAATGAATATGTATTTTTTTGGTACTTATTCTAATGCCATATTCTAAAAAAAAAAAGAAAATGGAAATACATTTTATTACTCATAAAAAATTTTCTCGTGAATATAAATTCGGAAAATCTCCGTTTCATATTTATGATTTTTTTCTAAATATAAAAAATTTATGCGTATTATGAATCATAACTAATGACATTGATTATCTCTTTTTTAGTGTATGATAAATATTTCTTTGTATTCTACCAACAAATTATATAAATTTCATTAATTAATAACAAAATATTTCATCAAAAAAAAAAAACAATAACAATGATAAATTATTGAATATTATATATAATTATTGATACAATAATTCATATTTTTTTATAAAAATTAATGTTCGATACTAAATAGCTAACATTGGACAGTATAAGTCCAAATGGGCGTCGACATAGAACATTCTAAAACAAATCATATGTCACACCAACTTCAACTGGATGCGGTCAATTGACATCAATATCGGACGGCCAGATGCTTCATGACCAACATCATCATCATCACCATCATTCTATTCGGATCATTATGCGGCTCTGGCGTGACGAATCGATCTGGTGTGGCTCCGTTGTTGTCGACAACAGAACAATTGGAAGAGTTCCGATGACTCAACCCAAACTATCGAGGCCGTCCACCGAAATTTAACAGTTTGTTAGAAAATGTCTATAGAAAATCACATGGAAACAGATCTACGTTTTCCAATTGAAAATTCGGTTCTAGAAATCGCGAGCGCTAATCGCCCGGAGCGAATCGCTCTCGAGCGAGGCGCGAAATTGTTTTCGAAAGAAGTGAACGGATGATCGGTTTTGAAAAGAGTCTTTTAAGTGGAAATTTCACCGCGGTGGTTGTTATGTTGTTTGAAAAGAGACAATTTCAGGCGAGCGGGATCTGCATGTTGATTGCTTTTCGCACATAAAAGTTGTAGATTATTCGGGAGAGTGAAATATAAAATTCGCGTTTATAAAGCACAGCTTTCAGAGAGCGTAGATATTTAACTATAAAAATGTATGCTCATAAAGCGAAGAGAGTTTCAAAAGAAACACTTAATATATAAAGTGTTTTTTCACTATTTTATCGCGCGGAAAGTCAAAGAACCTGAAGTGCTCACTTGTATATATTACATGTATATAGCTAGCCTGACTCGACGAAATCGCATCTCGACAAAAACGTCATAATGTCAAAATGCAGACAAGAAAGAAAGTATACAGAAGACCATTATCGTACATCTAAACATAAAGTCTTAATCCATCTACTCCATTAAAGTAATTCGATATACGTCTTATATGTTAGTAAGGTAAATGCGATAAAATCCAATGTTAGTCGTATTAGATTATTGAGTATTGGAAATGGTTTATTGATGTTTTCGATGTTAAAGATTTCACAATTTAAATTATGTATATGCAATGAAGATTTCAAAATTAATATTTATTTTTCTAAAATTTTATTGATCTTTCTCGAGTACTTCATTGAAGATCATGCAATTTATACAGTTAGTTTTTTTCACTTTGACGGAAAAATCGTTATTCGGATAAATGTGGCACAAGGGCGCAAAAAGTGTGACGAAGGATTGATCATTTAATTTGAGCTTGTTGCTGTTTTCGGTTTGAATTTGTTTTTTCATTATGCCTCAGAAACGTCCTTGCAAAGACCAATAACGTTCTTAATTGACTTCTGAGAAATTTTCCGAAGAAAACCCATGCGAGGTTAATTAATTTCGATTAATTATTCGTTTCTCGAATGTTTGCAAACGTGACAAACAATGCATTTCCGTCAAAAACAGATTCGATTTGTGTCGACGATGATAAAAATATATTCGAATTTAATTTATTTTCGGAACAGGGAACGACGAACCGTCGCTTTATTTAATGTTAAATATATCGGAAACAGATTTCGTTAGTTTTACAATAGTTGCGCAAGATATGGCCGACTAATTATAATAACATTTTTACGACAGCAGATCGTGAAAATCGTCAAAAAATAAATTCATACGGAAGTGGAAATGGATCGTATTTTTGTATTGTTTTTATAATGAAAAAAATAAGCGGAAATGAAAATAGTTCCATTGTGTCATTGGTTTCGATGCGGTGTCAGTAAATTTTGCACAAATATATAATTTGATAAAAAAAAATAAAAAAAATTGTGTTTAAAAAAAATCAAATTCAATTGGATCCATTCAAAGTGACATTCAATCGAATATATTGGATCGAACGGGAATGAAAAAACCATCAAACGAGAACATCGACTAATAAAAACTAATAAAACTGTGCCAATTTTTTACATATTCGATTTACTCTCATTGGATCGGCCGAGCTCATCATTACCATTATACGTGCAATATTTCGAGTATTAATTCGTGGAAAAAATTCGAACTTTTTTACAGATGCCCCAAAACGATGACCACAGCTCTATGTAACAGCACAATGGCAATTCCACTGGCGTGATCCATACAAAAAAAGCATAGAAAAGTAGACCGAACGCTATAGTGATAATGATAATTTGAAAAACGCGATCGATCACGCATCGGCACATCGTTGGAATTGTAACGGTTATCGAAAAAATCATATTTGTGTTGCGGATAACGTTATTTTTTAATTTGGGACATATATGTAATTTTATTTCGCAGACGAGACGATTCGGGTTAATTAGCAAATTGATTTTGGCTCGGTTCTATTCGGCGAAAGTGAAATTTTAATTGAATGGTAAGAGACGACCCTATAATTTGAATAAGGTAATTTTGATTCATCAAACATAATACTTTCATAGCCAATTATCCGGTTGTGTTTTGTATTAATTTAATTGAAATAAGGTACGTTAGTACTTTATAAAATTATTATTATTTGCCCTAAGGCTATTTGATAAGGAATAATTTCAGTATTCAACTTCGTAATAGTTACCTTCATATTATCATTATATGATAAGAAAAAAATGCTTGATTTTTCAACGATATCAGAAAAAACTCATTTTTCTAAAGATAATAAATAAATTAAGAATGATAAATATAATAATTTCATGGTAAGTATCAGTAAATTGCTTGAAATTAATTTTGTGCATGTTTGAAAATAATCAAAATGTTATGTAAAAAATAATTTCATATGTATAGTCTCATGTACAGATAATATGTTTGAAAGAGTAGATCAAATACAACAATGTATCTTGCTTTGATGTTCTCACGATCAAAATGGCTACATTTTCACAAACGTATTTGATTTTACGGTGTATTGTTGCATGTGTGATTTTTCAGGTGTTGAATCGTGTGAATCATCATTTCAAAATGCTATCCAAGGAAAAAAATTAAGAATAATAAATTTGCATTGAGTGAAAATGAAATTCTGAACTTTAGCTATGTCGTTTGTGAATTATGTGAGAGCTATTCATGTTGAGGCTACATTATATCAAAAAGTGTAATAAAATCTAATAAGAAGATGTCATAATATTATATTAGAGGTTTTTGAATGATAGAGTTTTTTTTTTTAATTTATACCAATTTTAATTTTCACGAAATTATTCAACTATTGTAAGCATAATAATCGAATTAAAACATTCTATTATGAAATATTTTTTAAAAAATATAATCAACTTTTTGATCAATAGAATTGCTATTATATCATACTAGTAAATAAGCCCGATTTTAGCCCGATATGTCGGCTGTGGATTTGTTAAGAAACGGAAAATAATAAAATGTAAAAACCCGATTGTGTGAACCCAAAATATGTAGCCGATTTGAATATTTAATATTTGATTAATAAAATCAAAATAGTTAATTTGTTATTCGTTTGTGACACATAGGCAAAGCCAGAGGCAATAAGTAATAAGCATCATATTATAGATGTTAACTGTATATGCATAAAGACCATAGTCGCGAATGCGACCGAAGTCGTGAGCGTCATTTGAACACACACACACACACACACACACACACACACACACACACACACACACACACACACACACACACACACACACACACAGAAATCCGCGATTATATATAGAGGATTTATACATAGCAGTATTAATTTAACAAAAAAAAATCTAATAAAATAATCTAATAAAAGTAATGTAAAATAACCCATCCAAAACATTTATAAATCGATTTTGTCTGAAATTAAAATATAATAAAAATGCAATTTTACTTACGTATTAAAATTTTATTGAATAAAAAAAGAGATAATCTTACAAAAATGCTATATAATATGAAATTTTCATGCACATAAAAATTCAAGCTATTAGTGAATTACTTCGACTTTGAAAATTATTCAAAGGAAAGAATATTGAATTTTTCGTTGAAAAAAATTCAAGCGTGAATTACTGAAATTTAAGAAAAGCGCCCATTAATACAATAATTGAATTATTACGAGAATCTACACGTCAAATATGACGTTTGTTTACGACATAATCTTTCAAAACTCATTTCAGATTTTCGAGCACAATTAAAAGTTTCTTTCTTTCACAAAAGACGTAAACAAGGCCAAAAAAAGTTCGATAGCTATACATTTTTCACAAAAAAATGGATACAAAAACACACCCACAAAATTACACAAATGCAATCGTTCCATCGATAAAATAGTATAACAAAACTGGTAGTACCGGTGTCCATTGTACAAAAGGAGTTCGATCCGATCGATTAGGGTAAATGGGCTAAACGCATTAGCACGATAAGCCTCGCAAAACGTTATTATTCACTGCTGCTAAAATGTTCAATGGAAGTTTGACCCTTTTATCGGAATTAATTCTCGATGAAAATAGACCGCTTTCGGGGAAATTGTGAAAATTTTAAACGGAAAAAATTTCAGCGTCGGTACGTGTGTACACGCGAATTACAGACGTTTGTCGTTTGCGAAATTTTTTTGTTTCGTAACCGATTGTCGAATTCGTAATGTTGCGTCGGTTTCGGTGACGTTAGAAGATTTGTATGATTTCAGAAAGTTCTTTTGTGAACAAATTGGAAGCTTTTTGTACCTGTTGGTCATTACATGTGTCGATTCGATAACGGTTGATTTATAGAAATAAACTTGCTCCAGAAAGAACGAGTGTTGTATTATATATAATATTTTTCGGATTCTATCACATAAAGAAAATAAACTACGGAACCAAAATAGATGAACATATTGATTCTATGTACGTGATACATAAAAATATCAGAAACGGGTCGTATTATTAAATCACAAAAGTCATAAAGTTATCATAAACGACACAAACAAAAATTATTCATTGTATTTTATTTATAGAAAATACTATAAATACATTTAATATTTCCGAAAAAGCATCGAATAAACATGATAATGTCGATTTTATATAATCTGAATTAATCTTACTAAACAACAAACCTTTTCCATGCGAACGCATGTTTGTTCTAAAATTATTCACCGCATAAATTTCATTATCTATTATGGCAACACTCAATCAGCGGAGGTCGCAAAAATTTCTAAGCGTGACTTGGCCATAATTAGAAATTTTCCTCGACCAACAACACCATTCGAAGGTTACTTTTGATCCAACAGTTTCCACACAACGGGCGATTGTGCGGTTTTTCAACTGTGTCGAAAACGAGTCGTGCGAAACGGCTCTCATCGCGAAAAAAATATGGTTCAAATCAGTGGCGTTCGCACGTAATTTTTTTTCGTCTAACTTTGACGTACTTTGGAGGATTTTATGTAATTTTTTTGAATGAAAAAAATCGCGATATGTATGTACGTGCATTATCAAACGGTGTGGTAAATACGTCACTGGTTAACTGTGCGTCATTAGAACGTTGTTCGTTTTTTTTGTTATTAATAAAAAAAGTTATGTTTGAAGTCATTGAATTGTTTACGGTTGATTTGATGTCCAAGTATTTGTTTTCAACAATAGATCATCACTGACCTTTGTTAAAATGTCATAACGTTTAGTTGAAATGTTAAATATGTTGTTGGTCATAAGCATAACGATTCGATTAATTGGCGAAGTTTTGGATATGATACATAATTTCAAATTGATGAATATGTACATGAAATTTTGTGTATTATAGAAGTATGAAATGAAACGTTTCTTAGAAATGCAAAACAATTGAAATATGACGTAAACATCGTCGTCAAACATCAATCTAATCACGTAAATAATTATAATAATACTCACTACAATAACCATTATTGACCGTCACCCACAGAAACTTAATCGCATAAATAAACAAATCTAACGCGCGCCGTTAGGAAATGGTGTAAAGCGAATAAACACAAGAATATATTACATGTTACAATACTGTTGAATTATATGTATTATAGATGAAACATGAACCCGACGAAATATTAAACTTAAATCAATAATGTATCAACGAATTTCTAACTACGCACATATAATATTATATTTTCGTATGAATCCACGACTTATTTTCCAATTTCATGTTTGATCGTCAGGTCCCTGCGGCGACATGAATATTCAGATAGTTCCTATTTCGCGAAAATTTTCGGTCAACAAAACATTTTCAGACATTACATAAGTCGGGATTCGGATATGTATACACTGATGTATTTGTGATTTGTACTTTCCGTCTGGCAATTTCGCGTCACGAGAAAGTTACGAAAGCGAAATTGCGCCTTTTTTGCGAAAGGGTGATCCTAATTGAAGAAAGAAACGGATTGCTCAACTACAAAGTGGATTATTCGATGGTTGTGCAACCACCATCGTCATTTCAGTCTGCAATTGCATTCGGTCGATCTACGGCTAGATTAAAACTCGGATTATTATTCACGTGAGACTTTCATTTGCGTCATAGCGTGTTTATTTGTTAAAGTACATAGGTATTATTTCGTACTAAGCTTTATAATACGTTGAAAATTTTGTTTTTTCCGCGATAAACTAATTTTAGTGTGAAAAAATAAATATTTTTCACATCATTTGAATTGCGATGTCGACGCATTTTCATACTAGACAGTCGAACTTTAAAAACGAATAAATCCATGTTGAAAAGTTGATACAGGTCATGGAATTTATCGATCCATCTAACCAAAAACAGAGCAAATAACAAAACATATAAAATTAAATAAAAAAACCATATATACCTTTAATTAACACAAACCGCCCACAATTTATAGACACGATTCGCGCATTATTGGCCTGTATACAATAGCGGCCATCGATATAAAGGACGGCCAGTGCATGGCAAGGTCGACGGTCATCAATCTGGCTAATTGAATAAAGAGACTGCCAGAAATAGACGTGCCTCTTCAGCAGCTTATGTGGAACGTGGCCTGCTTCTATGGCGTCGATGGGAAATGGGAAATCGTGACCGGCCGTCCCGTTGCGGGATTTGCGGCCGCCGCTTTGTCCCGGTGTGAAAATTCGGCTTTTGGATGATGGTTTTGGGATTTTGAGTGTGCGGTGGTTTGTGGTAGTTTGGACTTTGGGATGGCTCGGTTTTGAGGAAGTGTTGGGATCCGGTTGAAAACTGGTGTTTGGGTGATGTGCGTAATGGTGTTGCGTCATTGGATGTGTGTTGTTAGTTTTGTCTGTTTGTTGGAACTAATGAAAAAACCTTTTTGTTCGAGTAAATAAATATGGTTTTGTGAATACTGATGGGCAAAGTTCGAATGTTTCGAAACGTTGCAAATACCGCATGCACTACACTGCGGGTAAATAATAAAATATTTTCTATCATAAAATGAATTTTATCACATGATTGAGAATTTAATTAAGATTTATTATGGTTTTAGGAATAAAAAACATTTTTGGGGGTGTAATTAAATAATTAATTAATTTTGAAATTTCGTAGGTGTGTAAATTAATTAGAGATTGCCTTAGTGAAAGATTTCGAAAGTTGATCTTGACATTGAAAAAATTTTTATGTTAACTTATATATATATTATATCTATGAGTTTGCACGTGAGTGAAATGAAGCTAATGCAATTTGAATTTTAATTAATGCGATAACTTAATGTAGGTTCCAGATGGACAAGTTTGTTTTTAAAATAAATTAATTACGAACCGATAAAGTACACAAACAAGTTTTATTAGGAACACTAATCAACATCACTATAAAATGAGAGCGAATTCCGAAACATAATTAAATTTCGAATACACATCGTACAGATAAAACAATTATACGAAATAACGCAACAACAATCAAAAATTCAATTTGTGAAACAACTGCGAATCTACAGCACAATAACATTTCCGATATTTCAACAAAAAAAAAAACAAAACGAAACATATAAAAAATCATCAAACGAACCTCATAATGCTGAACTCGGACGGACCTTCGCCTTAATTACCTTATACAAAAAAGCATCAATTTATGCAAGAACACCATTACGCAAAACCGAGTTTGCACAGGCGCGCAAAATTGAACGGATCGTACGCATTCGAACGTGTTTGCTATTTCGAGCAAATATTGCATTTGATTTGATAACGAATGAAATTGGAATCGTCGTTAAGCGTTAAACGGATCCCTCGGTAACGAGGGTTCGTCAACCGGGTCGTTGCCTTATTGACTTTGCTCTTCTTGTCCATCGTTTATTTATTTTGGTTGAGGAAGACTTCGGATGCAGTGGTGCAGCGAGATTGTGAGATTAATGATCGCAAACTATATTCGGAGACATTAAAAAAAAATAATATGTAACTCTTGTTTCAACGCTCTCATGTGTAGTTTTCACATTTCGTAAGATTTATGTGGAAAAAATTGGCAACATTACGCGAAATTTCGAATATATTACTGAATTTAATGTTACATCAAACACATGAACTTTTATGTTTATGTTTATTTCCTCAAAATTTAAGACTGTTTGGATAGTTAGAAAACGTGTGGAAAGTGTCTTGGTGAGTTTTCGCATGAGTCCAAGCCTATATTTCTAGTTACGCCACTGTTTTCACGAGGGGGTTAACTTGAACCGGGAGCGTCGTATTCAAGTTAAACTTGCAAATTGTCAATTAAACTTGTGCGTCGTAAATTTTCATGTCATTTGAAAAGTTGAGCTGGTTTATTAGTATCCAATCAAAATATTTATAATATAAACATTGTTGTGCTTTAATAAAAATTTCAATTACTATGCGTAGTATAAGTGGTCTAGGTAAGCTTTTAAAAGCCAATCAGCATTTCATAGAATTTTCTCAATTAAATGCATTTGAACTATTAAAATATTTTACAAACGTGTGCAGTATTTTCAAAATTTATTACTTCTTTGAAGACGAGGAACGAGATGAATATATTTTCGTAATACAATTCGCAAACAAAAAAGGGAAAAAAGACTTTGAAATTAAATCTCGAGTTCAAAATACGCCCGCTGGGTAAGGTCGTGAACCGTCTGTCTTTACCTAAAGAGATTCAGATATCGTTGAAGACGTTCTACGAGAAACAAACAAAATTATGATGCGTTAAATTAATAAGAGCTCTTAAGGAATCAAAAGCATCATAATATATTATGATAAGCCCTATCTAATGCGCATCCCGACTTCAATTAGCTACCTAAAGATCTTCCCATATTTGACTCAATGCTTATATTCCCGCGCAGAATCACAACGAATTACGCAACAGACAAAGAAAATTTCTCCGAATTCGAGCGATTACTTTCCCTCTTTGCAGGTTTTCCTCTGGAAACGTGACTGGAATTATTAAGGGATTACGTTGGCGCCGTCTCAAGGGAACACCAAGGGTGGAACAGAGGAAGTTCTTACACCCCCTTGACTGTCCAAGAAAAACCTGTTGAAACACGATGGACGTGCTTGGGACTAGACATCGAGCCAAGAAACGATCAAGACTTTCACTCGGGGCTGCTTTTATACATTTATTTTTTTTTGAGTCACGAACAGCCGACGGTGAGTCACGAAATTGCAATATGAGCGGACGCGAGAGCCTCTTTGTCTCGCTAAGACTTGACATACATAATTTCGCCAGTGCTAAATCGTTTATTTTGCTCGAGTATAACGTTTCTTTGTTTGTTCTGTCAATTTTCGGTTGAGGCGAAAGTTTGTTGGACTACCGGATATCGGTTAGTGATAAGTGATGGGGCAATTTGTCGAATATTGACGACACGAAGTTGTGTATGAAAATCAATATTTTTGTAAAGATAATGCGTGAAATTTTAACGTTGTATAAAGAGAATTAATTATTAATTAATTCAAATTTTTCGATATTAAAAATTAATTATTCTATGGATACATAATTTCCAATTCGAGATATTCATAGAATGTAAATGAATTACGCAACTACGTTCCAATTAGCATAATAATGAAAATTAAAACCGCACAAAAATCGATCAATGAAAACACCTGGAAAAACATGAAACAATTGCTTAATAGTTAACTATTGTTACTAGGTATAAAAGGCACATGTAAAGTGGCGTGTGTTTTCAATATATTTTAGTTACAATCGCAGAAGTTGCATTGATTCACACACTTTGCGTAACACTAGTCAACGATCGATCACCTTCTGCCGATGCAATTTATTGCATCGTACGTGTTTTGCATTTATATTCTATATTTAGAATCCGATATACACGTACGAGTCGCAAAAAACAAAAAGCGATAAAATTTATTAACGTTCTAGGAACCATTGAATAATCCCATTAACAATAGAGCGGAATATGAATATCGAGGAAAATGAGATATGTATTTAATAATAATTTTACATAATTCGACTATTGTATTATAATATTATCAGATCAAGTTATGAACATTTTATCCTTGTTTATCTTTTAAAAATGTTAATGCTTTTCGCGTACCTCATAAAATCTATCGAAAAATTGTATCGAATATTGTTAAATATTATCGGTTTTTCGAACTGGTCGTCTCGAATGTTGAGTTTAGCGAATACTGAATCTATTTTACAACCATATAATACGGTCGTTGAGCGTTCGAAGGTCGTCTGGTGCATATTAGGTATAGGATGATTGTAAATTCACACTTGATATAGTGCAGTTTCGAATGCGCTTCGTACGTGCTCAAAGTCACAATGGACACGCATGTACTCTACCACGATTCGTGTCGACCAATTGCGAGAATAAATAATGGTCTTTCTCATATTTGACGTGTGTAGAGGAAAATTTTCGCGTCTCTAGCTCGGTACGTTTCCAGTTTTCATATTTGCTTTGTGCGCCGTTGGAAAATCGACGATCTCGGGTGTCGGATTGACGTAGATGTGTTAAGTAAAATGGGTCACGCCATGCGAATCTGCGTTGCGTACGAAACGTGATATAATCTGAAAATGATGAAAAAAGTGCCGAAAAACGGAATGAAAAAATAAAAAAAGTGATCGGATTGTAATTTTCCCAGAAACCATTTGGGTCGTGCGATTTATAAAAGCGTCGAGCAAATATGTTCTGTTTCTTTATAGCTTGGTTTCGGTTTTTATTTTTATTTTAGACCGAGTATTGGTGTGTAATCGTTATCAACATGATGAAAATTTAATTGAAATGAAAATTTCGGGATGTGGTTTCGTTTGCGGTTTTATATTTAGTCGAAAAAGTTGATATGATTGTTTTGTTTTATTATAGATAATATAGGAAAAAAATTGTATGGGGTAATCCGCTTTGATAAATAAATTTTAATGAAATTCATGGATAAACAACAGAAAAATTTATGTAAAAGCGATAACAATTGATTTATAATGCGGCATTGATATTATTAATTTCCGATTGAATAATATTGAATGGAGTTATAGAACTAATTAAATTAGAATTACGATCTCAATTGCGATATTTCAGATTATCCAATTTCAGAAAATACACCGGAAGAAATTAAAATCGAAAACCAATTCACATCGACATCAATTTCAATTATTCCATCGCAATCATACATTGAAAATTGATCTGAAATTCGTTTCGATGTTTTCAAAATCTACAATAGATAATGATTCGAGCACACATGTGGAAGGCGCCACAATACCATAATTTCATACGAAAAAATCCGATTGATTCTAGATAATACATTGCTACTATATCTACACAACATTATCAACGAACAGAACATTCTAGAACAACACCGTATCGAACTAAAACCTCCGATGACGCGCCGATTCCCGTTCAAATTTCCGCGGATGGAAATTTTACGAGATAACCCATCGAAAAGCAAACGTCAGATAAAATCGCAACTACAATCGCCATGAAAAGCCATCGCCGAGTGGCAACACGTAAATTTTAATAATAGACCGCGCACGGTGAAAAATCGCACCGAGATAAGATAGCGGTCGTCGCCGACGCGACCCACAGTTTGGGAGACCACTCCATGACGAGGTGGCATGTTTATGTTGTATTTGGCGCCTTTTTACCACCGGCCATAAATCTCGGCAACGCGTGTAATGGCGAAAGACGACACGTGGATGCGATGGCGTCGCGGCGTGTCGCGCGCGTGATTTTTCCATGGGATTTTCCGGATTTTCATCGGTCGTTTTATGGGATTGTTTTATTTCAGGCCCTGGACGAGGATTGGTCGCGAGTGGATCCACTCTTGTCCGATTCGGGGCCGGTTTGCGAAGAAGCGGCAATCGTTACGAGTGCACTTGACCTCTGCGAATAAAATGCTTTCATGGACGTTTTTTGTCCGAGTAAGATGTTCGGAATGGATCGAGGGGGAAAATATGTTAATAGGAACAATGGGTTCTTAGAAATTTGGTCGGACCACCCGATCGGTTAATCTCGTTCTGGTAATCGAGTTAAAAATACACTACTTTAAACAAAAGATCGCAGGAAACTTGAAAGTTTTAATTGCGTGTATTGTGGTTTTTCTGGGCTAAAACTAGTGTTGCTTCGTCGAACGCGTGAAAAAAACCAGTTTTATTTAGACACGTTTCTGTTCGTATTGTTTTCCTTTTAACAACGCAAATATACCGTTTCAGTTTACTTCCAAGATTGAGATTTCTGGATTGGATTCTTGTAATTTATTTTATTTTCAATGCTGACATATTGCAAAGCGTGTTAAAAATATTAGCAGTCAATTAATTTATGCTTTGTTCCATATTTTTGACTTGTTTCGCCTAAATAACCCAAATTTCTGAGAACGAAACATTTCGCAAAATTTATGAGTATTATTCACGTAAATATACAGCACAATGGTTTAATTGTAACTAGGTCAAAGACTGTTTGGAGCATGCCACAATGTTTATGGAAGATTTTTCCGAATTCTGATTTCGATAACCAATGCAAATATTGTGTCGATTTCGAAAAAAAAAAATCATAGGAGTCTAGACAAAAAAAACTTATCTGAGAATAAACAGTTCCAGTTAGCTTTGGATTTGCACTATCTCATCCGTTTTCACATGAATATAATTGTGTTTTTTGTATTCATTGATGTTTCGAAATGTTGGTTCTTGTATCAAAAAAATTATCATTTGATAAATATATATAAAAAATATTTATTTTTTTAGAATGATGCAATAATTACGGAATTTGAAAAGCAACTATTTTGAAACAATTCAGTTTTATTTGACAAAGTCAAATAATATTTTTGTTAAACACAAACACGTAAAAAGTGATAATAAAAACGTACGAACGAGTAACAATCTTCATTTAATCTAAAACAAGTATCATATAAATATAAAATATGCAAAAACACCACATCCGTACTACTTTAAACAAAATAATATTTATAAGAAAGAAAACAACGATAAAGATATGAAAAAACGTTCTTACATAATTTTCACGGGTTAGTTTCGAATATATAACAGCAAACATAAATTTTCTGAGGAGTATTTGAAATTCAGATCATATAAACTTAACCGGCTGTTCCTCCAAGCTATGTAATATGGTATTAATAAGATTGTTAACATTAACCTGGATCCGGGAGTGGAATTCGCTGATTAATTCGGGTTGCCTTTGAACAAAATGGTCCAAATTTGTTTTTTTGGGCCGTGGCCTCATAATTTAGTTTAACCCAATTTTTTCCGACGAAGCCCGAAAAGACAAAAAAGGCGGATGTAGACTAGAGAGATGTCCAATTTGAAGAGGAGATGAATATTTACGCCTTCGCACTAAGTGGTAAATTTGACCTAAGTCGTTTTACTTAGGGATGGTAAGTGTTTTTGCGTGTTTGTGAATTTTTTCGCCATATTTCGGTTTTAGTTGTGAAAATGGCGTGTTTGTATTTGTTTTTGTGAAATTTATACGCTTTTATGGGTAATTTTAGGGGATTTAATTAAGTATAATGTAGCTTTATAAAGCTAAGCGTAATAAAATATACTTTAATGGGTGGATATTACTCATATCGAATCCCCAATCTGAAAAAAATTATGTATCTCTGGGAATAATTTATATGGCCTTATTATTTTCCTTAATAAAAGAATTCGTATAATTATAAAATGACTGAGAAAGTATTTTATCCGATTTTTTCCATTTCATAGAATGGGAATATGCTAATAATATACCGTTCAATATAAAAAGGAAAAAATACGGCCAATTAGCGAGTAAAAATTCTTTTTGAAAAAAATGTATTTTAATTCTGCAACGATATTATCATAAAACCATTCGAATGAAATAACACACCTGTTACATCAAAAAGTATTTGATTTAAAAAGTTGTTTTTGAAAGAGTTAAAAACTTTTTTCAAATGAAAATCTTTTACAGGTAATTAACCTGATTTTCGTGTCGCGTTATGTAAACATAACGACCATAACACATAAAATGAACTTTCTAGAAAAATGTGTCCCCAATATTTCCTACGTTTTCGAAAATAAAACTGTACAGAATTAATTAAAAGGTTTGATAACAATTCTCATACTTCAAGGTTTTATCAATAATGACAGGTGATTCTTTTCTGCACGATCGATAGTTTCAAAACCATTACATAATATTCGAATCATGTGAGTATCGTTATATCACTTTGTATATTCCATGTCAATTAAATATCAAGCATTACGCAGACCTCATACAATTTACTTTTCATCGATAATTTAATGACGCATTTAAAGACGAATAATAACACACCTAATAACACACTTAATGAGGCAATTTTAGGCAAATCAAAATATTTTGTATTAAATGGTGCATAGTTTTATTTTTTAATATTGATAAAATCCAAATAAATACATATACAGCAATATTATTTCAACAGCACATTAATATAAATTAATACCGATAATTTTATTTAATTAAAAAAAAAATAATTCAATAACTCTTGGACTATGTTGCTAGGATGAAATTGAAAAGGTGCACGTGAGTATTTTATGAGCGAAAGAGAACACATGCAAATATCTATTTCGTTTTATCTTATGAGATAAACCGAAACTGTGTTTCACTATCCCCTATACCCTATCCCCTATATATAATAGCGGATTTTTGTGTCTGTATTCGTCTGCATGTTCATTCATTCGATGACGCTGGCGACTTTTTCACGAATATGGTCTTTATGCGTATACAGTCAACGGCTATAATATCATGCTATTACCTACTGCCTCTGGCTTTGCCTATATGTCGTAATTGTAACAATAATAAATGAACTAGTTTTATTAATTAAATATTCAATATCCAAATCGAGTACAGGCATCGGGTAGCCGATGTTACTACTGGCTTTGCCATTCAAATTTAGCCTGTGTGCCCAACAAAATAACGGCTATAATCATTATTTGCATCATTCTCGAGCTCGAAAATTGCGAGTTCTAACTCATCTTTATGCTCATTATAATAACGTCTATAATCGCGATAATAAACAAAATAATTGTTGATTATATTATAGGGGATATTATTTCGAATTGGATGAAGCGCTTGATACTCCAAAGCGAAACCCTTTGGCGATAATTAAATATTTTCACATTTTATCGTTTTCCATTCCATAAAAAAATTAATTTAATTTAATTCTATTTCAATCAAAAAAATTGACATTATATTATGTTATCAATACATTTCTTCAAACTCTACATTCACACCCGATGTAATTAACATCGCGCCCATATACTATTATTTACAATCACATCTAACACTATCAACAACACGACATAAACAACAAACATCTAAATTTCGATCAAAATTTTCCATCCCATCACCAAAACGGCCCAAAACACTCTCAACATCCCAGCACGTGCACATATCGATTGCAGCCGGTACGGATGCACGTCCCCCGAACGGGCGGCGTGGGGGCGTAGCCGCTGCGCCCCCAGGCCGGGCTCATCGATCGACGGGGGCGCGCAGGCTCCGGCCTTGCAGCCCTACCAAGGTTGAGGGGGCGCGTCTGCAGCCTCCGCCCCCCGGCCGGTCGATTATGCAACTCTTTGTTCCGCCACGGGCCTGGAGGCTGCATGCGGCGAAGGTTGAGGTCGTCGGGCGACCTCCGCGGGTCCACCTGTTGGTTGGGTCGGGGCGGGGGAAGGGTGGGTTTTCGTCGGTGGGGGTCTGTTTTGGTCGGTGGATTCGATTCGAAAGTGAGGGGATGGGTTTGCTGATGTTTTCGTTTTTTTTTTTTATGGTATTTTTGTTTATTAATGGGGATTTATGAATGTCATGAAAATATTTATGTTTTCAATGTGATTAGTCTAAAAATATGAAACACGTGGTGTGGATTTTTATTTCAGTTCTCAATTTTTATAAATATATATACTAGCTGAACCCAGCAGACGTTGTCCTGCCAGTCTGTATGATTCTATGAATTGTGTAATCAAATTCAACAAAGAACAGATCTTCGTACTGATTTTTTTTGGTTTTAATTATACAAAAACCTTCTCGACAAAAGAATACATATACGTCCCAATTTTCATATCGATCAGTCGAACGGTGTTGGAGTGAAACGATGTCATATATATATTATAGGCAAATTATAACGGCAGGCATTTTCTAACGCCTATATCTGCCGTATTGAGCTTTATGTACAACGATTTAAG
>JAOXNN020000037.1:3210201-3239487 GCA_028571205.2 Hydropsyche betteni | reverse complement strand
ACGGATTTAAATATGAGCGTTAAGTCCTACGTCATAAAGCATACTAGCAGTTCTAGTTAGTGATCAAGTTGGAAAATTCCTGCCGTTATAATTTGCCTATAACATATATACAAACATTCATATTTATATATTAGTAGTATATGGGCCCGATGTTAATAACATCGGATGTGAAAAAAATATCATCATCAACATCATCATCATCATCATCAAAAGTCGCGGTTCGGGTCGTTCATTTGAAAAAAGAAAAAAAAAATTCGCGAGCGTCATCGACATACACGAACAGACAGAAATCCGTTATTACATATAGGGGATAGGGGATAATTAAATAGTATTGTCAATGTGAGGGATGTGTACGTAGGGTTGAATCTAAAATGTCTTTACATTTGAATTATTTATGTATTCTGAAATATTTTCTTGTATAATTGGGTTTATTAAATCGATGGTTTTTATGCGTTTCGTTTTCAAACTTTGTGAAGTGTTATCATATATGTATGTATAATGCGAATTGTATTTTATGAATATTGTGTATCGGACGTGTTTCACGAGGCTGAATCGTTATGACAGGCGGTCGGACAATCTGAAAACCTTTTGATATGTTCGATATTATATATTTTTCATGAATAAATTGTAATTTGAGACATTAGTGAGATTCCGTTTTCGAACTTATTCATTTTATAAATAGATAAACATGTTTTGATTCTATCTGAATAATAAATATTAAGTAGGTATACTTAATGTGTATATTATATATTTCGATATGTAATATGAATATGTTCTCATATGACGATTAGAGGTTGTCTATTTTAGAGATACTTATTCCAATCAACATATAATTGGATTCATTGGATCGTGATTAGTTATAAGGGTGTTTTCGTGATTTTAATCATTGAATATCATGATAAATATGACTAGTTTTGAGAGGAAATACGTCATTTTCAAATGTTCAAAATATTTAACTTACAAGGTTTATTATGTGTTTCATAATATATGTTTAGGTATATATTAGACGATTTCAAATGGTTTACAGAATTTGATTTGTGACGTATTTCCATTTCAATAAATATAAAATATATATTCCATTCGTGTCATGTAATTTCTTACAATATGAATTTAGTAGATGAGAAAAGGTTAAGTTGATACAAATAATAGACAAGAAAGATTATTTGCTATCGTGACATTTCCATATATGCTATTTTTATTGATTTGAAATAATAAAAGATACTTAAAATATGTACATTAGCAATATGTTATTCGTGAAAAGGTTATATGTGAAGAAAAACGTCGCACTTTAATGCATAAACGTGGATCGCAGTACGAATCAAAGTTTTTTGTTTTTGTATTTTCTGCACCGCTTTAAATGTTATGTTGTATAAATTCTATTACAAAATACCGATATTTTTAGCAATACAAATAAGTGTTTTGTGCGATGAAAAATATTGTTCAATGAAAATAAACGTAAAAAGTAAATTTATTTTTAATGACCGTAGGATGTCAGACTAACGACCAACAAAATATTTACGTAATATCAATAGCAAAAAAAAAAACAGGATTATTTGCAATGACGCAGTTATCGGATGAGCGAAATTGCGATTTGGCTGAATTATATTCGACTTCCGTCTTCCATTTTTCATCGAATAATTATACATGCTTCCGCTTTATTATCAATCGTCGCTTTTGTATAATAATAATAAACGAACCGGTCACGATCAAGTTCATATCAGAGTATTGACATTACGCGACTCATCCAAATTGAGTTAGCGACGACTTTAATAGTTATGCAAACGCTATTTTCTAAAATAAACACAATATAAAGTTAAAACAATGTTTCAAGGTGCATTTGAGAGGCTGCACGTGAATGTCAGTTGTTTATTGTCAAGGCTAATACCCTCTCACTGTCCCAGCGAATGCACTCAGTCGCATCAAAATCGATGCTTTTATTCTAAAAACATTACATAAAATATTTTTTTCCAATGACAAATGAGTCATCCGTGTATAGCTTTGGCATTTACCCGATGGACGTTTCATATAAAAAATCTAATAAAGGTGACATAACAAAAAACATGTAAAAGATAATCGTAATCGTATGACATTCTTATGAGGTTGAAGATTATTGTTCTGAATCATACGCATTTTATGCGAAAGCACATAAGAAACGTTTTCGTGTTTAAATTTTAACATAAAATATAAGCTTGGGAAAATAATTACGCCAGACGTAAATTAAATTAATGGGTTTGATTTTGGGAAATGTATCGTTTTTTCGTTTTAAAATATAGACAGTTAAAAGAAAATTAAGTACGACGAAGATGAATAATGGAAGAGGCTGGAAAATTTCTGATTAAAATGTCGAAAAGTGTATTATCGAGCGACATTCGTCCTTGGACACGATCCTCGAAAATTGAATTTTCCTCTCACAAAGTGAACCCGAACAGGTGGGTTATCAGCTCGGATGTGACGTAAAAACCTCGCACAGCACACAAATCCTCTGACAACTCATTTCGCACGCAAAAAATATCGTAACCGACATCAGCTTACGTTCGTGACGGTGACGTAGAATTGTGGTATTTTCTCGCCTTTTTGCAAATGGGGGTCAATTTCGACACACGAGGAGGATGAACCGATATGGTGGCCGCAATCAGAGCATGAAGACAGGCTTTTGTACGAAGTTGGCGGACAAAAGGTCTTTTGTTCACCGGCGAAAGTAAAGTAACGTCTCGGTTATGAGCACCGCCCTCTTATGTACGTGCATAGAATAATGGATGTAGGGCCTCGGGGAAATGTTGGCTCAAAAGTGGCCTTTACGATTAAAGGAGTTTATGTTATAAATCTTGTGCAGTTAGTGTTGTGTGCAATATACAATGTTCGTTTCAAAGAAGTTTAGTATTGTTGTATAGAGCATTTTTCATTTAAATTGTACGATTTTTTTTAGTATCCTACTTGTTTTTGTGAATGAATTTTTATCATTGTTTTTTGATCAAAAAAATATTTATGCGCAGTGGAAATTTATCAGTGTTTCTATTGTTTCGATCCGGTTTAAATTCGTTGATAGATAACTGAAATTTAATCCAATATATCGTACGATATTAAAAAAATATTATCAAAATAAAGAAAAGATAATATTATATGTTTATATAATAATAATATCTAGAAATTCATTTCATCAAAGATTCATATGAATATTATTTTTTTCCAATAGACAATTATAGACCAATAAACTATTACAATTTTTCACAGGAAATAGCAAACCTTTAAATATAACAACACCAAGACAGTGTCAAATGAGGGTCACTATCGAAAGGTCACCCTTCATCCGAACCCACTCAAATTTCGAAAATTCGCCACGTGCACAACACAAACAATACCGAAATGTAAATATACCAAAACCGGGGATGTATCGTCAGATTGGGCGATATTGCTTATCGATCACGCGGCGCCACTGCATTTATCACAGAGAGATAACAAGGAAAATTCGCCGAAATCGACTTTTTCGCAAGTGCGGAACGTAATAAACATATATGTACTATTTGGATAATTGTTCAACGTTGAGTGACTTGAGTGTTATGTTTACTCTGCTGGCGGTGGTATAAAAAAATTAATTGATATAAAGCGGATTTAGATATTGGGAAAATTCGACGAAGTGTTAAGTCGAGTAAAAAATGCGAGTCGTATTATCATACTTGAATCTATTAATAAAACCGCTTTTTTTACAATTTCAATCAATACGATTTATAACCACGATGACCTAAACGAAGTTTCGTTCCACGTGCTATAAGCTGAGGTCATCAAAACATTGGCAATTCTGTAACATCTGGACATAGTGGGCGGGTGTCGTAACCAATTTGCTCGGATTAACTCGTCATTTGACTGCCCACAAGTGGAGTGCTTTTTCGGTTCTGATGTACTCGTGATGGCATTAAATACAACTCGAAATCTATTATCCTTTTATAGATTCTATATCGAGAGTGGGTATAAGTGATGATCTAATTCAAGGGTTTGTATAGTATTGGAATTCAGGTTAAGGTGAACTGATGACATTTAAGAAAATCGAACGAATTACTTCAATTAAATTTTATAAAAATACTTTCCGTAATTACCAGGATGTTTCACACCGATGATCTTCCTGAATCCAAGAAGTCATTTCGTATGTGGGAATGTTCACGATATTCGGGTGGTAGTATTATATTGTAACGAGCTGGGTTCCCATGCGGTTGTTCGAAAGCCGAATCTCAACGTGGGATAGTCAACTTATATTAATATAATTACAACCTGTGATGAAATAATTCATCTTCGTTTAATAATGGACTCTGAGGAATGGTGCATGCAACAGTTATGTGTGACCCGGTTCAAGTACACGAAATGCAATACTTGTAATCTGCGTCTTATAAAAATGCTTGAAAAATTATCTGTTGTTCTATGTCTAAAAATGATATCATTGTTTTTTTTTATCGGAGGAAGTTATCTTTGTTTATTTACGACAGGACACAAAATATGTAAAACATCTGGTATTTTTGGGTTGAAACAAAAAAAAGATGTATTTTTGTAAGGTTGTATTGAATTTCTTATTTGGGGAGATCCGTGCTTTGAATATTCAATGTATTGATTTAAATTTATAACAAATTTCCTTTATAAATAGGCTATTCGCGTATTTTGAGCACAGTTATAATGTTATTTGTACATTGCAAAATAAAAAAAAGCCCCTGTGGTCTTTTTCGAGGAAACTTATTGAAAATAATAATATTGATTATGATTGTATGTTTACAATAGACATCATATTATTCAATAAAATTCTATTACAAATATTTCAATTATTTTTTTTTTCATATTATTTTTTCTGAAAAATTAAAATTTATCGAAACAGTATGGAATTTTCTGGAATACAAACAACTTTATGCGTGCAACATTTCATTATAACAACGAGAAAATAAAATAGTGTCGATAAGAGGTTTATATGCAAGTCTAAGAATAAAATGAAGTTTATACGGCTTCTAACGTAATGAAATAAAAATACGTAAACATTACGATGCAAATTGCTTAACAATGACACAACTACAATCAAAACTTTTTCGTTTAGCCAGCGAAAGGTCAGACGTGAACATTTTAACATTATTCCAATGGCGAAAATCATCGGAGCGCAAAGTCAGAAATGTCAAGCGAATTCAATTGAGAATCACACACCTAGCTGAAGATGATACGCAAATAATCACCTGCAGGATTTTTATTAAAAAAATCAATTTTATCAAAAAACCGACCGTATTCCAATGAAAAATTATTAAATTGATCAATACACCGCGAGTTACATGTCCACAAAACATTAATAAACCAATGCAGTAGCAATTATCCATTGTTGGATTAGTCGCGTTTAACTATGTTTATTTTGTATTTTAATGGAAAGTTCACAATTTTGAAGGACGTAAGAAGATCAAACAAGGATTATCTTAACATGTATGCACACATTAAACGTAAACTATTATACGTAACGACATAAATAGCTTTTCGTAAAATTACGTAAAACAAATCTCCGATTATCCGATATTTACATAGACGTAATGAACGTTTCCTGGATTGATTTTCCTTGTGCGAAAAACACTTGAAAAGTTTTTATCTGTTGGTGACGGTAGATCGTTCAGGTTTGTCGAAAAATTCGACGGTTAGAAAGTCTAGACTTGCGCAGACATAATTGACTTTCACTTTCAAAATTAACAAAGTGGCTTGTATACGATATTGTATTCTGTATTGTATTTGATTGAAACTTTTGAACGCTTGTTGAAACGTGATCGTCGCGAGACGGATAAAGAGGTTTCGTTTGAAGTTATTTGTTTGACGGATCGCATGTTTCTCGTAATTAGTTGAATTTGTGCAGAATAATAGAAATTTATAAAAAAATAGGTATAAAAATAGTATATTGGTGAGTTCAAATGTCATATTGATCCAAGACCAATTATTTTCCTTATTTGTTCAATGTTTGGTTAGCAATTTAGATTTTCAATCTGTTCTTTTTTTATCTCAATTACATAAATTGGGGTTTTTTTTCATCTGAGATAAATAGATGTAAAGATAAAATAAAATTGCATGAAACATGAATATAGTAATGTACTGAATATTCAGTCGGCGAATTTTATTAATATACTAAAATAGCAGATGAGTAGCGATGACATAACCGATAAATTGAGTTTTATCTCAGTATATTTTTTCATTACATATGGTATATTATTGCATACTTATTTTGTGGTTCGCGGATTACGTGATTCCATTTTGTTTTGTATTTCATTAAGCACGAGAAATAAAACATAATTTCGATATTTCTGAAACATACAATCGTACCACAATCGAAACACCTCCAATTTCATAGCATTTTTTTGAATTATTTCGATGAACATCACGACATTTTCATTCACACAATCTACATCATCAACGATCCAATCGATTGTGCATCGTTCACGAACAAAAGACGGTACTGTCCAAAAGAGGCAATGCTTCGGGGAACTTAGGTTCCGATGGGTCAAGGAGGAAGGCTTCTGGCTTTGTCCTAGAGCCGGCGATTGGCTATATTTGGCATTTGGAAACCGCTGGTCTTCGAAGTATGTCAGAGCCTCTGTTGACTGCACGGGTGTTGAATGTTAATAAATAAATGACGTTTTATAGGCAGCTAATATCTATTGTGCGCAATTAGTTGATGTTTAACAATTATTTGTGATACATAAAAATAATGTATACTAAATTAATTTCTCTTACAATTAGATTGATGAAAGTAAATGATTTGCACAAAGTTTTGATTTTGATTGGAAGTTCCCAGATATTTTCTATACAATTGTTGATGTTCAATTAATTGCTATTTCATACATAATTATTATTATTTTATAAAAATTTAGATTGGATTTTGAAAAGGGAGAGTATTTGAAAGATTTGTCAATCTTGATTGTATATGATGTTGATGAATTTGCTAAATAAAATATATTTTCATATAACTAGATCGCGTGATCTACCGTTTTGCGTATCGAATATGTTATTTTTTAATTATCAGTAGAGATCGCAATAACAACAGTGATGAAAGTGACTTGTTGTTAATCGTTAGAGAAATTTTGTTAATGACCCTTTTTTCAAACTACTTTCGGCGAACTGTTCAATTATTGTTGCAAAATGTTTTTTCACAAACATATATATTATTAAATAGATAGTGAGTGGCGGAAATATATACAATTTTTTTTATTTATTTTTAATTGAAAATATTTTTTTGTTACATAATCACCAATGTCGAATAATGAATGTCACGGAAAATTTATAAATTCATTAATTTAATACGAAAAAAATACTGTAAAAAAAAATTATTTCTTTATGACCCATAATATGACTAATTAAATTCGTTCAATATAAATCACAATACAAATTATGGGAAGAATTTAATCTAAATTAACAGTTACATAAATACCATGCGTCTATTGTTGTGCGGATGTATGAAAAATTAGTTTACAATGACGATAAGTTCAACAAACTTTCCTGATACGAAGAATAATCAGAACACGCACTAACACGAAATCGAATACTAAATTACTACCTATCTGACGCAAAAATAGAAGAATTTTACTATTCGGGTGACATGTTGGTCGAAAGAGAAATCGTTATCTATACACGTATAATTTGGAGCACATTCGAGCATTGTTCGAACTTGCTTATCTAGGAGGCCAGGTGAAATGTCATCATCGCTTTGTGAGTGAACGTCAATTACATTTGCTAGCTTTTAGGGTACGAAAAGGTAAAAAACAGTCATGATGCAACGACTGTGATTGTTAAGTGTGATATTGCATGGTTTTTCAATTGTTATTATGATTTTGAGTGCTACTTTTTGTGACTATTACATTATCATAGTGTGAAACTTATATAATATACTATTAAATTGAATTTAACTTGGAAATACTAGAATCGTCTTTTTTAAAATATATTAGACCAATGACATATCTATTAACAATATCATATATCAATGTCATTTAACAACGATGAACGATGGGAATCGATGCATCCTGCATTTGATGCATTGATGATTTCAAACCTATTTAGTTATAATAATTTTTTTCACGTTCATTTTTATTTGCAATTATAATTCTTTGGAAACAACTAACTGATCTTTAAAAAGTGAGAGACGTGACTAGTTTTAGTATGCAATACTATAATAGTTCCAGCAGATGAATCATCGAGCGAATGCAATTTAAGTGCAACGACTGAGTGTGCGCTTTCAACGAGTCCATCGCAACGGAAATTAACGAAAAGTTTATTGTATAATGTGAAAGTCATTATTAAAATATAATATTGTATGTCGGTTTATGATAGTGAGGCGGAAATTTTAATTCGTTGCATCTTTGAGATAAGAGAGTAAAAATAGACCGACGATAATCCGAAAATAGTGGCTAGTATCGCAAAGGTGAGATGAGAAAAAAATACGGATCATCATCACAAAGATGATAAGTCAAAAATAATATGTTCTACTTTTGAATAATTGGTATAATCGAAAAAATGTTTATTTTAATGAATCGGATTTTTGTACCTATTATATTTTTTGTGTATAGAAAACTAGTTGAGAAAGAAGTTTTATTCATTAATTATTATTTATTATAATCGTGTAAGAAATTTTTTGTAAATAAATTACTATATTTAATTTTTTATTTGATAATATTACGTATTTAAAATTATTAGCAATAAAATAATAAATAAAAATTTAATGACATCTATTGTACAAAATATACATTACCAAAATTGTGTATAAGTAAAAAATTTATTAGAATGAGTTTTATTATGAAATTATAGATGTCTATTTTATTGAAAATACATGAATAGACATCTATTGTAGGTAATAGCAACTTTTCGTGTTCAATTGAGCACAAGTAGACGTCGTATTCGCACCAACAAATTACAATTTATCATAAAAGGAAAATTTGTAAATATCAATGATTAAAAATTAAAAAATAACACAAATTATTGTTATTAATAACACAAATTATTAAATAAAAATACTAATTGTAAAACAAATCATCACGACTGAACAATATTTTTTTCCAGAACAAAAAGCACGATTTGACATGCACTAATTAATCACGAGAATCCGACAAGAATCAATTATCGACAATCACTTTTTTTGCACCAATCGAAAGTAAGCGTCATTTTTTTCCACATAACATTTGGAACATTTAATTAGATCTCCAAAAGGACCAACACACTTACACTTTCCGGCTTGGTATGGATTCAAAGTGCACATGATGAGTCACTTTAGTGCACGTAACGGTAGAGCAAGAACAAAACGCCCACAAGTTCCCCTTTTGCTATACTATGGCGAAATACAATCAAATAATAATGCATAGTCCGGCTTTTCGGATGCGTGTGTACCATAGTAAACACTCAGAGGCCATTTTAGCATAAGTGCATTGTCATATTTGACGTTAAACTGCAGAGAGGATAATACGGAGGATAAAATAATGCTGCTTTGTCAACGAAGAAGTTTTTCGCCGTGTAGTGTTTTACGAGTGTCAATCAAATGTTGCATATGTTGAATTTTGATCCTCTATTTACATTGGAATTCAAAAGCGGTTACGTGTGTAAACGGGGATTGTTATTTTTTGATTTTGTTGTTAGATGGAAATTTTTAAAATGTTTGATGCAAGAAAATGGATTATTATTAAAATGGGGACAAGCTTATCGCATTTTCAGCTATTGTTGCATGACGTGAATTGTGAAAATAATGAAAATTTGCAACAGACTTATCGTTTATGAAATGCAAAACAAACATTCGATAATGATGCAAGTTTTTCATCACGATACATTAATTAAACGAATGGTTTTCCTATTAAAAGATTTCGAACGATAAATAAAAAAACAAATAAACGGCGTCCTCATTTTTACAAACACTTTTATGCAACCGATCGATATTAATTGCATCAATAATTCCAACCATTTAGTATTTACAACAAAACTACATTCATTTATAAAACACAAACATAGCACAACATCGGAAGCCTTGTACAAAAATCGCAATAACGCGACACGGGCAAAAAAAAAACTGAAATAACTCCGAGAAGCACCCAAACTGAAATCGACCAGAATGTTAAAGCGATCGTTCATACGGAAAATCGATTTGGCTTCGAGGACGAGGTTTTGCGGCGTGGGAAACGATTCGAAGCCGTGCGAAAAACGCGAGTTTCGATTTTTTCGATGCACTTTTGCACTCCTTGGTGTCCGACACTTGTCTTGTCCGACGGCGACATGTCGACCTTCGGTTACTTTTTAGACGATCTTATCGCGGAAACTGATTTGCAACGTGCGATGCATTTTCGTCAATGATGTGTCTAGGCCAGTGGTAGAAAACATTTGACCTATAGGTTATCTTGAGAATTTATCGCAATATACGCAAAATCATGGTGATTAAGAATTTTTACATAGTATAAGGAGACTATACGTTTTGTTTTGGTTTGGGACAGTCCTTTTTTTTGTGTATCGCGTTCGTCCCGTCGTCTTCGCAAAATTGTTTGATTTGTCTCGTTTTGGCCCGTCCACTGTTGAACAAAAGGAAAACTATATTTTTACATCTACCTGCGCTTAAAGAACCTCTTATAAATAAATTGAGAAATAAAAATAGCATAAAATAATCATTTAAACGTATTTATTGAATACGAAAAAAAGATACATTGATAAAATACAAGAGAATGGAAAAATTCATACAAAATAAAATCGTTTTTTTTTTTTTAATAATTTAATAAAATATATAATTTTAATAATATTTCAATAAATAGTAAAAGGATATAATTATTTAAACAAAAAACCCAAAAAAATTTTTGGACAGATCGCGATCAACTGAATATAACATAATAAATATAAACACTAGTATTGCATTGGTATTGATTGATATAATGAGCAATCCATTATAGGTTCGTAGATAGTAATGTCATTATTTTCCAATTTGATTTTATTTTTCAAATCAAACGAACAAATTTACGATTACGATAAGTTTACAATTTTTTTGCGAAGTGTCTCGTTTTAAGTCCTGGGAAATATGGTTACTCTATCATAGTATGTATTTTTCCTGTATCCTTGAATAGTTTATCCAATCACTTATTGTTAATGTGGTGATCATTATTGGAATAGTTGTTTGAGAATTTGTTAAATTTCAAAGTTTTTGAAGGATTATTTATTGTGTGTATAATTATATATTTTGAATTTTTATTAAGGATGTATCGGCTAGTGTTTAAAGGTTGGTTTATATAGTAGACAGTTTGTTTATTTTTTATAGACTTTTAAATAAATTTGAATTCAGTTCTTTTCTCTCAAGAATTTATTTACTATTAATAATTAAAGATTCGGCATGATCACTGTATAAAAATAATTTATTATTTCAATCTTGAATCAGAAAGTATTAAAACCAATATGGTTCGAATGCACACCGTATACGGCACGTATCCAAAATACAACCTTTCAAATATTTTAATGGGTATTCCTTTTTCATACCATGCACATGTTTATCAATTTTTTAAATAAAGTTCAACAGCTTTACGCAACATTACTATCCAATAAAAAAAACACCTTCAACTCAAAGATCCAATGATCCCACCTTCGACTATCTTGCTATAACCTTAAACACCCCAATCAACGAATCATCCCTCAAATTGACAAACCCCTAACAATGCCCAACGGACTTTCGTCCACCTCACCTGTCTGCCCCACCTGTCGCCTCTTGCTGCGAAATTGCTTCGTTTCGAACTTACAAGAGGAAGCTCTACAACTTCGACCATTCCCTTCCCATGACTTCCTCGAGGGTGCCATGATGGCCAGCTGTCGTCTTCTGGAGTGGCCCAGAGGACTTCCGTCGTGTTCGGCCAACCGAAACCGAAACCCGTCCGTGGGACCGATCCGTTCGTATTCGTCGATTTCAATTATGAACGATCGTTCTTGAGTCGATTTCACTTTTGTCCTGTTTCGATCGTTGATCAAAACCTTCGTATGATTTAATTGGTCTTTCTTTCGAAAGTTATTCGATTTTGATGTTCAGAAGTATAATATATTGATTGGGTCGATATTCAAGGTTTTTTATTTAATTTTTTCTTGTTGATGGTCATTTATTTTAATTGATAATATCGAAAAGTGTATACGATGTTTATATGATTTCGGGCTCTTGTCAGTTTTTTAAATATAAACAGTAATGTTAATTTATGATGCACGAATATATTTTTTTTAAAATCTTCCTCATTATTCAGTCACTAAAGAACGGTAACAGGAAAACTTTTTTTGTAGAATAATTTGTATATAAACCGTTTTAAATATTGATTAAAAATAATGGGATACACTTTAAATTTAGTACACCATTATAAGAGAAATAGCAATAATAGACCAAGGAAACAGGATCTGAGCCCAATTTGACAATTGTAATTTGATATAATCGAATAGTTTAAAATACTCACGACATGTTAGATATAGCAACGTATATTTACAGATATATCAATTGATCATTCTGCTCGAAAGCGCTTCGATCCGATTACCATAATGGCGTTCGTCTTTGTAATCTATGGCCGATTTGATAATGAAACATAAACAAAAAGGACACCGTTTATATTGAAATCGATTATGCATATCATAACAGTACTGCACCCACTCATTCTATCGATTATTCATGTAAAATACATGCGATATGTTGTGCATTTTGCGCTTAGGATGTGTTAACACCCACACCGCACTATATCACCGGGTCCGTTTGAAATATTTATTGTTGATGTGCGTCGCTGGTTGTTGAAGTGTAATTTTCATGTATAGTTTTTTTTTTGTGAAATTATGAAATTCACACCGGGTAATGATTGTCATGTCAAAACTTTGCGACACCAGTTTACATAATTTGTTATGTATCGTGTATCATTAGCTAAGGCGAGGTATTATATTATTCACGATGGTATCGTTTTGTGCGTCTTCTTGAATATCGTTGAAAGGTTCAGGAAAAGCATCATTTGCCTTGATGCATCTTCAATTTCCTGTCTTTTCCTGAAAGGCGCTAATGCGCTATTGATGTTCTATGAAATATTCGCAGCTAACATTTTCAACCCTTTTTCCATCGTCATCGATAAATATAAAATTATACGTTTAATTTTCATTCGTTTTGTTCGAAATTATCTTACTAAACTATCTTTGAATACATAATTATAATTTTTAATATTACTTTTAAATTCTCATAAGATTAAAACACAATGTTGCTATATTTACATTTCAGATAACATTGTATGAAACGTTGATTGTTGTCCGATGATAAAATACGAAAACGGAAAAAATTGGACATGTCTGCCGATACAGAAGCGCGAAATCCGTTCAATACGTACATGTCTGACGTCTAAATGAGTAAATTCAGAGTGAAAGTGATCACATTGTTCTTTTAAATTACGAAAAAAAATTGCTAATGTACGTAACACGCGATCGAAAATTCGCACGGTGTGAATCACCCGGCGTATGAATTGGAAGCGAGATATTATAGAAACCTCGTCAGGTTCTGCCTATCCCTGGAGCGCAATTTTAACTTTTTCCAGCATAAAAGGAGGCTTTATACTGGTTCTGTATGCACTTCTGATCGGATCAATTGCTTTTGAAGTGCGTAAAAGTTGAACGCAGAAAGCCACTATCCGCATAACGGTAGGTTATGTTTTGGTATGTCTAATTCTTCACGATTTGCTGTGCAGCCAGATCGGGAGCAAAGATAGCATTATATTAATATAAAAATTGTTTTGTATATTATATTAATAATGCTTTAACGTTATTAGACGTACGAATGTGTGTTATCAATTTGCTCTGTATTTGATCGTTCGGTTTTATTTCATGTTGTATTATCCGTCAGCCAGTTCCTTTCATTGATCTTGTCTCGATCGTTTAATTTATACGAAGCACACGATATGTCCTTGGGCTATAGAAAAGATCATTTTCATCGACACAAGTGAGTTTCAACACAAAAAGATGTTTACGAAAAGTCGGTAGGCAGCTGCATTATGCTCGTATATGGAAAAGACCCGATCAATAAGCGACCCACTTATTCGGGGAAAAAGTCGATTTTGTTGCGAGTTTATTGATATTTTAATTTCATTATTGCTCTCTTTGCAGGTAAGTCGTTGAAATTAAAAATAGATTACATAAACTTAGGTTTTTCCGTTGATGTCACGGTCTGTTTGAAACAAGGGTTTCTTGGCGGAACGAACCGTTACAGGTGTATTCGACACATTACGTCTCCCCCTTTAACGACTTTCGTTGTTTTTTAAGTACGTAATCGTCGAAATGTCGAATAGATCTTGATAACAGTTTTGATCATCGTTTTAAAATATCGTTATTAATGACTTAACGGAGAACATAACGATCAAAAACCATGTTAAAAGACTTATCTATGCTACGAACTTTGTTAAAACAGTCACTATTGCGTGTACATATATATATAGAAATTTAAATAAGAGATTTATTTTTTTATATTTGAAATTTGTTAATTTATTCATCGTCGTAATAAAATGGAAACTTTCACTAGTTTTTCCGGCTTTCGGATGGATCAATTATCGCGTGATTGTTTCGCATTTATTCACATGTCTTGAATAATTATGCCCATTTAGACGATTCTCTCATTGATATGTGTATACGTAATTCTAGATGGTGAATCTAAGAAAATTCATTGAAAAATTAACAATGAAATTTCTACATTTTTTCAAACTGATCTTTGGTATTTTCAACAAACCTGAATGTACTATGAATTAAGATTAGGAATTTATATTATCTCTGGCATTTGCGTGTGGAAATTATGTCTATAGAAGACGTTGTCAAAAAAATTCCCAGTACTTAGATGTTTTCTCATTTTTCTCTCTCCGGATTTTTATAAGTGGGAGTAGAATCATAAGCTGTACAATTTTGCGGTCATTGAAATGATTGATGTTCATTTATCTGTCAATCGTACTAACTAAAATACACAATTTTTTCTATTTGATTCATAAAATCTGTTTTTGTAGCTGATATAAAATTCTTCAAAAAATTTTATTACCTATTGAAGATCATTTTTCAAACAGAGATATCGTAATTCAATGCGCATGTTGGGATAATATTTTCTTCAATGCACGAACACTTGAGAATTTTCGAAACATTTTGATAAATGTTATACATTTCCTAAATCTTTCACTAGATTGATATTTGCTAAACAAATTATTTTTTCTCTGTTATTCAAAAATTAACATAACTAATTGAAAATTTAGAAAAAAGAAGAGTATCTGTTACATTTTTTAAGGAAAGATAATATATATAAATAATATCAAAATTTCACACAATCGTAATTTTTCAGTATACGATGAAGCAAATTCTTTTAAAAATAAATTAAAAAAAATGTTTCAAATATAAAAAAATGGTAGTAAAATTTCAATAAATTCGAAATATAGTTAGTACATTATTTTTCAAATGAGTCATTCAGTATTCGGCAACCTTTTAGTGCTTCCATAAAAAATAAAGATCACGATGTATGTATAATATGTTTGATTTCGCATACTAATAAATTTACATAATTAGTCTTATCGCACGTATTAATGATTATTTATTTAAATATAAAACGAACATTATTGTGATTTTTTCGACAGAACTCACCCGTTTTAAAGAATGTTTACTTAACGGATAGCTTGTCGAATGAGATTTATTATATTTTAGTCTGTCAAAATAAAGAGAGAAAAAAGTAATGTAGCCCAAATCAGTTTTATTTTAGAAATTACGCCATTTCCAGATGATCAACTTTCTTATTGATATAACATTGAATCAGAATCTATTATATATTTTTTTTAAATATTCATTTTATTTTTTTTTAATTTTCGGATCGAATATCATTTTTTACAATAGGAAAAATTTCAATCACACACTAAGGCATATTAATCACACACAAACGTACTTTTCACCAGCTCCAAACCTCACACGAGCGCCCATCGACTCGTTCGCCATCAGTTGGCCTCACCTGGCCGCTCGTCTCGGACACCTGGCCTCGCCAGTCACCGCGAAGATCTCGCGCCATGGACACGTGCGGCGCGCGAACGTCCGCCCGCCGCCGTTTTGACACGTGAAAACGCACCCGACACACGTGAGTGACACCCGGGGAAAGCTGGAGGGCTCTGCGCGCGAGTCGCGGGAAAACCCGGCGCGTTTTCCCGCCGGGAAATCGCGGAAAAGCGACGGCGCTTTCCGCGGTCCCGCCAAACGTCAAATCGGCACGTGACGCTTCGGCGAGCACGCTTTGTTAACTTTTGGTTTTGCATGGTGTTTTGATGGTCGTTCGATGAGGTTCGTGTGCAGTTTTGTGTGTGTCGATTCGTTATTATATCAGGTCGTTTGTTATCGTGGAAATTTGTTTGTTTTTTTTTTAATTGTTCTTATCTGTGTGATGGATAAGTTTTCGTTTGTATATTTTTTCTGCGGAATTGCACATTTAAATTGTCGGACGATTTGGGTTTTGATTTCTTTTGGGCATGCTTATTTAATGGTTTTTTTCGATTTGTGTTTGAGTAGAGACAACAAAGCATTTTATGTTCGCCACATAAAAAAAACATTGTATCAGTTTTAGTTTGAAGTGTTAATTTTTATTGTTTTTGTTCAGTGTTTGTGTTTTTTTTTTGTTTAAAAGGCTTCTGTTTTTTCGAATCTATACACGCAAACGTGATTTCTGTGCACATAGTGAGTATTCAAAATCTTTATTTTTTTCTCGGATTTTATAATTTTACGTTTTTCGTTTGCGATTCGTAATCTTATTTAAACATTTTTCCATGCAAATATATATTTACTTCAATTAACACAAAGGTAATTCGAAATGCGTATATATGTACGCTTATATGCAAAGCATTGAAAAATTCCATCACCGTTGAATCACTCAGGTCAACCAAGTATAAACGGTACACCATCATTTTGAACGTGCATTGAAATTATATTCATTTGATATAATAAAAAAGTCATCGACGAAACTCACTCTCCACACAGCCGACAATAAATGCGGGACGTATTTAAAACGCGATGATTTCTGTTTGTTATTGGCGATTTTTTCTATTCAACAACACCCATTCAAAACGGATTACGTGGCAGTTAAGGTGTTTTAATGGGCTAAGAAATATGATTATGTCAGTTTTCACCAGAAATTTGATGCTTTTGACACACTTGCGCGAGCGTTAATCGATTGTAATGTATTGAAATTTATTCTTATCGACCTCTAAATTAACCGATATAAATCTTTGGATTATAAAAAAGTTGTATCTAATTTAATAAACGAACACGATCTCAATTTTTATTTTTTTGAAAAATCTCACATATTTGTTAAAATACTCCGTTTTCAACACGCTATTTCAACATCATATTGTCTAAATGTTCTCATGATCACAACATCAGCGTTTTTTTAGTTTTTATATATGAAACGTCATGATGAAATTTTATAATTATTGGGATGTTTACGAGTACTGTTTTGATAGAATCATAATGGTGCACTTACGACGCCTGGATTTTGCAACGAAACCATTTCGAAATTAACAAAGATCGAGCTAAATCGAAAGATATACACATAACAGTTGACGATTTCTGGCGATCAAAAGTGCCGTGAGAAACGCGTCCGACGTCAATATTTGCACTGGCGCCCATTAACTGCCATTTTTCATTATCATTAACAGCACAAGCAATAACAACAAGAAGAAGACCTCGCCTTCTTCTAATCTCGTCCGGCGTCCAGCAATAATTACAAACGCGCAATCGCCATTTAAACACCACCTGCCACGCGGGAACCAGTGCACACGGGCAAATAAACAATAACAATAAAAAATGGAATAGCAACAAGAGCAAAAACCGTGGACAAATAAAACCGACCGTCTGAAAAAGCGTCATCGAGTTTGCGCGAATACTCGCGGGGTTAATTAACGCCCGGGTTTGATGACGCGGTTTTCTCACGATGTGTTGGACGCTTTATATTTATTTTTTATTTCCTGCGAGAGAATCGCCGTGCGATAATTAAAAAAGGTTCAGCGATTAGGATGAGGTTTTCTGAAATAATGAAATGGACGTATCGAAATTGAAGGAACTTTTTTTGTAAGTGCGCTTGTGTAGATCGTATCGAATCGCGGCACCATTAAAATGAAAACGTTATATCGAGATAGAATCGCTTATCGGTTTCGATATTAGGCAATTATGCCCTCTCGAATGTATAATATCTAATCGAATAGATTATCTGATCGATTTTGTGGAACAGTGTAATTCAATGCTGGTGTTCATGTCTACTGTAGGTTTATTATATTTGAAAGTCGGATGAAAAAAATCGATGTTTGATGACATTAGAAAGAATATTGAATAAGGTCAAAGTGACAATATTTTAGTAGTAACAAGTAATAACGTTTCTCACCGTGAATATTTTTTTTAAACTGATGTATAAAATTGTAAACTTTATGATAATTAAGTAAAGTTATCGATTTCTAACTGTTGCAAATGATGTCAATTATATGAATTATTAGATAAACATGAACAATGTAGCGGTTTTATCAATTACATTATATATCTAGGTTGTGGTTACGTGTTTCTAACTGAAAATATGCATATATTTTCTTCGAGATAATCTAACAATTCAAAATAAAGAAAATTTAAGTGTCCATACTGATGAAGTTGCATATTTTACACGTCAAATAATACGTTCGTATACACAAAGTTTCACCACTGTTCTTCTAGAATTGTGGGCAATTTGAGAATAATCTCTCGTTTTGTCTAAAGAATTAGCACAATTATTTCCTTTATATGCAAATGTGTCTCTAGTCGCAGAATAATAAGCAATACGCGTATCACATTTACGCTTATTCATCGTGCATCATGAACAAGAAACGATATTTTTCAGTACTCTCTGTAATTACGGCAATTATGCAACTATACGCGTACGTACTGAAACAAAAAGCAAGAAAAAAGTTCGTTTCAATTTGAAAAAATTAAAATTAAAATTCATCGTATTTGCACCTGTACAGAGTTATTGTGTGGCTGACCAATGTCGGAAGCTATCGTAAATAAGTCGCATTTTATAGATATAGCTGTTTAAACTTTCGTAATTGTAAATATATTAACGTTATTTATTCATTCGAATTACGCGATATGTTAATTTCTGGCGATGCATTTCGACAAACTAATTCAGGATATGACTTTTTTAACGTTTCCTGTTACTAAAAACGTTTATAGGAAACGATCGACGGATCGTTTTTTGAATACATTATTTTTCACTGGTAAAGAATGTTTTTGAACAATCGGATAGTATTACAAGAATTTTTCATTGATTTAATTCATCGATGATACCAATGAATGAGTCGTCTTCACCTGACGTTTGAGAAACGGAGATCGGTGTCAGTTTCGCGAATGGGCAGCCACCGAGTAAAGCCTTGTTTCAAATGTCAACACTTGTTGCACACGTTGCATTGTTGTACCCATCCACCGACTGGACCACCTTCACACACTTCACATCGCGATAATTAATCTTATCTTATCTAAGAAGATTCCGTGAAATATGAGCCATGTATATGAACTCTCCGCGACGAAAAAATCGTCGAAATTGCACCGAGTTTTATATTTTATTGGTCATATTATGATGATTTCTTCGTTTTCGAAATTCCGTGAAAGTTTTCAAACGACGAGACAAATCGACAAAGCTCGTTCTTCTCGGTGACACTCGTCCCTGTTATGAGTGCCTTATGTACAATATGTATGTAGGATCCGTCGGCCGATTGTCCAAATATGGCTGTGTTTCTACTCGTCGAGTTTTTTTTTCGCGCACTTCTTCTTCATTGTCGTCGTTGCTATTTTTGTACTATTCGTGTTGCTCTTGCCCTTGTCGCTTTGACGAGACTTGACGTTGAGTGCGCTTCGAAGCGTTTATGAAAATTGACTGTGACTTGTTGTACGTTTTTAATTAATTGCTTAATTCTATTATGTGAATTTGTCATTGTTTCATATATGTATTCACTATAGTTTTTTTTAATTTAATTAAAAATATTATTCGAGGATCAGTGACGGGTGTCTACATATATATCTATGTTAAAAAAAAAACTAAATATTTTATTTTCAAATCTCGAAAGTCAAAAACACATTTCTCTCAACACAAATAATGTCTCTCTAAACGTGATCATCATATCGATCAACTTTCAAAAACAATAATTATACTAAAAAAAACATAAAATAATAAACCATCGACAGAAGTCTGTCGATCATTCTGAAACTGCCTCCCAATTTTCGATTTGAAAAGACGACCAAATGGCGCGCGCAGGTGTACCAACACCGTTCCTAAACAAGAGGCAGGTGTAACAAAACGCGGGCCACCATTATCCGAAGCGCCAGACCGAGACGTGGTCCGCGGACCGAGACACGCAATTTACATCGCCTGGGTCATCGAAAGCTCTAAACCGAACTCCTGGTTATGACTGGGATGGTCGTGGCCAGGTGATGGTGTGAAATTGTCGTAAAGGTTGTCGGAGCGAAAACCGCAACGGAAACGTAAATTTCGATGTTTAAAAAATGAGAAGATTCGAACTGTTTGATATTCTTAGAAGGCTTTCAGGAAGTGGACGTCGTGTTTGTGTTGAAATTATTGGGCATTTGTTACCGTTTTAAGTGAAATGTTTTGTTGGGTTCGAAGCTTTTATGGATGTTTCAATGTAAAGGATTATCTTGTGAATATACGTTGAATTTGTTTATATTGCTTGGATGGTTGAAGGTTCTATTGAAGGCTGCTGGTTATCGCCGAGATGGATATAGACAGGTGATGATGTGAAATTGTCTTAAAGACAATTAGAGTGAAAACCGCAGAGGAAACTGCTATGTCGGTGTTTAGTTGTACAAAACGTATCTATTGCATATCGATTGCTTATTTTCTTAGACGGTGTTTTAGTTTTTATCTAATTCATGGTTGATCTAAATCATAACTAATAGTCTTGCTTACTATATAAGCACTTATATATTATATTTATTTATTTTATTTTTTCATGTTTTTATGCTAATAATAATTGCAGATGTTAAATCAAGTATATTATATTTTTGTTTTTGTAATGAATTTATTAGACACCATATATTTTCCTAGGAAACTCGTTGCTTTTCCGTCGTAAACATGCTTTTAATAAGTGCAAATCATATATTATGAATAATAAAATCTGCCATGTGGCATGAAGACGTTTCTAGTTATCATCTTGTTGATAAGCGAAACCACGATACTATCGAGAGTGGCATGTTAATGATCAATCGTAAAGATATCAGATGGACCATTTGCATACAAATCGTTTTTCTTTTCTATTTCCGTAGAGGTCTCCGAGTAAGATGGCTTTTCGAAACGATTTTTCTAATTTTTCTAACGATCCAAAAAAGGAATTATTGTTTACGTAACTATCGTATAAAATTACGTTGATAGCCGCTAGCGTTTAATGTGGACAAATATTCGATAGCGGTAAACGTAAAAGTTATTGCAAATAAATGCACAATAAATATTATACAAGTTTTAAACGCAACAAAGTTCAAAAACAAGACATTTACTCTGTGGACAACATTAAAGTTAATATGAAAATTGGCATTTTATTACGTTTCAGTACCAAGTTTATAGTCGTATGATAATATTCTTTATTTATTTAATACTTTATGTGAATCAAAATTGCGATTATATTCAATACCATACCGCAATCTTAATTTAATTAAATCCAAACATGTCTCTTGATCAACATTTACAAAAAACGTCCTCACGACTTTATTCATGTTTAACCTTATACGCATATGATTAATGAGACTTTCCTTGCTTACATGATAAAATGTACGCATATGTAATATTAAAATTCCTATGTGTTATAAAAATGGTATAAAAACTAAACATTCCCAACATAATCTATGGAAATAATTGCATTTCAACTTGTCACCGCACTTTGCAACTCAATTTGTTTTTGAATTTACATCCCTGCTTCTCTTCCGTAAAAGACGGAAATCACTTCATATTTTATTTTAAAATTTAAACAATTTTTATTAGACAAATAAAAACGAATACAGAAAACAGCAATAAAGTGTGTTGAAATAACAATATTGAAGCCATAAGTCACCCTTGAGCACGAAGTTAAATTATAAATTTCTAATTTCCATGTACTTCAAATGACACTGAAAAAATGTTATTGCATTTTTTAATGACATGTCTGATGAAAAAAAAGCGCAATGTCGAGTCGATTGACCGACGACTGTTACAAGACCTTCTGTACGCTTCAATCTGATACGAAAACGAGAAAATCTTGTTTATAATAATTAGTAAGGGTTTTAATATTGTTCGGTTCATCTATCGTGGCGCCTGTGTCGATTTTATGATATTTTAATAATCCAAAATGAAATGAAAACCGCGCTGATAAGAAAATGTACGAAAATTTACATCGCTCGTGAAATACGCTAAATAGCCGCGATAAGGACTCGATCATGTCACAGTGACAAGTATTTCAAGTACTTTAGTGTGCATTCATATGGAAAAAATAAAAATCGAAAAATACTTTCACGTTTTATTATAATATTCGTACGGAATCGGAGACTTCAATGGATTTCGATATTCGAATGAATGAATTCGTGCGCGGATCGAACGGTACACGAATGATTTCATCATCGTTGGCGATATGATCAATTAATGTTGTATTAGTAGTTTTGGCGCGAAGGCCAATATAAAATTATTATGATTGTGCGTTTTTATAATGGGCCTGATTGGAATGGGATCGGCGCGAATTTCCAATTGCGAAACGTTTCGTTGTTTTCGATTCGAATATTGAATATTGTTTTTACTTTTTATTATGAATGTTCTTATTAACCATTTGAGAAATAATGGTTTCATATGATGCATGCTGCGAGAATGAACAGGTATATTTTGATGTCTTTATACGAGATGAGGCTACACAAAAGGAAACGTATATGAAGAATGAACGATGAAATGAATGAATAGTTCCAGTGTTTCTCTATTGGAATCTATTTCTACTAATGTTTATTTCGTGAAAAATTTATTTTTAGCAAAACGTTTAATCATTCATAATCATATAAGACTCATTTTACATGCTCTGTTTATAAAAACAATAACGAAATTCACGCATAAAAGCCGCAAAAAAATGATAAATCATTATGAACAAATTGGAGTCAAAGAGTGTTACCAAACGTTTGCGTGGTCGGTTAAAATCGACTTACACCTATTTCGGCAATACCGTGTATATTTAAAATACATACAGACAGGGTGTGTCGAAAGTCGTGTCGGGCTAATGCAACAATGGGCGCTCGCGCATCACATCCTCCCATTGTTTGTGCGAAACTTGTTGCGAAAACGGTACGCTTTTGTGCAAATCGGACAGATCATAGATATATAAGTGTATTATTTATTTACACTAGATCTTGATTTATACGGTTTCGAATCGAACACAAGTTTTTAATAGAACATCTAATCAAGTATTGATTTAATTAAATGAACATTCTTACTTCACCTCGATGGAACTTCGCATTTCTTTCCCGTTGTTTCATAAATTTTTTCAATGCATTCTTCACAAATTTTAGATTTATTCGGTTTATTTTTCCAATATTGTTCTAACAATTTGCAAATCCATCCATCATGTTACCAGTATAATAAATAATCAAAACAAATTAAGCACCTTATATTCATAGTTCCATTTAACTCGAGAAACGGGTGCATTTATATACAAACGCACGTGAACTAGTCTACATAAAGTGTGTTACATTGTATAGGATATCGATAGCGAAAATAAATCACCATTACGTCTCAACGCGCAACAATGGCGACATTAGAGCGGTTTTTTGATTTATGCTTGCATTTCCAAAGTACCATAATTCTTTTGACGACACACTTCTGCGTAAACGAGTCGACAAGATCAAGCTCACAATCAGTGATAATGTCATTGGATTAAGATTGTTTATATTTCAAATAAAAGGTATGAGAAATCCGAATGCGGTTGGTTTTTGGTGAAAAATTTTCGGATTTTAATCCGAATTTATCATCGGGATAAGCAGATGATTTTTGGTAAAAAGGCTTTGTCATGGCGAGAGTCATATCGAAAAGATTTTCAAAGGATCTTTTCTTGGAAGTGTGGTGAATCTGCATGATCTCATCGCTTAATTCTAAATTCTGACAGTTTTACGACGAGATATAAAAATTACATATCATAAAGATGTTCGTGATATCAGCTTTGTTTAGGTGCAATATATTAGTTTTAATTGAATATGTATACATGTTAAAATATTCGTTAAAAATACAAAAAATATTCGAATTCAAAGTACGCGTATAACGGTATGCATCATTGAATTGAAGAATAATCATAAACTTTGCATTTTGTGTTTATTTTTCTGACGTTGTTTGCTGTTTGATTTTATGGCGTTCTCTTAACTTACAAGACATAAAGAAAACGTTTATTTGAAGAACGTCAATGAAAGCGTAAAAGCTTTTCAGCAAGTAATGATTTCTTTGAAATTTATTCACTGGTAGAGACGAGGCCATGAAAAAATTAATATCGAACTCGTCGAATGTGAATTAAATGAGAATGCAAAATAGAACAAGGCGATACTTTTGCAATAACTGTATATTAATTTATAGGCGGCACCGGTATGGTAAAATAAAGGGTATTCATTTTTCAGTACAAACAAGTTTATAGTTTTAATGTATTATGGAAATTTTTGACCTTTACAAGAGATGTTTTCCAATAATATTTTTAATAAAATTTTATTTCAATTTCATAAATCATAAAACTCAACCTATAACACCACAGATAATAATCACAGGTCACTGGATATTCATCGTTTTATTCGATTTTCGATTGAAAGGTCGCAATTGCGAAAACCACCACGAGGCTGTGACGAAACGTCAAGTGCAAAATTAAAAACGATCTCGAAAAAAAAAAAACGATGTATTACAATTTGCGAACTGCAAACACAATAGCATTGTATTATATTACTCCATCGCGTAGTCGTTACCGACCTGTCGTCCCAATCGGTAAAGTGTTGACTGTGGTTGTATACAATATCGTAAATGATAAATACACTATAACGTAGATCAGTAAAGAGAACCAGTTTCTTGTCGTTGGGAATGCGCAATTGTTATTTATGTCATAAATGTGAAAGTGTTTATATTGTGGCCCGCAAGCGGCACGGAGAAGGTGCATTCAATTATGCAAATTCGCTAGTTTTTTTGACTACAACCGAGTAAAAAGTGAATCTTCAATGGTCTCAAATACGTTCTCTCTGTTTTATTGAGATATAACGAGGCAGGTGTGCTCAGAATATTCGTAGCGATATATTATTATAAATTGTGGACGAAGGTCTTCTCGCGTAATAAAATGTGACCCCGTATACGAATCGTTCGTTTGATACGGACTTTTTAATATATTGTTATGGATGTGGCGTCCAAATGATGTGGGAAATATTAACGGAGTGAATGTGTGTATTCTGTTATGCAAAATCTAATATGTATATAATAATTCGGGACGATTTCGAAAGTAAAAACGAGGCTTCAACAATCGAATCGGCGATTGATGCTTTCAACACAATACAAGAGCGCATGCTTTGACGTTCCGGTTGCGCAGTGCTTTTTTCTTGTTTGGAAAATAACAAAATTGATTAATTGGATGCCGAAAAAAGAACGTCATTCAAATTGACATACAGATAGAATATTATTTTTTTCCGTACGGAATTGAATATATTAAATTCAACTGATTAGGTCGTTAGTCTTTATATACTGCCTCACCGCGTTGAATGATGTGCATATTTAAAATATCTTAAGCATTTTTTACGCGAAATATCGAAACTAGTATGAGATTTCTAAAATTTATTAAGATATAATTATAATAGAGCCGTTTTTGAACACCCATGTAGATACGATCAACTTCCTTCGATGTCTATAACGCAACATTGTATCGGCGCGGATATAATGATCATTTAATGCGTTTTATTATGAATTTAATCGATTTAATTATATCGAGGCGTGTGTATATATTTCTTTACATGCATTCGACCAATCGAAAACGGCTAAACCATACACCTGCTTCATGTCGATAGAGTCATATTTGAAATGTCAATTACTCGCGAATAACATTATCAATGCTTCAAAACGAATGCCTAATTATCTTCCACGCCAAATAAAGCATTAAGCGTTTAATTTTATTTATTCAGAAGCCTAGAAGTCAATCACGTTCTAGAGCGCTTTTTATACAATTAAACTCTACTATAATTATATTCAATAACGCAACCTCAACATTCAAAGTGAATGAACACAGAACAAAAACCGCAATGGCGCGTTTCTATGTGACCGCAGAGTCGATCTCGAAAAAATTCAATACAATAGTTCTACATGTCGATACAGTACCCGTGCTATTCCGGATCACATCACATGCCATTACAATGAATAATTCGAGTTCTCCGAAAGAAGGTTTTCGATTTCTGTCGCGGTGTCATATTGAAGACGGACTACATTCCGTCGGTTTTTTCTGTCCCATCGAAAGTGATCGTCCCATTTTGGCCGTCGAGTGAAATCATTCGGTCCAAAACATATGGAAAAACTCACTCGAAATGGAATTTCGATCGTTCTGTGGAAAAATGTCGAAAACTCGCGTGATTCATCGCCCGAAAATAATAAAAGAGAAGCATTTGGAACGTTTCGATATGCAAATGCGCATTTTTTTTCCGCAGTAATTTCTCGACGATTAATTAACGACGACGTTAAATACGAACTTTTTATGCATTATAATGTCGTTTTAATTCTAATTTTCATCGAAATTGACATCGATCAAATTATGCGCGGCGGAGTGGACATTACCCGCATAAAATGATTATTAACAGAAGTTAATAATCACTTTATTGTCCGACTGCGCGTTTGACTTTTTAAACTGCTTAATTCGCCGGATAATATTCTCGATTTGGGTTTGTCGATGATTTGTTGCTCTTTTCGGCACACAAAAAATAATTGAATATTAAACGGCCATTGAATAAACATAAGTATGGTAAAACGTATGCGGAGGAGAGATAAATAAAAATACGAAACGACGTATCATTATGTCGCCGTATAAAAGAATACGTACAATAATCTTATAAAAGAATAAAAGGAGAGTTTCTTGCCATCGATGGCACAAATACTGTTAACGGTGAATCGGACAATAAAAGGCTGCACTTTTGTGCAGTATCCCTCTTAGTGCAGCCGATAAAGTGCGTTTCTTTATTTTGCAGATTGTTATCGAGATATCAAGATCCATTCATCGCACCTCGTTCTTTTTATATGCATTTATTATTGTTTTCGACAAGTTGGAAGCTCCCCTCCCCTCGTATATTCGGCAAATGTCAAACAGGCTTTTTACAACGATAGCCAAATATCAAACTGACATTTGCTCCTATAAAATTTTACGCGTTTTTGTGCAGGGTTGGCAAAATTATGTATTTTTTTCACAATACAGTCCGATTCGAACTTTATTTTATATCCTTAAAAAAATCGGCAGTAAAATCAAAGTTTTCCATTCAATCAGCTTAAGTGAGACCGCACCTAATTCGCTGTAAAAATTAGGCCAAAAGTCGCCCATTTAAGTATATTTTCCATGCCGAGCCTAATCTTTTACATTTTCATTTATGAATATATATATTTTTTTTTCAGTTTATTATTATGACTGTGGAACACGTTAACGACCGCCCGAATTTTACGCATCATAATGAAAACGGCCGAAAAGATTTCCCTCCCCATTATTACGACGTATCACCGATACGAAAGTGGTGAAAAAAGAAAAAATCTGAAAGAAAGTTCCAGAATTCCCCGAAAAGCCGCGGCGCGATTTATCAAAACGTCCGACAGCCTTAATACGCTTATGTTAAAACAATCACATAACTACGGTTCGTTTAACTGCCGGCTGTATATGCGCCTTTTCAACCCCCCCCCCTCATCCCTCCCCTGCCCCCCTGTTTATGTACAGCGTGTTCCGTTTGTCGGTTTCTGTAAATTTTATGGTGTTTGCTCGAGTTCTGGGTAGCGAGAGTTCGCTTGAAGCCCCGTATAATAATGTATGTGTGAAAAACGACGTGCGGCGAGTGTGACTTGGATGTGTAAATATTAACGGAAAATTTTGACATGTTTGTACATTCATTTGATGTATCTATTATCAATATAATGTGGTCGCTTGCATTCCGATAATGTGTGTGATTTGATCTATCGGGTTCCATGAAATTTGATGGATTGTTGGAAATTTGTTGTTTTTTTTTTGGGATTTTTCCGAATTTTCCTTTTGAATTTATGATGGCATTATATTTTTAATTAAATATAATTATACGATCAGTTTCTTATCTCTGAAAGACACAACTAAACTGCATTTTTTGTACGTAAATGCATCACAACCCTATATAGAATCTTGGCAAGGCTCGGGAGTAATTCATGACTAAAAAGATACTTCAGTTTCATACTTCCGAGAAAGTAACTTACTTGAATAAATTTTGTCATTTGACATTTTATAACGTTGTATTAAAAAAAATTTCAATTAATACAATGATGCGAAGCACAATTTAGATTTTGGATATAAAGAAAAAGTTTTTCGTTTAAAATATAAAATATACTCACAATTAGATTGTTGCACACTTCCATTAACTAATTGAAAAAACTATTTGTCGAAGTTAATCGATATTTGGATTGATCGTTAAATTAATTTAATTTGAAATTTTTTAAAAGTTAACATCATTTTATTCGTTACGCTGCATGACATAAAGAAAAACTTTCGTTATTATCTAAAAAATCTAAGAATATAACAAATTTTAAAATTTACATTATAAAAGTATTTGATAATATACTAGTATACAAGCCCGATGTTAATAACATCGGCTGTAGTTTTGTTAAGAAACGAAAAACGATAAAATTTGAAAACCCAATTTTGTGAATTCGAAATGCGTACTCGATTTGAATATTAAAATCAAAATGGTTCATTCGTTATCATATGTCATCATCATCATCATCGTCGTCGTTCTTTTGAAAAAGAAAAAAAAATAGCGAGCGTCATTCGAACAGACAGACAGACACACACACACACAAAAATCCGCTATTATACAAAGGGGATTATTAAATAATAAAAAAACAACAATCATAAATCAAAAAAAAAAAACAAAACACCCCCTATTTACGCTTCCGTGACTGCGTTTATTTGGGAGCGAGTCACGAAAAAGCGTCGCCCGAAAAAATCAATACGCCCCGCCGGAGGGTGGGGCCACCCCGCGGGGGGCGCAGGCGCAGGGGGCGCGTGCGCCGGCGCCCCCAGCGCCCCGGCG
>JAOXNN020000037.1:3176454-3202004 GCA_028571205.2 Hydropsyche betteni | reverse complement strand
ACCCTTTTTGTGCCCACTGCAGGACAAGGTCTCCCCATCAAATATTGGGGGTGTAGGCTATATACCTTATCCGAGAGTCAACCTCGTATTGAAAATAAATTTATAAACAACTAAAATTTCCACGAAACTCTACATTCCTACAAACCATTATATTAAAAACATCAACTTCAGAAATTGCTGGACTCAACAGAAAACCCCTACACACAAACGGCTTCGTTTTCTCCGAACCCTCGCCGCCCTTCCGACCCGATCGATTTCAATTAACAACCATCCAGCCCCGACTCGCCCGAAAACCTTCGAACTCCCATCGGCCGAGTCTCGCGGAACGACCGCCATACATTTTTCATCAAATCACCGCACCTTTCCGACCCAATCAACGAATCGCCGATCGATTTCAATTACAAACTGCGGCGGAGTCGTGACCGGCGCGACACCCCGTACAATTACCCGACCTTCGTCCGCGCACTTGCCCGCAACACTTACCCGCAACACGCCCATAAAATAAATTATAAGCACTCGAACCGAGCCCGTGCGAGACCTCGTGGTCGTGTGCAATGGCGCGCCGGTGGAGCCGGTTCCGGTGCTCGATCAATCACCGGATCGAGACGAGGTTGACAACAGGATGGGACCGACGCGTCGGTGTGTTGTCTGAGGGGTGTCGTGTCAAAAGTGGGTATTTCGCGTCGGGAGTCGGAGGTTTCGGGTAGTGGGTGGGGGGCGAAGATGTATTGGAGACGTAAAAATAAAAATATTTGAAAAAAATCATACCATTTATAAAACCGAATTTTCCAAAAAAAAATCTAAAAAATATACGGGACACAAAAATTATTTATTTAAACCGGAAAATTTACCGGTAAATTGCCGAATTGTTATTTGTATTATTTACTGGTAATGACATCCGTTATCAAAATGATGGATTTGGTTACATATTTTATATCTATTATAAGATTATTCAATGAAGGATGGGTTCGTTATGTAGCCTTTTTCGAATAAGTTTTCTTTTATAATTACAAAATGACCACATGTGATAAAGAAAAATAATGCTTGAATTTTCGATATTATCGGAAAGGCTTTACTTTACTTCGATTTTATTTCTTTGATACTTTCAAAGTAATAATAGATAATAATTAAGAGTTCTTTATAAATTATATAGTGGTAATAATTTCTACTAGATTAAAGGTTGAAAATGAGCAAATAACGATCATAATAATAGACCTTTATGCAATGAAGGAAAAGATTACCTTTCAATACTTGTTGTGACGTATTAATATATAATTTCAAAATAATTTCTTTCATTTAAAATTAAAAAACATACCAGTTTTTCAATCAAATCGACTTATTTTCTCACATAAATTTCCATGAACTAATTTACCATACAAACCGATCGTAAAATATTCACATTTTATCACACTACGAAAAATGTTCTTCTATCGCCAAAGATTGTTAATTTCGAGCCTACATCCCCCAATCGAACACGTGTGTACACATTTAATGATGAGCCCGCTTGTCTGTGTGTTAAAATTTACTCTCACTTTTGCCCTGCCCCACTTGTGACGAATTGCGTTCGCAAACCTGTCCCAGCGGTTATGAGGCTCGTGATGCAACCACTCTCGATTTTAGCCGTTAAATATCTATAAAATGCGTTGTATAATCGCTCGAAATTAAAAAGGAAAAAACGCTAATCGTTCCCGCCGCCAAGCCGATCGAAAATCGACGGGTGTTTTGAAAATGCTGTCGGGTATTTTCGAAATGTCGTCGAACGCCCGAGTCTCGTTCTGCAATGATAAGTTGGGAATCGAATTAAGGTAATTATTGTCGGTAGTCATGTGCTAAATTCTTTTGCATTCTCGTATTTGTATACTGTTCGTAGTTTTATCCCTGTAAGTGAAGCTTTTTCGAAAATGTTCTTAGATGTTTAGATAAACAGTTTTACAAACAAAAGGTGTGAAAATTTAGTAGTGTTGCGAAGATGGTTTTAAAATGTATGTTTACTGGAAAATATCTCACTTTTGAATATTTGTGTAAAGTCACGTTGATAAACTTTCTAGTAAAAATAAATACTCTTCGTAAAAAGAGTATTGCTGACCTGAAATTAATGAAGTTATAACCTTCCAAGTTTCATTAAAAAATCAAAAATTAATTCCACGCTTCAATTCGAACCAATATAGTTTTATTTATTCTGTTGAGATAAATTGCAATTGGTAAATGAAATTTTATAACCAAATCAATTTCGCATAAAGTTTTTCAATAGCGGATACATCATTACAAAAATATCTCGTCTCGCCGACATGCAAATCGTTTTTGCTATAAAATTTTAATGAATGTAGTATAAAAAGCAGATCGAGAGCAAGTTTTTTTGATTTCCCGATTTCACTATATGTACGGAAACTGCAAAAACAAAAGCGGCACTTACAATGGTTCTAATAATAATCATAGAACAATGGTTCTCGCAATCGTCCGCTTGCTCTAGCGTGACCCAAAAAACATGTCAACCTTTGACAATTAGCGGTTGCACATAGAAAAAAGCACACGCACATAAAGTAGAAAAGAAAACCACTTATGTGTGTTATAATCAAAGGTCAATTTTCTAAATTTTATTCTAATAATAGAGTCCGCAAAGAAACTTGTCTTTGATTCGGCGTTAAATAAAAAGCACGTAACTCGCATCGAAGCCTTATCAGATCACGAACTTAATGTCGCCTATACGTAGAATTACTCATACAAACATATTAAAAATTCATTCCATGCCGAACCCGCTCGATTTTTTATACTTTGAAAAGGGGGAAATGAAGCTTTCTAGGAAAAACGTGAGCGCAATTTAACCATGGAAAGTTTCTTGGAAATACGAACATGCAATTTTAAAAAGCGCTGTTAGCTACGATCACGAATTCGGTCAAAGCCCATTGAAAAATAGGGAAAAAATGAAGTACAAAAAAAATTAGCGACGGTACTTTTGTACCGTCTGTGCATCACATTAGGTACTATGTACAGAGAATGTTTAAGAAAAATGCCGGGGTCGTTTCTTCACGGATTTTCGTGCGACAATTGTGTCCGTGTCGTTCTTATAATACGTCTAAAGATGACCGTTTTATATCGCCCCGTTGATGATGATCACACGTAACAGCCATTTTTCTCGATTTCTCACAGGAAACGCTCGCGCCGGTCCATTGTTCGGATTACGAAAACAATACGGATTGTATGCCGGTCAGGCGTATTAAACTTGAAAAAAAGTGTGTATTTTCAAAATTGGTCGGTTCTTCTTTGAGCTTTTGTTGAATATAAATCAAGTGCAACTTTGTTGCTGTATATGTTAAAAAATCGTAGAAGTGACGCGACGTTTCCTGCGCGAAATTGGATCCAGGATATCGACAGATGAGTGCGATAAAACCGCATATTGCCCATTATAAATTGCAAATACATTTTATCGGAATCTAGATGAAATTCACATCTGGTCACGATTCGAATCACGTACATTCATACAAATATTTGGAAAACACACCGACCCGCAAATGTAAATACATCACAAGCGTGCCACGAAGCAACAACGATAATTTCAACCGTCAAAATTCGTGAACGAAATAATTTGACGCGTTAATTATCGGGACGCGCCCTTACACCGAAATCGTACGAAAATCGATCGGAATTCTGTAAAATGGACGGCACGCGAATTTATTTTCGGCTTCGAATGATTGATAACTGGCGCCCGCCTTATCATCAATCACGGGGCCGCATCGTGGGAATGCTAGGCCCAGCTCGAAACAATCATGATAAAACGAGAATGATGCCGCCGAGCAGCCATTGTCGGCGCTTGGTCGATTACCGATGTCAAATCCGGGGACAAACGTTAAGAAAAATTCGGTCGAAATCGTAAAAGTGCGAGAAAAGATTGATACGAGTGCTATTGTTTTAAATGAATTTTTTTTAAACCAAAAAAACTTTTATTATATGAGTGTTAAGAATGTTTTTTGAAAAAAAAGCTTCATTTTGTAATGAATTCGTTTCGCATTTTGCCCTAAGCTAAATTCAAATTTGATTACGACCTTTCATTACATCATAAAAAAATGTCAACTCCAAAAAACCGTAGAGCCACGAGCCGTTTATTGACCGTCAAAGACGACGGCTAATGACCGCGACTATAATTTAATACAATATATAATAACGCGGACTCGTGCCGGATACACACCTATACTCGCTACGTGTAATTCCGTATATTTTTTCATATATTTCGGCTAACGTGTACAATTTTTTTTTCGGGAAAAATTTTCCCGCAAACGACCGCCGCTCGGTAATGAACAATGCGTGCCATTGTGGCATTATGGCCCCCAGTACCCGAATAGTGGAGAACGTAATCTCGACGCGTATAAAACCGTCGTTGGCTTCGTCATTATATAGAACGACGGTGCTCAAACTTTCGTGCCTAGTCTCGCAGGGGCTATTTTTAAAATGGTCGTTATCGAATTTCGATACGTTTCCTCCGTGGACTCGTTCGTTTGCGAGCGCTTTCCCGAGTTTCGTTTGTTTTAAGAATTTGTAAAGTATGGTTACGCCTATGAGATTTTGACGTGTACAAAATTCTTCAGAAGATATCGATAATGTATACGTATTTCGATATTGAATTATATTAAACGATTCAGCTATTGTGGAATGAAAAATTGTAACCGATGAATGAATTTAAGCGATTTCCGTATAAGATAAATTGAATGAAATTGTTTAAATTTATCAGCACTTAACACTTCCATAAAATAAAATATATATAATTAAAATTTTTCTTATGTAGGTTTATAGCACGTACACGATATAAATATACGTTGAATTGTTTACGAGATGAATTGAGATATTGTTAATTGAGTTTATAAAAAATAGTATAATAATCAGTTAGCAATTTTTCGCGTTTTTCCATAAAAGTCGCGTAACGGTTCTGCAAATTTCATAAATGTTTAGTGCAATTGAAATAACATTTTTTTTTATGAAATTTAACGGCAACACGTACGAAACGATTACAGAAACGACAGCACGTGGGTCGGTTTAAAAGCGAGAATAATAATGCTAGGATGAAAATCAATAATAAACGCTTTAAAGAATGAAAATCTTCGTATGTAGGCGTCGATGGAAAGTGAAGACAATGAATCACGTCTTTTGTAAACTTTTGACACGCCTATTAATTTTTATTAATATAACAAAATTATGAAGCGATATAATAAATTGCTTGCGGTTTTTCGAGTTCTTATGGAAATTATTGTGTATGTTGAAAAACGAACCCGGATTACAAATAGTATAACGTTTTCGAACGAATTGTAAATGTGAGTGCATTGTTGTCAGTCATTTATAAATTTTCTTTTCTTCTTTGCAGACACTTGATTGATCGGCGCAGCTCATCTGGAAAATCAAGGATTAATGGTGAGTAATTTTTACGCATTTTATTATAAATTCCTTGTTGAAAAAATTAAATTATTTATGATAGAAATCGTTTTAGTTAAAAAAATGTAAAAAAAATTCATTCCGTGATAGTTAACTAGCTTGTATAACTGAAACATGTCCAATTTGTTTCAATAGCAAAACAAACAGCAATACGATATTCATAGAGGTGCAGCAATTATCCTTTATAAAACTTTCACAAGAAAAGATATTTTTTCTGAAACGACTCAATGGCAAAAACCTTTCGTGAATACTTAAATATTCTAGCCAATTTGAAAATATAATTCAACAACGACATTAACCGTTCGACATAGCGGTTATTCGAAAAGAGCATTATTGAGCGACGCGTACGAACGCGGTGCGGAAATGAAATTCGAATTTTTCCTCGGAAATCATAATTTATGGAACTGGTATAAATCAAAAACATACACACGAGTCCACATATACGAAACACATTAAATTGTGTGATATATGCGGGCACTGTTTGCGTTTGTGTGTACGTAATTGGCGTAGATCGCGTGCAGTGTGCGACGCGAATCGTCCTTTTGCCAGACGTGGCCGCCATGTATTTCTTATCAACATTTTTCTAAAGGAGGGTTAAATCGGGAACAGTTTAATGTTAAAATGCTGAGGTCACTCACCCCTAAATTTATCTAACACGTATGTAACTGACAGACTGGAAATGACTGGCATTACCGTGAGAGTTATGCAAGTTTCATTTTTTTGATTCAAATCTATTTGAAAAAAATATTAATATAGATTTGTGTATCGTATTTATGATGATTTTTATTTTTATATTATTAAATTTTTAAATATATTATGACAAAAAAAAAATCAAAGTTTTCAGATGTTGTTATTATATAAAGTGCGCACAATTGACCGAAATCTTTTGTACAATATTTGACAATCTTCCAGAATGAACTTACTCATAATTCAAAAACTCAATCAAAGAACAAATCCAGAATTTTGATTCAAGTTAAATTTGCGATTCGGAATTAATGTGGTTGGAGCATAAATCAGAGTTTTTCGTGGGCGTATGTGTACGGTCGCCATGGCCACCCGGCGCGCCAACACAAAACAACCCCTATTTTCCGCCCCCGCAGAGAGTTTGATCGATGTTTGGCTAAAAGCGGGGTTGGGTTGGCTTTTGCCAAAACGCGAGTTGAAAATCACCGTCTGGAGCATAATAGATTGCTTCGGCAATAAATAAAAGGCGAGCTAAGAATTGATTCGCACGAAACTCGGAAACCCGCCTATAATATCAACGTCGCGGTTGATTTGCAGCCCCTAATCATATTCGTGATTAAAATAAATGTTCATTCAAAAATATACAAATTTGTTCGACGATATGAAAATACTTCGATTCTCGTTTATAAGGAACGAGTTCGTTTCGGTCGAAAGCAGGAATTTAACACGGTTGCGTCAACTCGTGGATTTTCAGCAATTACGATTACATCGTACCGAAATGAGCTTGTTCAATTATGTATTACAAACACACGTTTATTATACTGTGTGTGTTTGTATAATACAGTTGGTGATTACGATTACCCAACGTTGTCGTCAATTTTATCCAAACAACGATGCGCTCGTCGTAGTAGGTAATTTGATTCTATCGAGAATCGATCACGGATCATCGTCCGGGATCGACGGTAATTTACCGACCGATTTCGGTGAATTACCTCCGACGTGTGTTTGCTTATTGAATTTCGAAAATGTTTGTGGATAAACAACAATTTCGCGTCGTTTCCATGCGTATCCAGTACGTTATCGTACATATATTATTCAGTAGAAAGCGCGTTATAAACAATATTGCACGCACGCAACTTTTCCGACTGTACACGTAGTTTTTCCTTTTTTTCGTGATTAATAATCACTCCACTAACGGAGGGCTATTCACGTGAAATATCCACGTGTAAAAAAGTAAATTAGCTTTCGTGTGTAAGGCCCTAGAACGGCCATATGGTAATTTCCACGGAAAGTCGTTTCCGCTCCCCGGCTTTTTGGCCGCGGATTTACATCCCTAATAATGGGCCCGAGCGCGTTTTCCCACTAAATATTTTCAATATAAATGTACGCACGTAGGAAAGAACCCTTGATTTATGCTATGAAAAGATTTTAATATAGACCCATAGAAACTTTAGAGTGTCGATATGATTAATGACGACGCTCTCGCTTTTGAATTGAGGCCGATTGCGACTGATGGTACCGAAATTGTTTCTTTTTCATGATACGTTTCGGCATGCCCGGGTTTTTCGCACAATAGGTCTAGACCGGTACCAAGCACCGATTTTCCACATAAGTCGTTCCATCCCGTCCACCCTTGTTTCGATCGACTTTTTACTGTGTTATTTCGTTTTACATGATTCATGGAAAATTTGTATGGACGCCATTTACGTAGCGCCACTTTTGGATGCGTTCAACAATAAAAAAGCAATATAAATTAACATCTACGTGTTTTCAATTTGAATAAATAAAATTTTAATTTTTACGTTCCATGAATTTGAATCATTTAATTAGAACTTTGCGAACCCTTCGTTTTATTTTCAAAAATGAATATTTATAAAAGAAATCCGTCGTTAAAGCAATTTCAGCCAGTTCTGACGTATAATATTTTTTTTGTAAAATAAAAATAAATTATCTAGAATCTATACAACCCTATATAATATAATATCGTATTCAACCCTGTCAATGTGTAAATCTAGATTCTAGATTAACACATTGACAGGGTTGTATACGATGCGCTTTTGAATAAATTGCAGTTTTATTGCAGAACTTAACAGATCCCGCTTTTTATATTCGAAGCGTTAATAGATAACGCGATTGTTCCACAGTGCAGTTATAGCTCGAAGCAAAAAACATATAAATTGGATCGATATTAAATTTTATTGTATTTCCTCGACATTTATACCTGCCGAAAGTCGACCTGGCGTCAATTTAGAAATCGTATTCAAATGTTAAAAAAAAAGCAGAACGGCCGAAGCGCACATAACGATGATTTGTGAAAATGGACTAACTGTTTTTGAACGACATCGAGCCGGCTTTGATTTCTAACGTATCGATCGAATTGACGACACAAATCGATTGGTATTTTCGACATGTTTGTACGTCTCGTCAAGCGGACAACTCGCTCAGAATACACAAAAGGGTACTCGACAGTTAATGAAACACTGAAACACGTTTAGATTTCTCATGGCGCTCGAGTGTACGTGAAATACAAACACGGCAAAGCGCTCATTATGGCATAGTTCGAATAATCGAAAGGTCTTTCGTGTCAGGTCTGGTGGTTATGTGTATACGGTGTTAAGTGCTTCCATTGTCTCTTTTTTTCGTGTGATCGATTAAAATTTTTGTGTCGTGTATGGTTTTTAAAAGCGCAACAATGTTGTTGAAATTGCGTGGGTTTTCATGTTGAGGTCGTTACTCATCTCCTGCTGATCTATGAGACGCGATGTCTGCTTTGCAATTCAATCGCCGATATTATTATAGAGAATATGGCGGTATAATGTGTTAACCATTATATATTATATATGTTGGATTAATATTCTAGAATAATGATCGTAATATCGTTTAATTTGAATAATTGTCGGATTTGATTGAAATTTTCGTACGTAACTGTTGTAGCTTGTATTAAACGGTAACACGAAATCGTGTTGTATACAAATTTTAAACAACTTTAGCTAAACATAAACTATTTATAACAAGACAATTGCAGCCGCAGGTTTTTAAACGAGCTGAAATTATTCATGGCTTTTGTTGTTGCACCATTAATAATAACATAAAGCACGTGCTGTATTTCACATAAATATTATAATAATTTAATAAAACAAGAATACTTTGTTTGATAAATTTCCGATATCACAAATACCTAACACATTGAAAGCGTATTTAAACCGAAATCCAGGAACATCGCAGATTCACATGACGAAATGTTAAATGTTAATCAGATAAAATCATAACTATACGTCTCTGCAATATACGACGTCGAAATTCTCGCCGTTCGGTTAAACTTTGCCATTCTTCATACACCTGCTTAGTTAGATCCGCCGCGAAGAATCGTGACCGTTTTTTTATTCCACCATTCCACCTATTTGATCGTATATACAAAAATATTTTATCCGTTGCACTGGCCGGTTAATAAGGAACAGCCTAGTACAAAAAAGAGAGCCACACGCACGCAAACATTCAAATTTTTTATGAGCCGAATAACGGAAAGCGATGTAAAAAATTTTCTTTAACGGCGGGCTCGTTAAGTATATTGGCGGAGTGATGAGTCGCACACTTCACACCGATTGTGCTTCTATATTACGATAATAATAATCGTTATTGTTTTCGGCTAATTGCTGCCTTTTGTGTTTTTACTTTCGTGCGAAATCACTTTCGCTCGATGTGCCGTCATTGTTTCGTTACACAATCGAGAGATTATTGAAAATTGCGACTGCCCTACGACTTATCGGCTCCTTGTATATAAACAAAATGTTGTGACAGGTCAAAGCGGTGTTTAGAACCAGCCGTTTAATTGTTACATATAAATTATAAACGAGATGTTGACCGGTTTTGTGCAGCGTGGTAAATTGCGCTATAATTCGCGTCTGTATGGAAAAAAGCTCAAGGACGGCAAGTTTGGAGGACATTGGGACAAAAACAAGGATTTTAAAAGGCTGTCGTGGACCTTGGCACTGGGAGAATTCACAGGAGTTATGATGAGTACCCGTGAATTTCCTGATGCCTTAGTTCAAGGTGGTCGTATTCATCGTATGTGCAGTAAACTGGAAGATGCAGAAGAAGAACTTTTAAAGGCTCTAGAAGTATTTGGGAAATTTTTATGTTGTCGATCAAATTAAATTTTAATGAGAAAATGATTAAGATTTGATAAATTTTAACACGGTGCATAAATCCAAAACGCTATATAATAAGTAATAAAAATTGATTCGTCGAAGAATTTTTAGATCAAGAATTTGATAACATACAAATATAAAAATGATACTTCAAATAACGATTCTTTATTGTATAAATCGGAAAAAAAAACTCAATGGGTGGGAAAGGCCCCCATAGTAGATTTACCTATGACGATGCGTATAATGTGCGGGTAATGAATGGTATTTTTATGCGACGAAAAAGTATTAATAAGTAATATATGAATAATATAATTATTGCGTGACATCATGATCTCAACACCTGTTGCTTTAGGAAATATGCTTGTTTATTTTACAAATGTTTTATATTAATTGACTGTACTTCAGACGTATCGTTTGAGTCATCGTCACACATTCGACGATGATTACATCCAATTTTCGAATAAAACTATCATTCAATTATAGCAAAATTTACTACAAAACCCTATCGACGCATAATTTTCCCATTCGAACAACATCAGCATGCGCCAAATCGAATTTTCACCCATAGTCGCAGTCATATCGCGCGCATCAGAATCACATTCGAAGAAGCGTAATTTTCAAAGCGCGCACACACACACGATACGATAATTTCGCATTAGTTCGATAATCACGTCGTAAATATTTCTCGGTAAGAGTGTCGAACGATTCGTTTAAAATTCCCGATGGTGGACCGCGACGTTTCGACTCTTCTTCGGAACGCGCCGGAACACGCGACGATGACTACAAATGACGGTGGCCGACACCATCAGGCCATACTAGACCAATAAAGTGCTTGATGACTTTCTATCGTACACGTTTTTTTGTTTTTGGGATGGCGTGGTGTGCACGAAATGTCTGTGAATAGGGGATCGGTGAATTTTCAAATGTCTTTCAAATAGCTCGTGTAGACTAGTGTAGTGAAGTGTAACTATAGGGTTCGTCGGAAAAAATGGTTTATTTGAGAAATTTATTTGTAAATTGAAATCTTTGTTTCTGAAAAAAAAAAAACTTTATTGATATTGAACATATATTTTTATTTTTTTATATTTTCAATTAACCCCGATTGAGATTTATTTTTAACGCATATACCCCTCTCATTGATGACGTTAATTTAGTTAATATAGTTCAAATATTTTCTCTAGATAAAAATTTATATAAAGTTTTATAGTACGTGATATATATTTTTTGAACAATTAATTAGAAAATATTTTCATTTAAAATTGAGTTTTTCTGGTGGACCATATACTACATAGATATTATTGACAATTCAAGGATTTTTTTTCTATTGATTTTTCATTAAATTTATATATTATACATACACTAAAAAAAGATACACGAAAATCAAATCAGCTGACAACTGATATCACGACAAACTAAATTATTCACCATTATTATACAGTCACTTGAAGCACAAATGCATCTATAAAACGACCATTCAAACTTTTTTTTTTCACTTTTTATATTCTTTATACCCAAAAAACAGCATAAATTAATAACAATCATTTCAAATATACTTCAAAGTTGATCTCGACTTCATTTATAACGATCAAACCAAACTTATCAACACACAGAGCGCCTGCCATAAACCTCAGACTTCGGGGGGAAAACCACAGTTTTCCACCGCCCAGATTTTCATTTTTCAGCCACACACAGGCTGAAAGCAGAAAAGCACATGTATCGACGTCACTCGCTTAGCAGATTACATCTGTTGTTGCGTTTCGGTCGCTTGGCTACAGGCCGTTTATCTGATCCGGTCACTAGCTGGCGAGCCGGACTCGTAATTGCCCCGCAACACTTGTGATGTCGACTTTTATACGTTTTATTTTTATTTTTTTCACCGCGTGTATTTGTTAATTTTTATTTAAGGGTGCCTCGGGCAGTGTAAATGTTTGCTTTGCCGGAAAACGCCTCGCGGGGTGTTGGGGTGGTTCGATTTGGACGACGCTTTGACAGGTCGTAATCGTTGTTTAAAATGTTTCGTAATGTCGTCGTCGTCGTGATGACATTGTAATTGATTTTTGTTTGCTATGTACACGCCGCGTCGAAATAATCGAGTGATTTTGTCTGGTGTGTCTAAACCGTTTTATTTTTATATCCGTACTAAATCATGTCGGGTTCGTTAAGTAGATCTAGCTATTTTTTGTGAACATTAATATAAGCGATTAGAAATTATGTGCGAAGGTGAACTGTTATTTTATATTATGTGATTATTTCAGCTATAATTCACACAATAACCCGCTAATTAATTAAGTAATAAATAAAACAAATGATTAATTAATCAAAGTAAAGAGCGCAATTATTTAAACGAAACATTATTTAATTTCAAACACGTAAAGCCGAACTTCACTAACATTCCCATCACACCAAAGAATCATCAAAAGCCCGGAGTGCGGAGGGGTCATCGCAAGAAACTATCCACCCCCCCTGTCGGTTCCTTCAACCCTCCCCTAATTCACCACCCCCGACAGCCCAGGGGTGGCCATTTCGGGCAGGGGTGGGTGGCGAGATTGTGTTGTGGCGTGACCGGCGGCCATTAGTCGCTTCCGCCGATACCGTGAGCCGATAACGGGAGGGCAGGGTCAAATGCACACACGCCTCTACTTTTTTCTTTATTATTTTCATTTTGGGCTATATTAATTTCTGAGCGATGCCCGCTTGAAGTGGGTGACGAATTTCACTCGGAAGTGCTCGCTGGAGTTTTTCTTTTCGGGGATGTTTTGGTGGTGTTGTAAACGTGTGCGCGCGTGATTTGGTCGGTGTGCGTTTTTGATTTGAAAAAAAAAATCGATTATTTTTTCGTTCATTAACGAATTATTCATGATTGACCTTCTTTATATCGTGTTGTTAAATCAAGTCGATATATCTGATGATGTTTTATAGAATGTTCATAAAAAAATTGTAGACAAACGTACAAATGAGGATTATAAAAAATGAGATCTGCGTTCAACATATACAGTTATTGAAAAAAATGTAATAGACACCCTGTTTCTTTTGAAATCATGTGAAATAAATTAATAAAATTTTATGATTCATTTTCATGCCGACTGTTATTTCTTTAATATTTACTTTTCTTTGAGTAAGTGACAGTTTTAAAAGTTTTCGATCAAATTATGTACTGAAATTAAATAAAAAAATTGTATGAAAGTTTCCAAAATCAATTACGCTTATTATATGTATGAAAAAATGCATTAAGATTAATTCACTCAAATTATATTAACGAACTGGGGGAACTTATATCTACACATCCCATAAAATTTCGATATGTTAATAGTAATGGAAAAATCAAGATTAACGTCAGAAATAAAATATTAAAAAGCCAAACGAAATCACTGACTCATATTAATTAAGATACACGATATGAAAAAATCCTTTCAACACGAACGACATTAACCATAATAAATTTACGATCCGACCAATATGAAAGCGCCCGCTCGAGAAAACGGCGCACACAATACGTCCGCGCTTTAATGGATCGCTCGTATTTCCGACGCTTTTCCGTTTTTTCGTCGAACACTAAAATCACCATAAACACAAGCCGAAAACCGACCTTTCGAGATTTACGTCGATTTTTCGTGCAGAAAGGGCGCATTGGGAACGACGACTCGGAACAATAATTACGCACAGCATAATGAACGCTCGTGGAAATTTCCGACGAGCTCGCACACGCACGTATACGAAATTACCGACGGTGTATTTATACACAAAATTGTGTGTATGTGGATTTTGGATGTGTATGTTAATGTGTTTAATATTTTTCGGAGGTGTATGCGCTGTAGGGTCAGTATTTTCGGGGCGTTTTTGGTTGTTATGTATCATTTCTGTGAATCGGTGGTGTGTCAAAGTTTATTTTATTTTGATGTTTCTATATTGTTTTATGAAGATTTTTGGAGCTACTTATTATTATTATAATTTGAGTATTGCTAAAAAATTAGATTATGTAAAATTTTGGTAAAGAATTTTATAAGATGCGTTAGAAAATTTAATTTTTTAATCTTTTAATGTTTGATGTGAAAAAAATGGAATTATTATACTGAAAAATATGAAGTTGTCCAAAATGATACTAGTGTATTATATCTATTACAATTATGAAATTAAATAATTTTTAAAAGAAAACATATTGTTAGTAATATAATATTTAAATATTTTTTTATGAAATGAAGTAGGTATCAAAATCAATTTTAATATACATATTCACAGATATAAAAAAGGTGCGATTTAACTATACATTAAAAAAATAAAGATTACACCTTAAAACGAATTACTTGTGCATTAGAAAAATATACGATGTAAATTATTTCTCATGCATTAAAGAATCGCGTATCGAGCATCAATTTATTCGTAGTGTGCAATGAAAAGAAAATTTTGTGCATTATAAAGTGAGCATTATGAATATATAACAATTTTCAAAAACACAAATTTCACGAAATCCAACGACGAATTTTCCACATGCACAACTATTGAACATTACACATAATAATTTTTTTGATATTATTATTATGATATTATATAATACATGACAATTATTATATTACACATGATATTTTTATATTACACATGATAATTTTTTTGATATTATACATGATAATTTCCTATAATCGAAAAAAATCCCGAAAATCCCGATGCGTAATCCCTGACACGCAAACGGACACAAACATCCTTCGTAGTTATACAAAAAGTTTCCGGCGCTGCACAAAAAGAGGTGAAGCGGGTTAACGATCGGTTATGAGCGATGATGGCGATCGTCGGCCCGCACAGGTAAAGGCAAAGGGCCCCCTGCACACACGACACCGTGCCCTCGTATACTCGCCTAATTGGTCGACGACCCATTTCGCCGACGGCCATGTCCCCCGTGTTTGTATGTGTGTGTGTATGCGGAAAATGTTTTCGGTTTTAAAGAGTTTTTCCTTGAGGAAAGTTTTTGGTTTGTGTGTCGAATTTTAGTGGAACCAAATTGTAATTTGTGTGGAATTAAAGTTTTCGGTTTTTGTTTCATGTGTGGAAATTAATTTTTGTGTGCCTGTATTGTTGTGCGTTTGGTTCGTGTATGTTATCTGGGGTTGATCGAACGCGATAAAGTTGAATTAATCACTTTAACGCCTGAAATATTATTTTCATCGTTTAGAATTTGATTTGGAGAACGCTGAATTCCAAGTTTTTTTTTTAAAACGAGTGAATCGGTGACGAATATCAGTGCCGAACAATAAATTGTTCAAACATGACTAATTCGCGCTAGGAATACCAGACATTATGTCAATTACAAACCCAACAGTATAAATAACGCGAATTTACAACGCAACATAAAATCAATATCGGAGAAAGAACCAGAAACTTTTAACGATTCTAATAGAAGAAAAAAACACAACAATAGACAGCAGCTTCCAAAAAGTGGCACACAGAATCGAACGAGAAACAATCGAGACACAAACGAGATGACCACATGAAAAAAACCAAAACAAAAATAAATAAACGAAAAGAACATAATAGAACACCCAATCGCGTGCCAAACCTCCGCTTCTCAAACGACTCACGAAAATTTCGGTATGGGCACGGCTGTGATTTATCGAACTTTGGCCATCAGCGCAGTTTGAGGACCATCGGCTGCCCGTATTGGGTGGCCAGGTGTGCTCGGTCATCGCACAATAAAAATTAATCAATATGTCAATTTGACTGTCACATATTAACGGTAATCGCGCGCACGAGCTGCCTTCGTCACTTCTATTCTTTTATGCTGTTTTTTCAACACTTTTGAGATGTTTTGACCCATTTCGAACCGAGTGATATACGGTGGTGTGTCATTTTGACATGTTCGTATTTTTTTAATGAAAATAAGGCTAGTTTCGGGTGTGCTTGAATAATGTAAATTTTTGTATAGGAAGATAAAGATTCGTTCTAAATTTTTTGTCTTCGTTTTATTTATAAAGATGACCACCTTGCGTTGGAATTATTTATTTATTTTATGCGTTGCATCGATTCGAAATGGATCGTCGATTTAATTACATTCGAAATAGACTGATCACATAGGAAATGTTCATTAGATAATTTGATATATTATTTTCATTTATCAAACTCATCAATCAACTTAAAAAAAATGGCACGATTTTCATTCTCGAAATTAGCTCAAATTTAAATAATTCTTTTTAATAAAATTTGTAATACCGTTCGTATTCCAAAGTGCAGGTTCAACGAAATGAACTTCGCAAATTATCATGTCTAGCATATATTGACAGCAAATTTCACGTCATGCTTTTGAGCCCGTTTATGCAATTATATTTGCAATTTTCTCAACTATCTGCGAATATACGAACTATTATTATAATAAAAGCAGCACGCTACCAGCTGAATAAAATGCGTTAAAAAAAAACGGCAAAACTTTCATACATAATATAAAATAACTTACATTTTCGCTCCCCCATTTGATGTAACCTTTACGTCGATCCACTTGTCCGCTGAACCGTTTCGACAAATCGACCTTTACAATATAAAAGGGTACATCGTACATACGCAAACATAGAAGCGCATAAGGCTTTTTAACGATTCAATTGATTATTTCCAACGTGTCCGCCGACAGGAAGCTGAAACAATGTCCGCCGAATACCGAAGGTGTCCAATTCTATCGGTCCATTGTTACAAACTGGTCAGATTCGAGATAACGATGCTTACCGAAAAAAAGATCGTAGGCATTTCGTTTTATTTCATTTCGATATATGGGTGAGTGGGCGTCGTTGATTCATGGGATCGCGTTTCGTTTTATCGGCGGAACGATTTGAAAGGTTATCTATTATTGTGGACGAATTGGTTTTATTCGCGTCATCGTCGAGTGTGTGATTTGTAAATTTGCTCGAGTGTTACAGTTCGTATGAGTGCGGTGTGCTTTACGCATTATTGTCGGATTCGAGCCGTATTCTGGTAACATCCATTTCACAGAGCTTTGACCTCTTATGCCTTTGTTCCGTTTGTTGTCTGTTTCGTTGTAGCATTAAAAAAGCGACGTTGTTTTTTTTATTCAATATAACGTACATGTAATTACATAAAATTCGTTATAAATATAAATTATTCATAGAAACACACAAGCGCATAATTAACTTAACAGTATTTTTGATTGAGCGATAACACAAAAAGATCGAGTGCCAAACAACAGATAAAATTTTTGAACATTTCAAAAAAACAGTCAACGTCCCCGGTTCAAATGCAGTCTAAAAATAAAATTTTATTGATCGGATCGATACGCCTTTTAGGCAACACTCGAAAACACAGTTCGCGCCGAAATAAAAATCGGATTCCACAATGAAATAAAGGTGATTGATGATATGTGCTTTTTTATTATCGTCAGCACGATGATGGGGAACTAACTGCAGTTCACGGTGGCCGATGAGTCATCGGGCACGGCTACCGAGCAGACGTCGACACATTAACACTTCATGTGTGGCGAGTTTTGACTCTTCGTTGGTTTGTTGACAAGGTCATTGTCAGTTGTTTCTGAACGGTAGACTGATCATGATTATTGGGAAGAAATTTTAAAATATTTTTTTAAACTGAGGATATGTGGAATGGGTTTTTGTTCCGCTCGCGCGTCGGTGTCTTTTGGTAAATATTCATGATGTAAGAATTTTTATTGGAAAATTTTCAAAATGATACGAGAAAAATAATCTGAAAAGGTTGTTTTCAGATCAGTGCAAGTCAAACTAAATTTTCAAAAAGTATGTTATGAAACTATGTTTGAATATGTTGAAATAGAAATGAAACAAATTTAAAAGATAATCCATTAAGTTTCAGTTTTCTTATTGTTTTTCTCTCAAAATCAAATTCGTTTGAAATTATGTGGAAAATATACGGCTCAATTTTTGAATACTTTCAAATACATGAAATCATCGGAAATTTTCTATGAAAAAGAAACCAGCCACAACGTAATAACTACCTTTGATTTTAGCCTTTCGAAAATCGCGCACCTTTTATCGTGAGCTTCTACGAAAATATAAAGTTTACACATACACAAATACATATAAATCCTCCATAAGCACAAGAACACAAGCACACACACTCGTACACACCCATATATTTGACAGGCGGTTGATTGTGGTAAAGTTTAGGGGCCGCCGTTCGTTCGAGCCTGTGGATCGATAAATGTACCGCAATGCCGACAAGCCGGTCACGCAATCAGTTCCCTACTCTAACCATACTATACAATAATAACAACACACACGCCTGGCTACTGTACAACACACAACCTTCAAATTATAAGCCAGGGCAGTTGAACTGGCTGTAAATTGAGTCTCGTATGCTGAAAATTAATCCGCTCAGTTTGTTTTGTAGTGAAGAAGCGAGCAAATTGGCGCGTTTCCGCTGTATAGAGTTTTATTGTGCGACTGATTCTGTTTGAAGTACAAAGTCTGTATTAACTGCAATAAAATTGTACCCACTGCGTGGTGGTAATGCATCGTTATGCATAGTCAACAATTTGATTGCTCATAATGTCTATGGGGGCTAATTCGGTTTTTAATCATGTACGTGTTTCGCGTTTTTTTTTCAAATATGATTGCTTATATTGTACATTCAAAATTATCATGAAATTTATCAACAATATGTATTCTATTATATAATATTATAAAATATTGAATTTGGTTCACTAAAATGAGACTCATTAAAACTATTTAGTTATTATGATGAATCAAAAATATTTTCATCCATAAATAAATATTTTTTAAACGATTTGTCATTACTCTAATAATCATACAAACCGAAGCGATTTAGGTGCGGCTTATACCACAAACTTTGTTGTAATTGGTTGACGCGTCAATTATTCCTCCCACTATTGTTACCTTCACTGAAAATCTGAGCAATCCTTCGACATGGATGTTACAATTTCATTCGGCAAAACATTAAACGCTCCTTTTTATATTTCAGGTGTCTCACAAGAATGGAAGGTGAGGAGGAGGCTTGGAGTGACGCCGAGGTGTGTGTGTGGGTTGGAGGTCGGAGAAGATGGGTCAGCGGAGTCCGAAGCGACACCACGTGTGCGGACCTCGTCAAAGCACTGCTTCTGCACACGCCGCCGGCTCAACATCGCGAAGGTATATTAGAGGCGATCGGTGGCTATTATTGACGGGGAAAATAAAAGAGGGCGTCAGTTAAGATTTGCATGGAAACTTGTTTCAGGTAGTGGAAACGGAGACGCTGCGGGCGGCGGAAGATCCTTAGAAGAAGAGTGGGTGATCACGGAACGATGGCGCAGCGTAGAGCAACCTTTGGCGCCGAACGCGACCATTTTGGACATTTGGAATGCTTGGGGTGATGCACAATCTGAGGTATGTCGTAGCTGATTGCAGTCTCGAAGTGGGTTTTTTTTAATAATTGGTTTTTGACCTAAATATTTGATGATTGTAGATAAGGTTCAGTCTTCGATATGTGGAAAGCTCGGGTGATTCGGGATGCGGTAGTCCCCCAAGGGGATCGCCAGTATCTGCACGTCGCCGTCGTCCTAGACATTCTCGTCTTTTACCAGGATTGCTTCGTGCTCAAGGAGATACGTTGCATCGTCAAGCCAGGAAGTTGAGGTTCGTATTATATAAAATAAAAGTATTATGTATTTTTTTAATAAAAAAATAATCTATTATTCTATTTAATTAGGGAACAAGATCAACAAATAACGCACTTAGAAGAGCAGGCTCATAAAACTAGAATGGCTAAGCATGGTCCAAATTATTTACTCGAAAGTTATTTGCGTGATATTGCTAAACATCAAGAAGCGGTTGGTAAAAAAACTGATTCTAACGTTCAAGACGGTGAAGCCAATAAAGAAGTTGAAAATGTTAAGACCACTATCAAAGCTAGTAGTAACGAAGTGAATGAAAACCAAGCTCGTAGTAGTGAAGCTACTGACAGTCCCGCTGGGAATAGTGACAGCGGCGTAGGAGTAAGTGGTAGTCCTCAAAGACCAACAAAGAGGAGATCTAGAGGACGTCACTTACTCAGAGAGCATTATCTTACTAAAGAACTAGCAGATATATGCCAGATAAATTCAAATAGACTCGTGCCAACTAAGCCTGAGGACAATTCAGAAAATTCGTCTGACGAGCTGACCAGAGTACAACAACAAATAGACATATTAGAAAAATTAGCTATTATCAACAAGAGATTACAACGAGAAGAAGAACTTATGGTGAGATTGGGTGCTAAACTCAGAAGATACTTGAGTGAGGATCATATAAGCTATATTGAAAACGAAGAAGAAATCGTTACTATGCTAGGAAGTATCCGAAAGCAAATGGACGCCAGTTCTAAAGAAATAGAAAATACGGCCATGGCGATGGAAAAAACTTCTGACGAACTAGAAAAACGAAAAAAAATACTCAACGATTTATACAGGGAGCTGGAAGAAGAAGAACTTGAAAAACAAGCATTAGAGGTACAATTGAATCGATTAAATACTGTAGATGAGGAAGAACAATACACTCACTATGCAACAGACCAGCCTTTCAATGACAATGTGCAATATAATGTAGCTTTAGATATAAGTAAAGATCAATTTGTCGATGTCAACTATAATTTCAATGTTTCAAATTATCCATTAGACACTTTGGTTTGAAATATAGAAAACGTTTGTATATTAGTTAAAGCCTCAATGCTGAATCTTGTTTGAGAAAATCGAAGTACTCACTGAATTTAAAATATACCATTAAATTAAGTTTAGAATAATATTTACGTTTCAGTGAAACAATACTATCAATTTATAAATAATATTATCTGAAAATTTCTAAACTATCATTTAGGACATTCTTCAGTACTCTGATTTAGTTTATTTCTCAAAAATTTTTAATTAGATTTATCAAAACGATTCCTTTTGTCACCAGATAGATGTACCTCAAGCTGAAATATTTTTTCAAAGTTGAATTTGACAATAATTTGTATATAATCAATATTGAATTTTCATATTTTTAGAAAAAGATTATGTATTATATTTGTTAAACATACGGTGCTATCATTAAATGTATATTTGTATTTAAATATTTTTCCTTTAAGCAACGAAACAATATGCCAAACGATTAATGAAATATTTTATATGATTTTTACCACATATTAAAAATGACTTAATAAATTTTATATATATATATATACATATATGTACGTTATAAATGGTAGTAAGATTAAATGTTAAAAAACTAACATGGAATAAAAAGAATTTAGATGAATTTAAAAAGCATAGAAATATAAAACACATATTTAAAAAATTTACTGATTCATATTATATTATAATTTACATTTGTACGATTGTTAGATTGATTTTGAAATGCATCCAATTTTTTCTTACTACCTCTTGTTTATGTATTAACGCCAACTAATAATATCAACGAATTCAAATTTTTTACCTATTGTTATAAATAAAACGAATATTTTGAAAAAAATTGAAAAGCATTTTATTTATTAAGACATACGAAAAATAAAATAGAATCAATTCTGCTCAGTTATTATGTGGCCGACAACATTGATCAAACATATTATTTTGCACACAACAAAAATCCCAATAAGAATTAGAGCGTGAGAAATAATTAAACAAATTTGATCAACATTGTCGGCCACAAAAATCTTTACAAAGGTAAACCAGGTAAGAGTGGACAGAAATATGATAACAGATTAGAAAATCCAATATAAAATCGCTGGAAAAATACTGAGAAGCAACTACAAACTTTTCATTGTTTGATTTAAAGTCACGAGGTTGTAATCTGTCATTCAAATTTATTCTGTCTCCATCGCCACCTATATGAAATAAATTATGTATTGAAAAATGTGGATCACAATAAGAATCAAATAAGTAAATAATTTACCACTGGAGTTGGATCTGCCGGTTCGTCGGGCTTGTCGTCCCCCGGAGGAGCACCACCATCATCTCCGTCACCTGAGAAGTTTCCACCTCTTCTTTCTTCGCCTTCAACCAATGCTAAGAACATTTTTGTTTCTAATTCACAAGATACAGTAAAATCACGAGTTTTTCCAACAATTCCAATAGAAACATTCTATAAAGTGAAATAAAGAATAATGAAAAATGTGAACATTTTTACTCTCTAACAAGTCTTAATTTTAATAACATAAAGGTCAGTTCTCCGATAACATACAGAAAAATGACTATTACATTTACCTTTGAATTGAGATCCAAGTCATTAGGCAAAGTATCACGCAATGCACGTAATCCATGAGCAACCAAATCATTCAATTCACAGTTTGAAAGTTCTGAAAGATGGCGTTCAAGATAAGTACGTGCAGATTGAGATCGAGCTCCAATTGCCATGGCTATACAATCAAAATAATTAGCTGATGGACATGTTTGATAAATATGAGGCCCTTTGTCCTATAAAATAAGAAAATAAATGATTAAAAAGAAAAACATAAAGAATTAAATTTTAACTTACATCAAAACCAGCGACGAGAAGGCCAACACCAAGAGGACGTTTATCGTAACGTTGTGTGCATACTTGTAACTTGTTACCAACGGCTGCAATGAGTCGTCCGACTGGTAGCGGAGCATCGTGAGAATATCTTTGATTCAAGCATTCAGTACGCATATACCGGCTACAAATAAATAATTAGGTAAGTCTTTTGTATAACATGGCAAAATGTTTGAAATTTTTTATTCTGTGCTCAAAACAGCTATTAATTTCTATGCTCAAAGACAAATTTGACAAGCAATAAATGAAGGCATTCGAGAGAAGTTAAACATAGTCATTATTATGAAAAAGGTTAAAAATTATGTTCTAAATTAAAGAGACCAAATTTTATATTTTTAATTAGGAAAATGTGCACATAATAAATCAATACTTTCACTTATTAGAATAGAAAAAATTAGTGGAGTTTAAAGAATTAATGAAATAAAAAGAAAATGAATTGTTTCAAAATTTTAAAGTTCATTAACCTTAACATTCTCGCATCAGCCGTGAGTCCAGCGATGGAAATCCCAATATGAGCATCGATGGGTATAAGTTTATCTTGATGAGCAGATAATTCACTGGTGGCTCGCTTTATAGCGAGCAGAACGGCGTACTCTTTAGACTTCAAGCCGACTGTTGCAGAGCCAAGCTTAACAGCTTCCATAGCATATTCCACTTGGTGAAGCCGCCCTTGGGGACTCCACACCGTAACATCACTGTCATATTGATTGCGAAACTGCGGAAGATATAAAAATTTGAATTGTACAACTTGCACTGCTTTCAAAGAGCATAACCTCAAAATCAATGACTAATCGTTTTGGTAACCCAGCTTGAAGATTGGGCCATCGATTGTGATAAGGGAATCCGAAAACTCTCAAAACCAAACTAAATTAGAGAATCACAATGAAAAATGTAAAATTTGTGCAATTCGGAAGATCGCCGGGTTCTCTCACTGCGCTGTCAAAATGGCCCAATCGTAAACTCGTTTATCATTGTTTTTTTTTCTTTAAAAAATTAACTTTTGGTGTCATTTTGGAATGTCTTTGAATAATCAATATAAAAGATAGTGAAAATATAGTTTCTTACCATTTTGAACGGTTAGTGACAAAACGCTCTGTCACCCAGCGGTAACCAAATACTCTGTGAGTCTAAATACTTCAAACTTGAGTCAAGTTAACGTTGCCAGATCTTCGGCTTAAACCTGAAAAAACTTATAAACATAATACTTTTAAAGAGTATAATCGTATTAAATATAATTATTTTTATGTTTTTAATTATTTGTTGAGTGCGTTTATAAGTGTAAGGATTTTTTAATTCCAAAATATTCGAAATAAATAGGAATTAGAATTTGATACTATAAAAACATATGCCGATCAACATGTATTTATTAGAGAAAATAAATTAGTCAATATAATTTGATCTTGAATTTTGAAAACAGTAGACTTATTTTATAAACAAATAATTCATATTATATTATGTGTGGCGAAAAGGTATTTTGTTGAGCGCATCACATACACGTTGTGTATGTTTCAATATTATTTCACAGATGTCTCTTTATTATTTTCATTTTGCATGGAACATAAAATAATTCAATTAAAAAAAGATTTAAATACTGACACAAAAACAAATTGCTACAGCGAAAAATATTTTTATTCCTATCAGATAGGAGCGTGGCCAATCACCATTACGCAAGATCAATTTGGGCAGCTGCTTCCTGATGCACCATCGCAAATCCCCCCGTTACTAACGTATATCGAAAACAGCCATGTGGTTCAAGGCTTATTGTTAACGGGGAAGTACGAGCAAAAATTTATTAAATTTCTACTTCTTGACAAGACATCAATTGTATCGTTGGTAGATGTATGCGTTAGATACGCGGATAACCCTACAACGAATCTCACAAAAGCAATAACATTACTACCCCTTATGAACTCAGTCCTTCAACTATCCATTACAATCCCTCAATCAGCGAAAAGCCCCATCGAAATCGAAAAACTAACAACCTCTTGGCGCAACGCCATCCTCGCCGCGAACAAAGAATAATCAACTGTCACTGGCATATATTCCGAAATGGAATATAATGAAATAAGGTATAAGGCATGTGGACTATCGATTTGGGAAAAGATGTGCACGGTGCAGCATTAGGGAAAAACCGCCTTGACCGTTATCGAAAACGCTATCCCAATGAGTTGAACATCATGATGGCGAGGGCACAAAACCTACTTACATCCCTTAACGCTGGTTATACGATGCATGCGGCTTTGCAACGTGGATGGATTCATATTGAAAAAAGCGGTGTTTTTGCCATAGACCCTGGTAGAATGGCTATCCGGATGTATTGTTATTTGCATGAATGCGAAGAGAAAATAATTATTCTGACTATTGGCGATAAAAAGACACAAGGCATTGATGTTCGCGATTGCGCGCGCTGGGCGACTGAGATAGCGGGGAGGAAGTAACCATGACAGCTAAAGTAGAAAAAGGCTATAGTAATGTCGATGAATTATTGCGTAACGAACTCGATTACACCCAAGAGGAAAGTGAAGCGTTTTTTGCTGCTTACAAGACCGAACAGATCGCAAATATATTATGGATGATGCGAACGCATCGCGGAGTTACACAAAAGTCACTAGCGCAACGCATGGGGGTATCACAGAGCAAAATCGCAAAACTTGAAGAGCGAGGCGATAATGTTAAATTTAATGACGTATTGGCATACACTCACGCTCTTGGATACAATCTGACCTTGCGATTTAGCGAACAGAATCCCACTATGGCCGCCTTACTACGTGGGCATTTAGAGGCTGTAACCTCGATTATGGCCGAGCTGGTAAAAGTTGCCGAT
>JAOXNN020000037.1:3115784-3176354 GCA_028571205.2 Hydropsyche betteni | reverse complement strand
GGGGTTTGATACTCGCTGCTGGCTCAGATTGATCTGACCGTCGTAGTTGCGCTGAGCGTAGTAGTATATGCCACTAGTGCTCTGGGCGATTAGGTAACCATCGGTGGTGGTAGTCCAGTTGTTAGACTCGTCACCGTGTTTAAGTATCGTCAGTTGTGAACCGTCACTCTGTACGATGCTGATTGGGGTCCGCAGGGCGGGAACAGCCAAAAGTGTTTCGATACTAAGGGCAATTAATGCAGCCAATAGCAGAAACCATTTGGAAGTTTGAGTTTTAAGGTTGAGGTGTTTCATCTATTATGGTTTTTGGTATGTATATGATTTATGCAAAATAGGTTCTAAAATTAGCCGACGACAAATTATAGAACCCATTGTATACTAGCTATTTTACTAGTTAAGTGGTGATAGAAGTTATTGTTAGATATTTAGGTAGCTATTTTTGCTCAGTTGTTGATTCTCAGAACCGGAACCGACGCCAAACTAGCGCAATCAAGGTGCGGAGGAGGAATGCGTAGCCAGTTTACCGTAGTAAAAGAGGATTTTGAGAATTGAAAAGTAAGTATAAAGAGTTCACCTAAAATGGAACAATTTATATATTGATATTACACTAGTGCAACGTTTGATGCTACTATTTAGGGGCGTTGAGAATTGACTCGGGGATCTTCTCAACTCGGGTATAGATCGAGATGTCACTCTCGTCGTCCATAGCAATCCACTTCATACTCTCCTTGGTGAGCTCCTGGACGTAGTACTCGTTGTTCCAAAATCCGCTGGCGTTGTCGTAGATACCCTTGACGCTGTATCGCTCTGTTTTTTTATCAAACACTATCGAGAATGTGCCGGTTATGTAACGTGGCACGTCGCTGTCAAAGTTCTGATAGAGCTCGAATTCACGATCTTTGCTTTTGAGGGTCATGTATGTATAGGGGTTCTCGCCCTGCTCCACGCCTTTCCACGAGGTTAGTTTCCAATCTCCCCCTAGGTTGAAGTAGGTGACCTCTAGGTATGGATCTGGTTCAATCTCTTTATCCTTACAAGAGGTGAATGCTAGCACTAGTAGCGAGCAGAGCAGTAGTTTTGCAGTGTTTTTCATCGGTTTGGTTCTATTCTCAGTTTTTGTTCTCTCTAGTATTTTTGTCGGTAGGCTCCGTTTTGACTCTCTAAAAATTAGCTGTAATGCTAGCATAAGTCCCAGGGTGGGTTGTGCATTGCAGTGATTATAACTCCATCTCAAGCCACAGCGTGCGTTGCGAGGGTTTACACTCTACCCCCTGAATTAGCAACTCCCACTGCTTGATATGGCGATGACGCGCCTCAACTTTGCCCCCATCTACCCTTATCACCATATCTGCCGTAGCTCCCGGCGGAATAACCTCCGGCTCGGTAGTAAATGTAACATGTGCAGGGCAAAACCCAGGTGCAACACTGAGTCTGAGAGGTTTTACACCAGTATTAACACACTCTATTCTCTCGACCCGCTGCTGGCCTGTACCCACTCTCCCAAATTTTATCCTATCGCTGCGTGTTCGTAGCGAGGGACCCATCACGATTTTATACCCCCGCCACTGGTCGTTGCTAGGCTCGACTCTGCCCCGCAGGGTGAGCTTGGCAACAGGTGCGGTGGATCCCGCAGCGTAGAGGTATATATTCTGCAGGTTTTCGCCTGGGTGACCGCTGGGGTTGAAGGTGGCCTTTATGGTGGCCGATTCGCCCGCTTTCAGGGGTTGGTAGCTGTAATCTATCTTTACACACCCGCAAGCGGGGTTAACTTTTGTAATTACCACAGGCTCTTTGCCGCCATTACGAAAAACAAAGTTGTATGTTCTGGGTTGATCATCTTCGCTAAGCTCGCCTAGGTCAAGCAGTTGGCTCTGGAAGTGGAGCTGGGCGATAGGTTTTATCGCTGGGTTGGCCACCGAGTCAAGCCTGCGGAGGGTCTCCTCGCGCTGCTGGGCTCGACCAGAGGGCAGAAGCGTCAGGAGTATCACTAGTATGGTTGGTATCCTAATTGCCATTTTTGTTTGCCATTTACCTCAGTGCGTGCTGAACGAAAAAGGGAGTTCGGCGAAGAGTATTATGGGTGGATTACTCTTGGGTATTTGTCATCCTTCGCTGCGCTCAGGATGACAAAAGGCGGGTTTTGCTCCGCTGAGATCATTCGTTTCACTCTGGAAAGCTGGTTTTGCTCCGCCAATCCTAACGCCTCTAATTCACTTCGCTCAAGTTATCTCTCACCGTCTGGGCACTCGCCCTGAGGTTAGAGCCAGCCGTTACTGCCTGCGCTCTTACGGACTGTGATGTGCGCCGACTGCCTCAATTAAAAGATTATTTCGCTTTTTTTTGTATTTTCGAGGAAAGAAAATGGTCATTACCGGTGACAATAATGATCGATTAAAAACAAAAAGGAATGGGGTGAGTAAGAATCGCGCAAATTATTTTCGTAGTCTGTGGGAATCCTTCATGTTTAAAATGTCCTCGAAAAATTATAAATATTTATTGAATAACAGTTCTATCAATAAAGGCTAATTGATAGAGTTTTGAGAAATTTTCGCCAATAAAAACAATAATTCTATATAACTATTTGCAATTTCAGTTAAATTTATAAGACATTTATTTATTAGGTCCATGATTTGAAAATAGTAAATATAATGATCAATTTATATATTTTTCAGGATAATGAAGTAGTTGATGCTCGAATAATAGATTGGCAGGAAATGAAAGTTTCACCCCCAGTTTTAGATTTAGTTTACATGTTGTCTGTGACAACAGGAAAAAAATTTAGAGCTAAATATTTGAATGAAGCGTTTGAATTTTATTATGAGAGTTTAAGCGATGCTATGAAACGCCTGGACTGCGATATCGATGTACTTTATCCGAAAACTGTTTTCATAGAACAATTAAAAGAAATCCAGCCCATAGGATTGCTTATTGGTCTTGTAACTTGGCCCTTCACATTGACTGAAGATGAGGATGTTATTGATCTTGGTAAGTATATTAAAAATCATGAAAGCTCGCAAGAAGATATTAAATTATCAAAAGTCGCGAAAGATAGATTTATAAATCTTGTTAAAGATTATGCAAGATATGGTTTCATTTAATTTTTCTGACAGATTTTTTCGGATAGTTCAATAATTTTTTGTTTTGTGATGACTTTTAAATTATTGACTTATTTTTTTATTGACCTATTTTGAATTTAATAATTTATCTGATTCAATTTTTTATAATGAATATAATAATAATAAATTTATAATAATGTTGTTAATTTTAGTAATAAATAAATGCAATCTGATTATTTCAATCGTATAATTTTATAATTTTTTCTGACTATTATAATTAAAAATAGCTTCAATGGTTTTTTTTGTTCATTAAGCATATATTTTTGGAAATAATAAAGGACTATGTATTGAAAATTTAATAAATATGGAAACAAATATATATTTTTTTTATTTGAGCAGGTTAAGAGAGTTAATGGTTCTCAGATGTTTGCGAAAACTATCTTTGCACTTACGCACAACGACTCTAGCACACTCAATACTGGTGGTACTATTATATACGACGCTCTAATATATACGACGACCTAATATATACGACGCTCACGCATATTGCCACTAACATACACCGCGACGATAGCACACATTTTCAACAATTCTTAAAATAGATTCACCCTCACCATTTTAATTGTCATACAAAGCATTATAAAGTAAAAAGGTCTCGATTGTCGCAACTGTCAAAACTATTTCATTTTTTAAATTGATTATTTATTATACTTATTTTAAAATTATCACTAAAGCAAATTTAAAATAAAAAAATCGCAGATTATGCGCTATTATCAGCTTGTGTAAATATTATCAATGCAAACGTCTGGTCACCGTTATTTATATTAGTCAGCTTCAAAAAATAAAGGAAAAAAAATGCAACATTAGAAAACATATACCAACAACCTCGATTATCCAGACTAAACGGGGATCAAAATGTTCCGAATGGCGAAAAATTCGGAAAACCGAAAAAAGAAAAAAAAAATACATTAAACAAAAATAAAAATTATAAATTCTGGCAATGAAACAATTAACAGGTGGTCAAACTGATTTTTTTTACACTGCTGTAATTAACATTGTCAGCCCTGCCCGGCTGTCACTGTCATTTAGTGACGTGTACAACCGCTCAAACTGAGAGAAAGAATCGAGAATTCCTCTAACACAATCTCAAAATGGACTTATTAAGATCATTACCCACGCACATCGATTACGCAGGACAAGCACGCGCCGAGCAACTCTACAAATTCATCATAACTCTATTCAGTCTGGTCGGCTTGGCGTGGGGTTACATTGTGCAACAATTCTCCCAGTCGGTGTACATCCTCGGAGCTGGTGTGATCCTTGCCACGCTGCTGACAGTCCCCCCTTGGCCCATGTATAGGCGCAAGCCGCTCCAGTGGCAACCTTCGACGGCGGCAAGAAGAGCTCAGAATACTAAAAAGAACCGCAAGGATTGAACTGTTCAAGTGTCTGTGTTCACATTCCGTTATATCCTTCGTTTCGTTTGTGTTTTTTTTTGATCAAATCCGTTCAATTTTTGTATTTGCCATTCATTCAAAGTATCACGTAAATAATATGTTTCCGACGGATGTCTAAAGTCAATTTATTGTTTCTCAATATTGATATTTTATTTTTATTTTTATGTTTACAATTTTTTATGTATGATAAATTACTGCATTTGATTGAATAAAAGATTGAAAATTAGGTTTTATTTATTTATTAGGTATATTAGGTATTGAAATCGGATTTAATATAGCATACTAATAGAAGTTTCTTAATTAGAATATCAAAATCATGGTCTTTTATAATAGTCTAATTACTTCTATTTGATCACTAATAAAGAAAATTGTATATCCAATGATTCTTTATATCTATATAACCTAAGAATTTTACTTTATCACATGAGATTTGACTTAATGACAATATTATTTTTATTGGATGGTTCGAAGGAAGACATCATTTTTTTTTGAAATCTAATATTTTGAATTAACTCCTAAAAATATTTAAATATGGAAACTAGGAACAATTACTTTTAAGTTTTTACTGATTCATCAATTTTATAAACGGTTTATTTAAAATTACACAATAATAACTATAGTGAAAAATTTGTCATTAGACGAAGTTTTTTGTATATTGATGCAATTTGATTTAAATGAAATTTTAACATTAAATATAAAAAAAATAACATTAGCGTGATTTTAAAAAATTGTTTATTGAGCGTAATCGATAGGAGTAATTCAAATTGAAGTAAAACTAACATAATTCAAATTCTTTAATATATGAATAGTCTTATCACTACATGAATTAAAAAATAAATAAACAAACTCATCATAAGTTAATTTCAATAATACATTTTTGTATATTATCAAAAAAAAATAAGCGATAAAATTTTTAATCAATTTGACTAAACTAAAAATACTAGCAAAAATACATCAAATTCAAAATAAAGCACTTAAAATAAATGATTGATCAGCTGCCTATTTTGATATTTCAAAAATGAATCGTTTAAAGTGCGAAAAAAATACTTTCAGCATTCCTATTCAGTGGTGTAAAAACCAATAAATAATATTTGGATACATATTTGAAGCTAAATAAAATAAATTCATTACCTAATTTTTTACATGAAATATATATAAAATATCAGTCTCAAAGCAAAACTGTTATAGCAAAAGATGTGGAGTTAAAATTCTGAAGTTGACTAGCACATTATTCTAAATGCATTTAATACAAAAAAATATTGATTAGTAACAAACCTTATTTACATGCATGAAACCTATTATTTCCATTAAATAATATTACTTAATATTTTTGTTACAAAATGTACGCACCATAATAATAATAAAAGTCATATTTACAAATAGTTATTAAAAAATATTTGTGAACAATGAACAAATATGCAAATTTACTGAATGTTTTTTTACTTTGAAATGTTAGGGATCAGTTTTTTATTACCTCATTAACCATATTTTTTTATGAAAATTAGTGATGGATCAACTATAATATATTCACAGTGCTGTGAAGTAAACGGTGTACAATGTTATTTGAACCGCAGTAAACAGCATGGTGGGCCATGAATACATCACTACTATAAATTTGAGGGACAAAAATTTTATTCGAATTTAAATTTATCTTTGAGCACTTCAAAATTTTCATAAATCTCATCGTCACTTTTTTGCCGTTCATGTGAGGTATCCGGCAACAAAGTATCATTGCCTTTTTTTGGTTTTTTATCTGATTTCATTTCTTCAGATGAGGTAGCTTTAGTTTCAATATTATTTACATTTGCAGAATCTTCTTGTAAATCCTTGATTTGATTCTCGATTGTTTCACTTTCATTTTCCGCGTTGTCTTGACATTCATCACTTCTAAATGGAAACTCTTGATGAATGGTTATCAGAGCAAAAGCAGTAGGTAATATATAATTCAGTCTATGCAAAGCCGTTGGAGTAACCATAATTGTCACAACAGCGGCGAAGTATATAATTTTTTCCAAAATATTGTAATATTTACTAAAAATAGTAAAATATTAATTTTCATGTTTATTGAAATAAAATAAGTGATTATACTATTTCAAACTTACATATTAATTTTAGGTGCATCTATTTGCCATAAACGAAAAACGCAAACACACATCACAAGACTAGGATAATACGAAGGATCTGCTTCCAATACTTTGCTATATCTATAGAATTGTTTGAATTATTTTTCTGATATAATAAATTTAATAATAGTCAATAAAATATTATAATAAAAACTAACTTGAAATTATGAGCCCACGTCAACAGTGTAGGGATATTGATAATAGCTACTAAACACCAAATGAAAAACATTGAAAAATGGAAATGCAAAGAAGCGAGGCTCATTTCCATACTTTGCTTAGGAGCTCTTTCTACTGTTTCGTTTGCTTCACTGAGAGGAGCATTGTTTGAATCCTGTGGTGCAATACTTTTATCAGAATTGTCTTCAATTGCAAGAACTTCTTTACTTTCAATTGAGGAATCCGGATTAGATTTTGGTAAAATTTGTAAATCGTTGTTTGAAGTGTTTGCTGTATTTTCAGATTCTTCTTGGGATTTTTTATCAGATTCTTCTTTTTTGCGTGTCATTCTCCCGAATTTTTTTGCCATTTTTGCTATGGTTTTGTATATGAAATCTTCAAGATAATCTTCATACATTTTGGTAAGCTAAAAAAAATAGTTTTCAATAATTTAAAATTTATACGTATCAGAAAGTATAATATTAAAAAAAAATAAAAAAAAAACCAAAAAGAAATAAAACGCAGCTCCAGTCGCAAGAGCTGCAGCTCCACATGAAGAAGTGCCAATAATAATCAGAAGAAACCCTCCGAAAGCAGGGACGTTACGTATTTCTTTAGCTACCCACTCCCAAAAACGTCCACCACTTCTAACTTTTCCAAATGAAAAAAGTCTATGAAATAAACATAAAATTTAGTTGAAAACTTCAAAAATAAAACATGGAGTAACTAGAAATTCTATGAAAAACTCACCTTACAAGCACTCTATGGGCAATTTGTCCAGAAAATACAAGAAAACCCCAACATACTGCACCGAGTATATGAGCAAAACCAAGAGCAACCACATATAACAATAAAGGAAGTAATACAAAATCTTGTGATGTATTTACTCCGATTACCAACGTAGAAGATAATTTATTTAAAATAGGTAAGATCCTGTATGAAAATACATTAAAAAAATACAATTTATTTTCTCGTATGTGTTGCAACATAATTTCTGTACTGCGTTACTTACATGCACGCTGCCATGCCCAATCTTGCAAATAAGATAATGTAATACGGTTTTACGTGTTCACCACATAAAGCAGAATGGAAAGAATTACCACTTTGTTTTTCATAATACATATTAGAAGCCCAATGACGCATAACTAATAACAAAATTGTAGCAAAGTATGCCGGTAATGCAGTAGTATAATGTCGAGAAAATTGTCCGAGAGCATCATACATTGATACACCGATGCTAAAATTTTTCAAAAGTAATATAATTATTTATTTTATTCATAATCAATAAAAAACAAAACATACCTTATAGAATATTTGCATTGAGGATCTAAAGTAACCAAAATGGATGCATGCTGACTATTATTTTTCCAACCATATGGATTGCCTTTTAGTAATCTTATTCGCATTGGCGATCTTTGTATTTCACTAAAAAACAAATGTTTTTTTTTTTAATTTTAATATACAATATGTTATTTATAAGGTGAAATAGTGGAATAATAACGTGAAAATATGATGATTTTCAAAACCATTTGCCCAAGGTAGCACCAATTCTGCACTCGCATGATATTTGGTGGCTTGACACGATTCAAGCGGTTCGACATACAACAAATACGCTTGGTACAATGTTTCCAATCCTGGCAAAGTAATATTGTATCTGATTGCAGACAATTCAGTTTCTTTGACTATTGTTCTACGAATAAAATTGTACATTGCCGGCAAAGTGACTTGGATTTGTCGTGAATTTTTGTTATGTATATCCACATGAACTTGTACCTTAAAAACAAAACATCCATACAAAAATATATTGACAAGTTCAAATCGATAGTGATGTGACAAAAAAATTTACAGGTTTATAAGTAGGAGAAATTCTCATTATAATATGAGACCACTGAGGATACGAGGCGCGGAGAGCGTGCAAATCTAAAGAAGCGATACGTCTTTTGCCATCTCTGGATGCACCCCATTGACTGAATTGTGACAAATGTCGACCATTTAAACTGAAAAGTTACTTTTTTTTAAATGGAACACAATTTAAATGTTGCAGTGATAAAAAAATTGCAACTACCAAACTCTACTTTGGCCATGCACGTATTTTGCTTGGCATCCAAATAACCAATCGTTATCCTCTAAATCAATAACTTGGAAATTAACGGCTCCGTGATTTGGTAGATTCACTAATCTTATCATATAATACCATGTCCTAATAGAAATTAAATATTTGTGAAACTCAAACAATAGATTGATAATATTTATATTTGTGAAAAATAAATACTTAGTAATTTTTTCATGCTTAAAAGAATATGCTCTTCGACTATCTTCGTACCAATTTGCATCTGGTTCGAATTCAACTGGAAAATTTAAACGAGAATGATTTTTTGTATATCCTGCCTGAAAACAATATTTAAGAATGAATTAATATTTTTTTCCTTTCTTATTGATAATTTACTTTTTAACTCACTTGAAGATAATGTCTTCCTAAGTTAATTATATTTGTTGAATTAGTAGATAATTGCTTAATAGTTGGATCAATAATAGAAAACAAAAATCTATTCAAAACTAGCACTAATTGTTTACACCATACGATACATAAATGATCGGTAGATAACCAAACACCTGGAATAGCCGTAGTCTGAAAATAAGAATGTCGATAAACTTGAAAATTTCTAAAATAATTTAACTATAACTATAAACAAACCAATGTTTTGATATCGCTATGATGTGAAAATGTTAAAGCTGATGGAACGAGATGATCTCGTTCACCTCCTCCAATTGAAATGAATACTTTGTTTTTCCAATCAATTGATGACGGAACTAAATCAGAATTATTTATACTTTTTGTATCCCACAATGCATTGATTTGAGAATAAGTCTGGCTAAAACAATAATCTAACATGATGACCGGAGCTTCGTGAGGACTAGCTAAGGTGAGTATCAAATTGATCAAATCTTTGTTTTGTGGATAAGTTAGTAATAGCCGTGCAATAACGCCTCCCTAGAACCGTTAAAATTATTAATAGATAAATTACTAAAAATAAGGATTATTTGGATATTACTTTTATCATACCATTGAATGTCCAATTACAATGACATTAGTTGGTTTGTATTTGTTATTTGTTTCATATAAATTCAGGATTGCTTTTAAGGAATGTGTTGAGAAATCAGCTTGTTTTTTCAAAACACCACCAAACAACCCTGACATTTCTTCATTGAAGTCAACTATAAATAAATAAAAAAAAACACATGTATACATTTTGAAAATAAAGTAGAAAAAAGCATGATGTATAGCTTGAAAATTACTAGAAAAATAATCGAAATGAAAGCCGTATTTTGAGGGAGGTAAAGCTTTTCGCAGTGCAACAGATGCTAATGACCGTACTTGTTTGTGACTTCCCATATTCCCAGGTAGAAAAAGAACAGGAATGCCGTCAAACCTTTAAATATACAGTTAACAGCAATTAGAATGAGAATATGAATAATTTTAAAAATATAGCTTTGATAATATAAAATACGAAATACCTCATTTTTCGAGCACGTTCAGTGAATCTACCTTCACTGTAAGCATAAAGCCCATATTGGGGATATGCATCATTTTCGGGTACTTTGATTTTCTGAAATTTTCAAGAAAATGAATTTCAGGCATTCATACAACTTAATAAACTGGAAGGTCATTAATTTTCTTACCACAAATTGTGGGTATTCATACATATACGTCATTTCGCAAACGTTTTCCTTATCGCTAAACAAATTATTCATAATACCAATTAAATAAAAGGCTACTGCCAGCACGGACAGTATTTGAAATACGCTAAAAATCGCCATTATACTGTCACATCCCAATTATCTTGACATACTGTTTTGACAAGTGCCAAAGCACTGCTACCAACTGAAAAAAAAATTGTCAAATGTTAATTCACGAATTTTATTTTTTTTCGTTCCGGTTTTTGGTTACTGTTCAGCAAAAAAATATATTTAGGTTCGGTTCCGGTTTTCAGTTCAGCTTCGAGTTTCCAAAAAGAAACCGCACACTTACAAAAACCGACTTTTCCAAAAATTCCAAAAAGTATTTTTTTAAATATTCGAAAAGCGTTTTTTTTTGTTGAACCGAAATAAACCGATATTTTTTCCGGTTTTCGGTTTCGGTTCAGTTCCGAAATATTGAATTATTTTTTTGATTGTACAATTTCTATAAAAATAGCAACATTATTGCGTTAAATTTTATGCTATTGAAATTAATAGATATTATTTATATTAAATTGCAGGTAGAAGCCGGGTATTTCGTATGTATTTAATGAATAAAAAAAAAATGTAAATATAAAATTTGCACTTAAAATAATTTTGATCATATCTGTTAAAATATAGAGTTAAATAATTGCAGTGACAATACATTACTTTCGAAAGTATAATTTTATCAAATTTATGTCACGTAAATTTCTTCATGATGACATTTAGTTAATATAAAATATTGAAATTGGACATTCTCACGCTATAGAAGGGAATTTTTCGTCATTACTACAATATTGTTAACTCTGACTGCTTCACTCATTCAAAAGAAATATTCTTGGGAAAATATAGATTTTTCTAAAGAAAATTATTAATTACAAAATGTTGATTTTTAAAATTGGATCTTTTTGTATTTTGATATCTATGAATTATGCACTCGGTGACAAAAATTTCACTTTACCCCGTCAACCATTGAATTTAGAAAAATTTGCAATCAAGCCCGATATTTTTATGGATGGATTTGAAAAGCTCATCATTGACATTATAGAATCATCAGTTTTTCGCGATTATCCAGAAGTATCACTTTATTTTTCCGACAGCACAGAATACTCCTTAAACAATTTGATAGGAGAAGTATCAGAAAGAAAAATCTTTCGTGGTTTATATAATTTTCAAACTGGTTATTTTAATATTTTGAAATCAGATGAAAATCCGTTTAGTGTTCTACACGTGATTTTAATTACTGATCCTAACAATATATGGAAATTTAACATTCCGACTATGTTCGACATGTCAAAAGACGTTTTCGTATTTTATTCATTAACGGATTTTGAATACAACTCATTGATTTACGGGAACTATCTCAAAAAAATTTTCCTAATTTTTGTAATCAATTATAGACCAAACAAGATTACTTTGTATGAAATATGCTATTATTGTGGAGCTTTGTCAAGGAAAATGAATCTCATTGCGCAGATCGAATCATATAAATCGAGAGAACGTTTGATCAAAAAATTATCTGAATCTGTAAATTTCAGAAAGGAAAATTTGAACGGACATATATTTAAAGTAGCAATTACTCAATATATTAGGGGTTGCGGTAAAAAAGTACCCGTTTTTACTTTGCCTAATGGATTGAATATTATGTATTGTGAACGAATTGTGCATTCGAATGTTCGCATGCTGATGGCTTTGAAAAAATTAATGAATTTTGAAATTCAACTGGTAAATAGAAGCATTTCTGTTGAAGAATATAAAAAAGTTGTTCACACTGATTTGGAGAATTATTTTGTCGATTGGTTCTTAACATTGAATAATGATAAATTTGATAAAAATTTAGTTTCATGTGTCAATAGTGTGATATACGACCCTTATAGAGGAATTTATCTTCCGAGAAAAAATGTATTCAATTCTGGTAAGCTATTGTTGATTTATACAGTATTATAATATTGAAATTGTTATGGTATATCATATCAATATTTTAAACCCAGGTATTATATTATATAAGGCATTCAACATAATAACATGGTGTGCTTTATTGGTAGCAACGATTTCTATAGGTATTATTGCCTGGATAATCATCGGAGAAAAGAACGCTTCGTCAATGATTTATACAGTTTTTGTAAATATATTTTTTAAATTTACCTCATAGCAAATATTGATAATATATCATATCATAGTACATCTAAATCATTTTAGTCAGTGTCAAAATCGTTATTGGAACAAGGCACTGTTATAACAAGCAAGATAAAAGTACGAAGTCTGTTTTGCACATGGCTATTATGTCTTTTGGTCATAATCACGTATTATAAAACAAAAATTACTTCATTAATGATAACTGGATTGACACCATTACCTAAAACCATCAGCTATTTAGCCCAAGCTGGGTATTTATTGAGTTACAACGAAGTGAGTTTTTTATTTTAGTTGATTTTGATTTAAACAATTACAAAGCAACATTGTTAAAATTTCAGGGATACACATACAATCCAAATTATTTTGCAAACAGTACATCATCAGCTTTCAGAATTTTCGCGCATCAAAACGAAGAAATTATAGAAGAATGTCGTGTAGCTGATTCCCTATTTGACGCCAACCACGTCATATTTGTTGTTCCAGAAAGTTACGCGGAATTGGAAAAGCAATTATGCAATTTCACGGACATAAGAAAATATTTAGATTTGCGAACAACTTCCGATTCGCTGATGAGCGGTATTGCTTTGTGGATGTTTCGCAGGACTTTCCCTTACGTGGAGACGTTCCAGAGGAATTTGTTGAGGTTTCGCGAAAACGGTATGGCCTCCGAGTGGTTGTCGATATCTAGAGGGCCGTATGTTTGGAAGCCGAGGATTGAAGGGGTATCTTATGGGACTACTGAATCTAAGGCGTTGTCTATCGAAAATGTTTTAGGAGCTTTCGTATTGTGGGGTATAGGAATGGTGTTGTCTGCAATTTCGTTCGGTTTTGAAGTTTTGTATAGTAAAAAAAATAATAATCGTGTTTATCAGCATGCATCGAAAAAAACATGTTTTTTGGTAAATTATAAAATCAATAACAAATAGATAAATGTTGGAATGTTGCATATTTCGTTGATAATCAAATGTAGTATTGTATTTAAAATGAACATCTGTGTGTTGTTATTAATTGATGGATATTGATGTGAATGCACGTAATGTGTAATTTCAAACTAATCTAGTACAATCAACTATATAAATGTCCGTAAATGGTCAACACATTTTTATTTTTATCTTTGACAACAAATAACGTAGATAAATAATTACGTAATTGATAAAATTGCTCAATTGTCGATGTTTGCAGTAAAAACAGTTATCTTTGTATCTATCATAATATAATAGTTAGTATTTTATTTGTTTAGTCTTGTAATTTTCAATATTATTCAATATTCAATAATTTTTTCATGTTCAAAAATTATATCGGTATTTTCAATGGATATTTTCGGTGTAACTTACTTAAAAAAAAAAAATTCTGTGTGTTAGTGATTCAGTATTTTGGAAATTGATATTATTTTATAATGTTATCGTATTGATAAAAATGTTCGTCAAAAAGACAGTATAAATAACAAAAATTTGCTTGAACATTGATGACTAATTCAAAATATTAGTTTACAATCGGATTCTGTGAAGGACTTACGTATACTGCACAATTACAGGTTTATGCTTAATTTAATTTTTCCATTTGTAATTTTCATAATTTTCTTTTTAAGAATTTCAAAATTATTCAGCATTTAATTATGCTATTTTGAAATTATGTAAATCGGTTATTTATAATCCTTAAACAATTTTTATTTAGTTTGTGTTTAAATTACGTACAACAAATTGTTTGCTAATGACATTGAAATAAATTTATGTCAATAGATGTTCGAAATTAGAAACTTTTGGATTGTACCAATGCTAGAATTGTAAACTCAAAATATAATATTTATAAAATAATCAGTAATTTCATTTCATATGATTATAGTTGACGATGGACGAAAATATTTTATTAAAAAAATAGCGAATACTTGATGATTCAATTTTGTTATAGTTATTGTTAAATTTCAGATAAATAAAACTTCATTTTAATAATATTCAATTTACAAATTTTTTTCCGAATATTATAATATTGATAAAATTCCATATTTATTTTTCAGATAATGGAAATAACATACGTCGATCTGATTATTTTCGTGATTGGTTTTTCAATTGCTTTATATTTTTACGGTACCAGAAAATATGGACATTTCAAAAATACGGGGGTGAAATATTCAAAGCCTTCTTATCCATTTTTTGGAAGTACCTTTGAAGTATTTACAGGACTTGAACATTTTAAGGATTTCCTATTGAAACATTATGAAAACTGCGGTGATGACAAGTAAGAAATTTTAATACATTGTTTGACTGATAATATGCATACTATAATATATTACTAGATATTTAAAATTTGTAACAATGAAGATATATGGGACTGTTTGAAGTGCAAAGACCACTTATTTTGGTAAAAGACCCGGAAATCATTAAATTGGTCGGAATAAAGGAGTTTGATCATTTTCATAACCATCGAGCAATAATAACCGAAGAAACCGATCCTTTATTTGGAAACGCTATTTTTTCGCTTCATGGTATGTGAAAATGAAATAGATCGATTAATGGAATTATTTTTTTAGTGGAAAAATGTCTTGTCCTGATACACATACACACACACATTTTATTTTTTCAATTTTATTTGTTAGATGAGAAATGGAAAGATATGCGAGCCACTCTCAGTCCAGCTTTCACGAGTTCAAAAATGAAAAATATGTTCGTATTGGTAGACGAATGTGCACGAAATTTTGCAAACTTTTACGTAAAAGACGCGAAAAATAAAGGTTTAAATAAAAATTTAGTTGATAAATTTCATAAAAGTATAATCATTTAGAATTTTTTTTTTCGTGACAGGGAATAAGACCGTCGAAATAGAAGCAAAAGATTCGTTTACGAAATTTACAAATGACGTAATAGCGTCATCTGCTTTTGGTTTACAGATGAACACATTAGAAGATCCAAATAATGAATTTTATATGCTAGGAAAAACAGCTACTGATTTTAGTGGTTGGGCGATGATCAAATTCGCTCTTCATGCATTTTTTCCGAGGCTTTCTAAAGTATTTATTAACTGAAAATTATCATTAGAGTTCTTTATGAATATTTAAAAGATTGTTCATTTTAGAAACTGAATATAACACTTACTTCTCCTCGAGTGACATCATTTTTCAGAAATCTTGTCCAAGACACAATGACTAATCGAGAGAAAACTGGGATAGTCCGTCATGACATGATCGATTTGTTAATGCAAGCAAAAAAAGGTTCACTTAAACACGAAAATAACACAAATGAACCCACCGGAGATGGATTTGCTACTGTTGAGGAATCTGCTGTGGGCAAAAGATTTGTCAGTAGAAGTAAGTAAAAAAAATCCAACGCTATGAATACATAAACCATTCATTACTCAAAATAGAATACGTGTAATAGTAATGTGGATAACTATTCTTGCTCATTTTAGATTGGAGTGACGATGAGTTGGCCGGTCAAGCTTTAATATTTTTCATCGGTGGTTTTGAAACGACTTCCAATTTGATTATATTTTTCATGTATGAAATGGTAAGGAATCCGGATATACAAGTGAAACTTCAAGAAGAAATTGACGAATTTTTACAAAAATCAGACGGTAAAGTTTCATACGCCGATCTGAAAGATTTGAAATATTTGGATATGGCAGTTTCAGGTTTGCAACGAATTCTTATTATGTTTTAACTGTATTTTAAGAATAAAGAGTATTTCACCATAAATTCTAAGATTTTGATCGAGAATATATCGAATCAATTTCAGAAACTCTTCGATTGTGGCCTCCTGCTCTTGCTGTAGATCGTTTGTGTTCAAAAGATTACGATTTACCACCTCCCAACGATAGTAGTAAACAAACATATCAAGTTCGTAGAAACGAAAGTTCGATATATTCGATATTTATTAATGTATATTTTTTTAAAATAGTATTATTTGAATTTCATGATGAGATAGATAAAGAAAGATGAATGTGTATGGATTCCAATATATGCCCTTCATCATGATCCAAAGTACTATCCAGACCCGAGTCGATTCGATCCAGAAAGATTTTCAGATGATAATAAATCTTCCATCAATCCAGCCGTATATTTACCATTTGGGATTGGTCCTAGAAATTGTATTGGTAAGTTATCAATGTTGAATAAATCTCTATGTTTCGATTTAAATTGATAATTTTATATATTTTCAGGATCCCGGTATGCATTGATGGTTGGAAAATTAATTTTGTTTCATGTATTGGCGAAATTCGATATTGTTCGAACGAAAAATACTCAAATTCCTATTAAGCTGGGCAATGATTCTTTCAATTTGAAACCTTCTAAAGGAATTCATGTCGGATTGAAATTAAGGAATTTTTAGTATTTTGATATAATTTTTTTTATCCGTTTTATATTTTGAATAATGAGATAATATTTATATTTTTTTAATTTTTAGCTTGTTGATTAAAAAATTGAAAATTATGAGTTTTTAATTTTAAATATATATATTATTTATATCTGTAATAAGTATAATAAGTGCAATAAATGTAATGCATCCATCGTTTGTAGTTTAAGGCACATTGAAAAGAGATTAGACCTCACACATGTCATTGTAACATTTTGAAGATAAATAAATTTTAGATTTTATCGATAATTCCAATTAAGCGGTAAAAGTATGTCATAAACTTAAAAGATAAACTTTTCGATTTGGAAATATTTCAACCCGTAGCAATGATGTATTGCATTAAATTAAAATTATTTTTTGTTCAAAATATTTTTCATATTTCCCATACCAATCGACTAATTAGTATGAGAAATATTTGACAATCTGCGATCAATTTGGCTATCTCACTTTGAGTCGAGATTTTTTTCAACTTGTTTTTTATATGCATGCCTCACATATGTATAAAAAAAACTGCTTATCAGTAAATTTGTGTGTTTTGATAAGATGTAGTACTATTAGAAAAAATATGGGACTCTGAAAACTATTACTAAACAAATGTTATATAATACTGTAGAAATATTCTAGCGTCTATAAATATTTATTTATCATAATTTCTTTTGTAAAAAAAAATTTTATTTGTTTCAATTTTAAATATCCCAATTTTAAGAAAAATGGTTTCGTATTTTTGTCGAAATTTATTACTTGGTCCTCTTTTGTTAATATTTATTAATATTTTATCCGGTAATCTTATAGATATGGATAAACGCGAGTTCGTTACAGCTTACAATCAGAGGGGAGCGTAAATTGAAATAGTCAAGCGTATTTTTTCTGATTCAATATTAAAGTTAATTTATAATGAAGAAAAATGCTGTTAAAATCGTCTTATAAGTAAAAAAAGGGTAAATTTAAACTGTTCCTCAAGCTTAAAAGTTGTATCATTTGCACGATGTTATTCAGTAAAATTTGCAATATAATTTTCTTTCTAAACATTATTTTATAAAGAAATTTAAGCAAATTCTCAGTGACCGAGATCGATGGAAACATTAAATCTGTTAACGAAATTGATCGAAATAACAAATGTCTTGTTTTGAACATCAATGACTAAATTAGTGCGCATTCGAGTGCTGAGGAGGATGGACGTGTAGCACGTAATAATAGTTAGTTTGTATTTTTTTTTGTTAAATTTCATAAATGAATTCAACTATCATTATAATCATCATAAACAATCTTTACAATTTACAATACAAGTCAAGACTTTTTTATATTCATACAAAAGGCCTTGTCCTTTTCGGTAGTTCACGAATTTTATCCTTATCGTGATTGTCCTCTATAAAATTAAAAATCTTCTATATGAAAATGGATGTTTGTTTGTTTGTTGCCTTATTACTCCAATACGGTTCGACCGATCGCCATGAAAATTAGCATGTGTATGTATTTTTTTGTAGAAAAGGTTTTTAGCACTATTAAAATAGTGTGACCATATTTTCCGGAACCCAAAACGGGACGGTCCGCAAAAAAAAATGTTCCCCCACCTATATAAAACAAATATTTTTTTGACGAGAAGGTTTTTGTATTGTTAAAATAGGGTGACCATATTTCTCGGAACTCAAAACGGGACGGTCCGCAAAAAAATGTTTCCCCCCATATATCGTTCGACCAACCACCATATAAAAAATAATTTGATTTAAAACGCCGAGTCCCGAGCAACGCCGGGTACTACCGCTTGTTATATATAAAATACATTTAGTTCTATCCAAAACAACAATAATTTATAATTAATTAGAATGAAATTAGTTTTTAAACAAAATTTAAAAGAACATGTTATTAATATATTTTGTGATATTTCATAATATTTATCGGTAACGCATTTAAAATATTATCATAAGTAACATTAAACATGTGAGTATTTTAAAATATTAACATAACTCTATATTTATTTTTCAGAACATGGAAATCACATATGTTGATCTTTTTATTTTCACGGTCGGTTTTTCGATCGCTCTATATTTTTACGGAAATAGAAAATATGGACATTTCAAAAATACAGATGTAAAATATTCTTTTCCTTCTCTTCCATTCCTTGGAAATACGTCCGATATGATTTTCAGACGTAAGCATTTTAAGGATTTCCTGCTAGAAACTTATGAAAATTGCGGCAACGACAAGTAAGAAAATTTTGCACATTATTTGAGGGTTATATTGTATATTTTAATTTTTAACTTAATTCGATATATGTAGATATATGGGACTGTTTGAAGCCCAAAAACCACTTATTTTTATAAAAGATCCCGATATTATCAAGATGGTTGGAATAAAAGAATTCGAACATTTTCATAATCACCGTGCATTAATAACAGAAGAAACCGATCCTTTATTTGGAAATTCGGTTGTTTCTCTTCAAGGTTTGTGAAAATTAAGTCAAATTGAACTCGAATAATATGTTTTCTGATATTAACTATTCTTAATTCAGATGAAAAATGGAAAGATATGCGAGCCACTCTCAGTCCGGCTTTTACGAGTTCAAAAATGAAAAACATGTTCGTATTGGTTGACGAATGTGCGCGAAATTTTGCAAGCTTTTATGTGAACGAAGCAAAAAATAAAGGTTTTTCTTATGAATCACTAGAGATTCATTATGAATTCATCTAAAAAATAATCGTTTATTTTTCAACAGAAAACAATACCGTCGAAATAGAAGCGAAAGATTCGTTTACGAAATATACGAATGATGTAATAGCAACATCTGCTTTCGGGCTGCAGATGAACACGCTTGAAAATACTGACAGCGAATTTTATAAACTAGGAAAAGAGGCTACAGATTTTACCGGATGGATGATGATGAAATTTGCTCTCTACGCATTTTTTCCAAAGATTTCCAAAGTATTAATTTGTCTGATAATTATTAAACTCAGCTATCATTAAAATCATTGACGAATATAGAAAAATACATAAATATTTCAGATGTTGAAAATTTCTCTGTTTTCGTCTCGAGTGACATCGTTTTTCAGAAATCTTGTCCAAGATACAATGAATAATCGAGAGAAAACTGGGATAGTCCGTCATGATATGATAGATTTATTAATGCAAGCTAAGAAAGGTTCATTAAAACACGAAAGCAGCATAAATGAACCAAATGTAGATGGATTTGCCACTGTTGAGGAATCTGCTTTTGGCAAAAGATCTGTCAATAGAAGTATAAAAAATTAAATAAAAAAATAGCGTGTAACATTAACGTGATTAACTATCTTTGCTCATTTCAGATTGGAGTGATGATGAGTTGGCTGCTCAAGCATTAATATTTTTCATCGGTGGTTTCGAAACGACTTCCAATTTGATTATATATTTCATGTATGAAATGGTAAGGAATCCGGATATACAAATAAAACTTCAAGAAGAAATCGACGAATTTTTGAAAAATTCAAACGGTAAAATTACGTATTCCGATTTGAAAGAATTGAAATATTTGGATATGGCCATTTCGGGTATGTATTGAGTTTTTATTACGTTAAATGTTATTTTTAGACTTTTTAGGAGTATCCCTAGATAATATTTTAATGTTTTGACTATGAAAATATCAGAAACTCTTCGATTGTGGCCTCCTGCTCTTGCTGTAGATCGTCTGTGTTCCAAAGATTACGACTTACCACCTCCTCATGAAAATAGTAATCGAAAATATACAGTCAGTAAAAACAAAAGCTCATTAAAGTCACTGTTTATTTCTTTATTTTTAGTATTTTTATTTGTATTTTCTGACAAAATAGGTAAAGAAAGATGAATTTGTATGGATTCCAATATATGCTTTGCATCACGATTCTAAATACTATCCAGATCCGAGTCGATTCGATCCGGAAAGATTTTCAGATAATAATAAAGCTTCAATTGATCCAGTCACTTATTTACCGTTTGGAATTGGTCCTAGAAATTGTATTGGTGAGCAATTGATATCGAATAAAACTTTTTTCCCTAATTAAAATTTCAAATATTTTTTAGGATCCCGGTTTGCGCTTATGGTTGGGAAATTAATTGTTTTGCATGTATTAGCTAAATTCGACATTATAAAAACAAAAAACACTCAAATTCCAATCCAACTGAGTAATGATTCATTTGGCTTAAAATCTGCCAATGGAGTTCATGTCGGATTGAAACTGAGGAATTTTAATTATTCAATTTAAAAATATACATTTATGTTATGTGTTAAGAATATTTAACTGATACTATAATGCTTTTAAATGTCATGTATTTATAGAAAAATAAATTGTATACGAAATAATAATATAATAAATAAAATTTATTCTTTACATCGATAACTGTCATTTTAAAACCAAAAAAATATTAGAAATTTTGAGTTGCAAAACTTTTGACACAATAAAAATAAAACTCCTGTCCGGTTACAATTCTATCACCCCTCGTAATTTCTGGTGCTTGATACTTTATTGAAGTTCTTATAGATGTTGATGTAAAAATTATCAACATATCTCTATTTACGATAGATATATAGATACAATAAGCTAACAAACAAGCTGACTAAATGATAAGACGAAATTTTCACGATTGTCGAAAATATAATATAGAATTCACACTGTTATAAGTGAATATATCAGTGATCCAGATCAGTCTGTGTATTTTTTAATTGAGAAAAAATTGATCGAAATAACAAGCGTCCAATTTAAATATCGATGACTGACACAAAATTGCAGTAGTATTCAGCCGAACGATTCGGAAGTCAGACGTGTGGTGCGGATCATTAGTTGAAACTTTATTTTATTTTTCTATGTGCACACTATCATAACCGGTCAATTAATAATTTTGTGTCAATAATATTATTCAACGCAATGGAATTTTGAAATTACTTATGTAAATTTGTTAATGTATTCAACAATTTTCGTTTGGTAAATTTGTAAGCCAAACAGGCACGAAATTGTGAAATGAAAATTGTTAACGAACATGTACATGTTTTTAAGGAAAATTTTAGTCGAAAGACGTTCACAATTTGCATAATTATAAAATTTTGAACTCAAAATACATATAATAAAACATTATATCTTTAAAATTGATATTTTTTTCATTATATTTTATATAGGAACATAATATTATTCGTGGATTTTTATTTTCGATAAGGTTGGTAATTTTCAATTTAACTGTAAAAAGATTTTTTTATTTATTTTTCAGAAGATGGAAATCACATATGTTGATATCATTATTTTCACAGTCGGTTTTTTGATCGCTCTATATTTTTACGGAACTAGAAAATATGGACATTTCAAAAATACTGGAGTAAAATATTTTACACCTCCTCTTCCATTTCTAGGAAGCACCTTCGGTTTGCTTTTCAGAAATAAACATTTCAGAGATTTTTTACAAGAAAATTATGAAAATTGTGGCAATGAAAAGTAAGAAAACTCCGTATTTTATTTTGAAAATATTTTTATTTTATACTTGCTTTTTTTCTCGAAAAAGATACATAGGATTGTTTGAAGTACAAAAACCACTTATTTTCGTCAAAGACCCGGAAATAATCAAAATGGTCGGAATAAAAGAGTTCGATAATTTTCATAATCATCGCGCAATAATAACCGAAGAAGGAGATCCTTTGTTTGGAAATGCGCTTATTTCCCTTTTAGGCATATGGAAATTAAACCTAACTTGTATTGAATGGAGAAAAATACATTTTCCTGATAAGCACCATTTTAATTTTAGATGAGAAGTGGAGAGATATGCGAGCCACTCTCAGTCCAGCTTTTACGAGTTCGAAAATGAAAAATATGTTTGTATTGATAGACGAATGTGCAAGAAATTTTGCAAATTTCTACGAGAAAGACGCAAAAAATAAAGGTTTTTAGGACTTTTTCAATTAAATGTCTTTTTGTTTACTAAAAATAGCTTTTTTCAATAGAGAACAAAACTATTGAGATAGAGGCAAAGGATTCGTTTACAATTTATACGAATGATGTAATAGCAACATCTGCTTTTGGATTGAAGATGAACACGCTTGAAAATCCAAATAGTGAATTTTATAAGTTAGGGAAATCGGCCAGTGATTTCAGTGGATGGGCAATGATGAAATTTGCACTTCATGCATTTTTTCCAACAATTGCTAAAGTGATTACTAATTGAAAAAAAAAGTTGAAATTTTTAAAGTCATTATTATTTAAAAGAATTTTTTTTTCAGATGTTGAAAATCACTCTTTTTTCATCACAAGTGACGTCCTTTTTCAGAAATCTTGTCCAAGATACAATGTCTAGTCGGGAAAAAACTGGGATAGTCCGTCATGATATGATAGATTTGTTAATGCAAGCAAAAAAAGGTTCTCTTAAACACGAAAGCAACACAAATGAACCTACCGGAGATGGATTCGCCTCTGTTGAGGAATCTGCTGTGGGCAAAAGATCTGTCAGTAGAAGTAAGTATAAAAAATACAACGTTATGAATACAATCACTATTCACTACTCAAAATAGAATACGTGTAATATTATAGTAACGTGATTAACTATCCTTGCGCATTTCAGATTGGAGTGATGATGAGTTGGCTGCTCAAGCTTTAATATTTTTCATCGGTGGTTTCGAAACGACTTCCAATTTGATTATATATTTCTTGTATGAAATGGCGAGGAACCCGGATATACAAGTGAAACTTCAAAAAGAAATTGGCGAATTTTTAAAAAAATCAGATGGCAAAATTACGTATACCGATTTGAAAGACTTGAAATATTTGGATATGGCTGTTTCAGGTTTGTGTTGCATTTTATGTTTGCAGAATACAATTTCTAATTTTAAAAAGCAAATCCAACTAGAAATTACAATGTTTTTAATATAATATTAACAATGTTTTGAATTGTGTATAGAAACTCTTCGAATGTGGCCGCCAATTCTTGTTGTAGATCGTTTATGCTCGAAAGATTTCGATTTACCACCTCCTAATGAAAGCAGTGATCAAACATACCGAGTTAGTATATAAAATAGATTATTTTGTGAATTAAAATTATTTTTCATATTTTTACACTAATTTGTGGATGGGGTAGATAAAGAAAAATGAATTTGTGTGGATTCCAACATACGCACTACACTTCGATTCAAAATACTATCCAGACCCGACCCGATTTGATCCAGAAAGATTTTCAGATGATAATAAATCTTTTATCAATCCATGCACTTATTTACCATTTGGAATTGGTCCTAGAAATTGTATTGGTAAATAACTAATTTGAATTGAAACTATTCTTTTTTCGATTTAATAATTAAATTTTGAATATGTTTTAGGATCCCGGTTTGCGCTTATAGTTGGGAAATTAATTGTTTTTCATGTATTGTCGAAATTTGATGTTGTTACAACGAAAAAAACTCAAATTCCCATTCAACTAAGTAACGATTCAATGAGTTTGAAGTCTGCAAATGGAGTTCATATCGGATTGAAATTGAGAAATTCTTAATTATTTTATAAAAAAACCTACTACCATGTTTTACATATATTTATAAATATTTCGTATTTTTTGATGATTTATCCATATAATTTTGATACATTTTTGAATGTATAAAATATGAAAACATATATATTATACAATGAAAATTCCTATCTATATAATTTAAAATAATTGAAATAATATAATATAATTTGAAGTGCATCCATACATCTATTTATTTTTATACACTCATGAAATTTTTTCTAGCGTTTTTTTTATTCACAACAAAACGTGAAAATTTTAACCAAATTAATTGAATTTCCCAAATTTATATATTTCAAAATTTCGGTCAAATGCGGTTAAAGGGAAACGACACACCCATATTTGATTTTTTGAGAAATTGAGAAAAAATTTGATGATATTTATATTTAAATTTACTTATATTTCATAAAATTACAACCAATACATTCAATAGTTATAATAGAGCGCGGTAGTAATATTAGTAAAAGGGGCAACATCAAATTGATGTGTATTTTGTGTAGTACGGTTTTCGATAGAATATGCTTGAGATTGTGAGAGAGGGTCGCGGGGAAGAGGGTTTGCATCCAGAAGCATAGTCCTGTTAGGCCAGGCGCCCACAGGCGATTAATCGCGCACGATTGTTTGGATGCGAGTATAGAACCGCATTGTTTAGGTTGAAGTGCGCCCATGCACCAAAAACACGTCGCAGGGATTAAAAAGATGCAACCAGCCTTATTTTCGAGGCGACACGACTGTCGCTATACTTGAATACTTACAATTAAATGAGTCCGTCAGATTAGTATCAGATGAATGACGCCCACACACACACACACACACACATTTAATTTTTTGCCGGTCATTAAATAAATGTTCAAGAGAAGGTTTCTTGAATTCATTTAATTGAGAATATTATATTAGAAGTAAATATTATATATTTTTTGTGCTCGTCATTTGTACGTCGTAGAGTGAGCAAACGATTATTTTCGAAATGCCCCGAGTCCGCGTCCCAAGTGAAGAAATTGCGACGGTGTGGCAAAAATTATATTATATACGCAAAATCTGATTCTCTGCTAATATTGCTATACTAAGCTATACTAATGCAATATTATGTTTTATGACGTAGGACTTAGCGTTCATATTTAAATCCAAAGTTTGATCCTACACAGTGTGACAGCAGTCGTAACAGATAATTTTCTAACCTTATATAACCATTTATTAGTCGTATTAGCGCACGCATAAAATCTTTGGGACTGCGATTTTTTTTGCGGTTACGATCACAAATCGCCTGTGGGCGCCTGGTCTTACTAATACTTATACAGTTTATAATGTTTTACTTTTTTGCAATATATTTTTAATGCGATAGTTCGTAAATTTAATCTTCGTTTTTATTTTGGAAAGAACGATACTGGTAATCAAATAGAAATGAAACAACACGATCGGTCAATGATTGCCCCAATACATTTATTAATTAATTATTATACTATACAATAATTGATATTTATCTTCAATTAATTTAAGATAATAAAACCACATTTCTGTATCCAATATGTAGAAATACACAATTTCCATCATGCATTAACTTATAAATTAATTACAAACATAGCAATTTATACAATTCTCATACAAGGATAAAAGTACAAAGGTTTTAATTGTGCTCGAAAGATTATGGACAATATAAAAATATACAGTTACAACATGATGAACTTCTCAAGTTTTCCTACTTAATTAATCGTACTTTATACATCTTTCATTTGACAAAGGTGCAAGGGATAAAAAAAAATAACGCACATAAAATGCGAAACTTTTTACATTTGTGTCATAACGTAAAACCTGATGTTTGAAGATTATTGTGCGATAAAAGGTTATGTTGAAAGGCCTTTTTCCTAGGGACAATTATAATAAAAAAACCGTACGCATTTACAAACATACATTAAACGTCCATGCATTTGTAATTTAAAAATTATACAAACATTACTTGAATCGTAAAAAGTCACCACGTCAAGTTTAACCAGCCAAATTTGCTTAACGTGACCACTCTTTAATTCGACACTAATAATAAAAAAATAAATTTATCCTATAAAACTGAGAATGCATCGCAAACGACGGCAACGTCAACGCTAAAACACATAAAGAAATCTTTCGATAGGCTTTTATTTTATCAACAAGAATACGTCTCATGTAAATGATCGATGAAAGGTGGGTCGGATCGAATCAACCGATTCAAATATTGTAACACCGAAGCACGAAAATTTTTCAAAAAAACGAATCAGACGGTTAATCATAAAGTCAATTGAGATTTAACGAAGGCGCCCATCTTTCACAGCGCGAAAGCAAACGCGGTTCCTCCGGTTCGTTACACGTTTTTATTACTTCCCTAATTCGCCCTTTGTCCCGACCGAAACACACTTTGGCCCTTGGGTGTTAAAGCGTGCAATATCCGCTACGTCCTTATATTTTTTTCCTTTTCGAGCCTTCAACACTTATTGCGTCACGGCAGCGCAATTTTCACCGCGCAAGTGTACGCAATTTGTCTTCGAGAGACGATAAACGGGAAGAAAACACAAAGGTCCCATCCGAACACGTTACGGATCCAAATTCGAAAACTCCAAAACAATTTAGCGTGCAATTGAAGGAAAAGCTCGGTTGGATTCCGCACACGGTGGTGTTATTTTCGGTGTCAAAATTGAGTTTAATTAAATTGGTTTATTGTGGGCGTTATTGCGTCCCCGAGGAGAATATCTTAGTGGAAACCTCGCAGGAGCTTCTGAGATTTATATAATGATGGTAATACGCGTGTGCGCCCCGTCGGGACACTCGTTTTTCCGCGTATATTGAGTTTATTAAATGTTTAATGAAAGGCGTCGGCCGGATGCAATAATGGAGGAGATCCGATGGATTTATGGTTCAGATTTCTTGGTGAGCCGTTACGGTGTCCTGTGTGCGGTTCGGATCGGGCCCTGTGTCGATCCTGAAAGGCACCTTAGTCAAATCGCGTGGAAATCAATATGTTAAATGTTTAAAAATATCACAGTTGAAAATATAAATAAAAAATATATGTGCGCTCTTCAAAATCTGATAAAAATAATTTTTGGTTTTGTATATTTGTTGAATATAAAATAAAGAGCATTTTATAAGTAAAATATATCATAGTTAACATTGATTCATATTTACAAGAAATACTAGAATATTTTATATGAATTCCGATTTTATTTATATATTTAGACACATTGAAACAAAACAAGCAATTTATATTATATCTGTATTTAGATTTTTTTCAAAAATTATATTTTTATCATTGAAACAATGAGATTCATGATAAATATTCAGATATACAACAATCTTATACATATTACAATTTAATCTTTCGGCAATATCAAATTGGGATCATACATTTTTCAATTTCAAACACCGATACATGATTTAAATATTCACAATATTAAAGTATTTCTCGTACATAACATTAATTATAAATAGAACTCTTTCATATATAATATATCGTTAAATACATTTGATCCGATAAAACATACAAGATAAAAACAACAAATCGATAAAATACTCTTCGGAGTGGGAGATGATGCGGCAACGTAGATAATTCTGTCTATGTGGTTGAAAGCACCAATGATGCGTGGTGAAACGTGTGTTGTAAGCATTTTATGTTCACGAATGACAGGACACCGGCTTCTCGAATTCGTTCCTGCTCGAATCCTCGTCTGGGTTGTCTGTGACGTGTTGGGGAGCATTGTCGGCGTTCTGGTGCTTCTCCTCGTCGGTTGTCGACCTCTTCCTGCGGGATTCTTCTTCGGGGAAGAGCATTTCGAAGGTGCCGTCGTCGGTCTGGCCATCCATCGGGTTGTCCGTGGTCCTGCCGAACCGCATGAAACGGTCGTCGTAGTACATCGGGTTCTTCTTGTTCGAGTTCCTCGTCTGGCCGTTGGTTGATGATAGGATTTCGAGCTCTTCGTCGTTCAGGTTGGTCCTGGAGTTGGCGTCGTTCAAAGCTCTGCCGAGTCGCATAAAATTGTCGTTTTTTCCATCCACATAGCCTTGGTCGTTTATAGACCTTTCGTATCTTGAATAGTTTTCGTTATCTTTGTCGATATCTTCTACAGAATTGTTGTCTTCGTCATAGGGGTCCATTTCGTAATTAAGGAAATCTTCATCAGACCTTCCGAATCTCATAAGATTGTTTCCGCTTCTACCAAATCTCATCAAGTTGTTACCTCCTCTTCCGAATCTCATCAGGTTGTTACCGCCTCTACCAAACCTCATCAGATTGTTACCTCCTCTTCCAAATCGCATCAAGTTGTTGCCACCTCTTCCGAAGCGCATTAGATTATTGCCACCTCTTCCGAACCTCATCAGATTGTTTCCACCTCTGCCAAATCTCATGAAGCTGCTGGGACTCCTTCCGAACCTCATGACATTCTGGCTCTTCGCTCTTCCGAACCTCATGAAGTTGTCGTTCTTTGCCCTTCCGAGCCTCATCAAGTTTGCGCCGTTTATCTTCATTGCTGGGTCGGACCTTCCGAACCTGCAATCGTGTAAGTACGATGTTAAGGGACAATCCTATTACAAGCATCATATTCCTAGTGTAAATCTAATTATGGTTCAAAGACTTGTACATATTGCAAATCGGCATTATTTTTAAATCGTGTGATTTATTTCTACGAAAAGGTTTCTGTTATTTCAAATAATTAAATATTGATCAGTTTATTCTCATATTAATATATATTGATGTGATATTGTAATAAGATTTTTTTTGCGAATATGTTATGTTATGTAATATCAAACTTTTGTACATAATATAAAACAAATCTCAATGGTATAATTTTTCACACGTATTGATTATTAATAATATTCGCGTATCATGGGATTTGCTTTCAGAAAAAAATCTATACATGTTTTCTTTTATTCTTAAGGGACTATGTTGAAATTTTACATCGTATTTGTGATTCGTTGGTGTAATAATATTATACAGACCTCATAAAATTTTTATCAAGGGCACTCCTCCTTCTCGCCGCTATGTCACTGATGGACCTCTTCACCATAGAAGTGGCATCATCATCGCTCAAGTCTTTTTCTTCACCTAAATTATTGCTAGGTTCATCTTCAAGTGGATTCTTCGAAGGCAACTCTTCTCCGAGCAGTTCTTTGGCGCCAAGCACCAGCGGTAATATAGCAGCTATCAATAAAGTTAGACGCATGATGATCTAAAAATAAATATTGAGGTTAATTATTATATAGTATAATATTCAAGTATATATCGGTTTACTTGACAATTGTATAACATAATTTCGTAGCCTAGATTGCACTCTCTCGCAAAATTCGCGCACATTCTTAAAGACGCAAAGCCCGATCCTGTTAGATTACATTGCCGACACCAACAGACTTATTTAGAAGCCTGAAAAGCTTCTCAGTATACGTTGAGGAAAAATTAACAATTCCTAAGTCGGGAGCGTAGTAACCAGTTCACCTCGACCATTTTGGCGTCGTAATTGCATTACGGGGAACGAGAACCAACTAGGGTGACGTCTACGAAGGCATCTCGAAGGTTCTTGTTCTTGTTCGACAGTGGCCGAAACACAATTAACTGTTGCCGTGTGTTGTGGGCGCCCGCAAGAATTTCAATTTTATTAAGAAAGACCTCGCGAAAACTTTGTTCAGGAACGTATCTAGGACCGAAATTCATACATAGACGGCCCTGGGTGAATTTTATCTGAGGACGTGTCTCGTTCGACATGCGAATTTATTGCTATGTAAAATTCAAACTATCTTTTATGGGCCGGGAAGCGGTTCGATGCATGCAAAGTGCATTAAATCACACGCCGCCGAAACGATAACGATTGTTCGCCGCGAATATTACGAGAGAAAATGCGATATTTTCTAAAGACGTTGCGCAATTTCATTTTATAGTTATCGTCGCAAAGGCTGAGTATTAAAAAATAAATATAATAATAATAAATCTATTTTCGAAACAAATCGGTATCATTCATGTATTAAACCCTCTTCGGGTTCTCGTTACATGGTTCTTGGGCCTCGGGCTAAATGTTATAAAATGCGATCTTAATATTGTATTGTAATTTTATACATGGATTTTCGAACGATGATAATTCAGGAATCTTATCTTTTTTTTCATATTGATTTAATTTATGATATTTTATAAGCGTGAGTTGTGAAATTATTTCAAAAGATTTATTTAGGACGCTCGAGGACGCAAGTGAAAAATTACAATAATATCTCGGCTCTTTAATTGTTTTGATGACCGTGAAATAAAAGGGGAATATTTTCTTACATTACAGTGAAAAATTTTCTTCTTTTTTCAATTTTTTTTTTTTAAGTTTAACTTAATCGCGAGAGAAAAATTAATAGATAAGTCAAAACACTAAACATGTAAATATCGTTTAATGAAAATTACATTAAATGTGTATATAACATTTAAAATTTGTCGAAAATTAACTGCCTGTGAAATGTTAAATGAATATCATGCTTTTAAGCAATTTAACGTTTATAAATAGTACATAAATATTCATGTGATAAATAAAACGTTTTTCCACCAATTAACGTTTTGTATTTATTAGTATTGCAAATTTCTTGTACAAGTAATAAATCATCTCTTAGTTTTACGTCTCGAAATGTGTAAAAGCTTAAGTCAAAACAATAAAAATTGCTTATTTTATTATGAGTAAGAGTATTCTTTATAGCAGCATTTTATTATTACTATGCTGTTTATTTTTATTTTACTTGTATTGAAAACTTAATTATTCGGGAGTTCGTAGGATAAATTCAATTTATAACAGTCGATTAGGTATGCATTTCGTGATCTTTGTTATATTATGTTTACTTCCATGTCGTGGTGCATTCAAATGGTTAATTTTATACAAGAATGAATTTTAAGAAAGTTTAATTGAGTGTGAAAAGGAAATTTCGATTAGGATTAAGACTTTGAGTACTCTTTGAGAAAGAAATTTATTTTTATCGGGTGAATATTGAATTGTGTAACAGTTTGGTCATGTATAAAATACTTATAATATTATATATCGTTCAAATCACGATTCATATAATCTTATATTATAATAAAAATATATCGATGCAGTATTTCGATTACATCCCTCGTATTTCAAATAACCGATTTAAATTGAATTTACCCTTGTCTTAAATTGTGAAGTTATTGAATACATACAACAGTTTTCTCTCGGTTGACCTCTTCAGTCACAATACTTTGGTTCCCCATCAGTCAAAAACGCTTCAAATGTTTCATTAAGAATTCACGCTTCAGAACGATTAATCATTCGTTTTATGATACATGCCAACTTTTCAGAATGTTCAGATTTTCCCAAGCCGCAATCGTCGTCATACTAAATTATAAATATGTTTGTTTTCGGCGTCATAATCGTACGTTTCGCATATCAAAAGCATTCTTCAAAAGCAACAAAATATGAATGAAATATTCAAAAGCCCCGTTTGCTTCTTTCCGTTACTCGTTCACCGAAAGAAGCTGAAAATTTGGCTCGTTTATGAAACGTTTCCCTTTACGTTGTGTCTATATTTATGAATTATGAACGATACGCGTTTATTTAAGGCCGAAATTGACGGACCACTTTCGAAATATTTACACAACTCGAAGATACTTTGAAAAAATCACAAAAAGGTACTTCAATTCGATGCTCGAATTTCCGGCTTTTCTTAGTCTTCTTCAAATTTTCAGAGATGAGTGCAACTCGAGTTGCTGAAAGTAGCCAATTACGATTGTCATCAATAAACATCAACCGAATCGCGGTATTTTCCGAACGAGTTTCTCGAATTTTCCGCGAGAAATAATACGGTAAATTCAATTCGGACGATCGTGGGTTAACCCCTCGGAAAAGGTCGAAAAACGAACCGAAGGAAAAAATGAACCGGGGTGTATTTATTTAAAAGATAAATTTTCGTCGAATTTCCATTTTTTACGCATAAAAGGCCTCCATACGAGCAACGGAATTTTCGTGGTTGGTTGGTTATTTTTAAGTGATAAATCTGAAAAATTCATATTTAAAGATTAAAGCGAGTCGAAAGTGATCGATGTTTTCATGCGGAAACATAAACAACCTTTTTATGTTTTGATATTTTCAATGAATGAATGATTCACAGATACTTATAAAACTCTTATGTATTAAGAACCGAATATATCGAAAAGAAAATTTAAATTGTAAATAAGTTACTTTTCGACAATAAACCTTCAAACCCTTTTTGATATTGAAATTATTAATTATGTGCATTAGAATTACCCTGATTCCCATTTATAGTTTATTTTCAAAAATTCTCGTATAAAAACATTATAAATATTATATGTGGTAAGTTTGCTTTCATTACATTATATAATATGTGACCCAAAAAAAAATAAAATAAGAATCGTTCTCGTTAAAACCGGATCAAATTTGTCGGTTGCAAAAAACGTGACTAAAATTCGTCATTTAATATCGATTCTCGCTCTTACAATTCTTTCACACAAAAAATATACAACCTGAAATATATATAAATTCGATTAAAAGTACATCGCTGAACAGCGTTTTAAAATTCAAAAACAACATCGCTCGAATAATTAATTAATCGCTCGAACGGCACGCTCGCACACATCTAATATTTCCACGCATATTTTAGTAATTATTTTGATAGTATATTAAATTTCATCACAGCTACTTCAAAAATTTTGTCTTTTGAGCTTTGAGCCACTGAATCGTTATTATCAAAACGTTGCGTTGCGAAAAAAGCTTAAAACATCACGCTTACCCGAACACCGTAGTCGAATGCGATAATGTTTTAAAATTTAGTCGTTCGTTATGTTAAAATATTAAAAGCTTTGGTTTTTAATATTCATCGAAAGCAGCTTTGGTTTATTAAAAGTAGAACAATCTCAATTCAGTCTATACAAGGATTTTTCATACTAAAAACTTGTGGAAAAATCGTCGTTTTTCTCACTTCTCAAGAAAGTGATATTCATGACCGATACGAGGAACACTCACCTCTGTAATAATGTAATATTGTACGTTGTATGTCATTGTTATAGCTGAAAGATCCATCTATATTTTATGTAAAATTTTCTTCTGTATAAAATTGCAGATTCATATTCCAAATTTTTGAAATTCATGTGCAATGTTAAATGAGATAATTAATCGCTTTTCTTCATTTCCATATTTGTTTTGTAATTAACTGCGGTTTTTTTCATGATTTATATTTCGATACATTTTTTTACAGATCAACCAAAACAAATTCAATATTTTAGCTTTCGAATTGAAAGGGGCGACAGAAAATTGAATTTTCGTTTCGAATTTTAAAGGGAGCACGAGAAATATTTGCAATATTTTTTCATTTACAATTAGATCAGATCGCACCGATTCGAATAAATTTATATTGGATAATACTGAAAAACTGTACTAAAAGAAAAAAAACTTTCTTGAAAAAATTCTACGTCGAAAGTTCAACACAGAAAATAGTTAATTTGTTCTAAATACCGACCATGTGTTAGATGAAAGTTACTCCAACTTTAACCGAAAATTGTCGAAAACTAAATCCTACTTTTGTCGCGTTCGATTTATTACGACCATAAACTTTTTACATACATAAATAACATCCAGCAAATTAAATAGTTATTGAATAAAACACGTACTTCTGAAAAAAAAAAAAAATTACGAAGTCTGAGATTTAGCAGTTGCGCTACGTGAGCTATTTGACACGCGACGCGTCAATTCAAACACAAAATTTAATATAATAAGAACATTATACTTAATTACTGAAGTTCACGGTACTGTGAAGATTTGTGAAACTGAAATTAAATTCAGCTTACTGAATCATGCGAGCATCTCTCGGATTAAATTGATGAGTCCCTTTTTTGTTCGTCTAAGAGGGACGTTTTAATCTGTTTACAATGGTTTGACGACGCAGAAGGCCTAGTTTTATTTTTTTGGTGTTTACGACATGACGAATGTCATTAGTCGAAGATTTCGGTTATAAGAGAGCCAAAGTAAAAGATCTTCTATTTTTCTGCACGATTAATCATCCACTCTGTCCTCGGCTTCGTCGTATCAGACTAAATTTCGTTTTTTCGTTTACATAACGCGATTCACATTTGTTGAATCGTTTGATATATTATAGGACGTTTATGATATATTATTAATATATATTTATATATTTTATGTATTTAAAAAACTGAGATTCAAATGTAATTATTTCAAGATGGATAGTTTTGATCTCGGTTAACTGAGAATTTTTTTTCGTGCTAAAATAAAATCACAAGATTAAGATCAGGAAGTGAACAAGCTTATCGAATAAAAAGAACTGTTTGTCTTTTTGTTATAGAAAAAAAACGAATGTCGACGATTGAGTTGATTACGGTTGTTTGAGTTTCTTGCAATCAACGGAAAACAGTACAAAATCGAATTCTATTTTTTCATAATAGTGTGAGATTTCGACACAAAAACATAAAGTAACTTATATCTGTGGAACATATTGGAGGTTTTGCACTGATGGTTAACTTGATTGACACTAAACCCAATGCGGGCGAATAATCCCAACACGTATCGACATCATTGGATTTTTTTACATATAAATCTATATCCGAGAAAATTAATTTAAATCGCAGATGATATTTTTTATCTTTAATTCATACAAATTCAAATGTAAAGATCTATTCGGTTGCCAAATATAAAATTTTTTGTACGAATCACAAACGATATAAATATTTTCTAGGTTTATTTAATCTCGTAAATGTGATGAGTCAACGCTATGACAAATCACAAAATCTCATTTTTCCACTCCGAGATTGAGTCAAGTTGAAAAGCTTGGATCGCTTTAGTATTCAGCTCGTCGGCCGAATAGATTCTTTTTCGTATATACAGAATATAATAGTTGACTGAAAAGTAGTTTTCTATGTGCGTAAACACATTAGAAATATATATGTATTATACATCTTTGAGATTTGTGTATTTTTTTTATTATTGGTCGAAATATATTCATAAAATTTCTAAACGCGAAAAATTCGTATATAGGTTAATTTATATAAAATATATATTATATTATTATATGTTAATTTTATAATCATATATAAATTTTCCTGGAAATTATTATTCATGGTTTTTCATTGTTGTCTTAAGGATGTGAATATTATGAGAAGACGCCTATTCGATTTATGTAATATGTAAATTTGATTTTCTATTAAAGAGTAATTTGTAGGATCTTTCATTTGTTAATAGAGAAGACATTTTCTTATTCTAATAAAGTCACGCTTCGGTGAGATTATATCAAAATTATAATAAAAAAACTTTTATAATAATTCCATGTATAAAATACACATAAGTTGACGTACAAAATATTATTTTACTTATTCAATTACAGAACTTACTTTTTTAAAATTCTTAATATTGAATCTAAAAATTATTTCGTAGTGAGATTAATGTAGACGTGATTATTACTAGGGTAGTGTTTCAACCTTGTAAAACTTTAGCTATAAATCATACACTTAATTAACGTATGGAAACGGTTTATAATAGCCACTATCATGAATATAATCAAACCTCAACACCCATACGTTTTATTTTACATCTCCGAAACACACATCGAACCGATCCATACAACTTTCAATAATCCGAAGTCGTCGAACTGACCCATTCACACAGCATCACAAACAATACAAAATCGAACACGTACACTAACATCAGACACGAAACCTACCATCTATCAAACGGACCCTCGACCTATATTTATCACCATCCAGCCGAATGCACCCGATCGTATTGTGAGTCGTAGCTTTTCCAATTTGGCTTAGCGATCCATAGGCTTTCAGAGCGTTTTCCGCGTCCAGGACATGGCGATGGCGAGCCACGGGCAACACGCAACAGTATCGAAAGAATTAATTTATCGGCAAAAGGAGAAAGATTAATATGGACGAGGGCCGATCTGATCTCCGTTTCGTCGTAAATAATGGAAAATAGTGCGCGCCGGTGGACGCGGACGTTGCTGATTTATATGGTCTCGGGAGACGTTTAAGTGTGAATGGTGACGTTTAATAATTGTTTTTAGTCACTTTGATATAGTATTTTTAAATGTTTAAGTGTTGTCGTGGAATTGTGAGATGAGTTCGCTAATTTTATATCTGGACATCTTATAAAAAAATATAGGTGTTTCAAGAATATCATTGCATTCGAATTTTCGATCTTTAAATAAAAAAAAATTATATCGTTAATATTTTTTTAACCTTCACCGTGAAGTTATGATTTAATTAACTTTTTTCATTCGAACGGAAAGATATGGTTTTTGAAACAAAAGTAATAAATTATAACTTTCGTTGAGATTCAAGTTTCTTTTTTTTATTTTCATAGAAATAATTCAAAAAATCTTTATATTTTCAAATCCTGTTTGATATAATACAACACGGAAAATATTTTCACCGTTTTTTATTGCTTGATGTGGGTTCTATGCCTTAGGATAGTGCGAAAATAATGTTGGCGGTTATGTATGTCACAGTAATAATGATAAATACGAGGTTTCTAATAAATTAATAACACGACACATTTGTCCCGGGACATGAACACAAAGACCTAAGAAATTCCAGAAACTTCAAAACGTTTCACATATCTCGAACAACCGTACCGCAAAAATTTTCTATGCAATTAAATTCAAAACTATGCGGAAACCTCATGAAAATCGGTACCGAGTTTAACGATGAAAAATTTGAATTCCTACCGGATTTTACTGTCATGGTAAGTCGGGTCAATAAAAGTTTATATTGCTGACTGTTGGCCGTCGCAATATAATGAGTATTCGCTAACAACCCATAAACACCACTCACGATGTCGATAAATTATTTCGTTCCGATTGTAAAATTTCGCATTCGACCCCGCTTTTGAAATTTTTCTCATAATAATAAGGGTGTGATGAGCTTATTGTGGTCAGCGGTGGAGCAATATGAAAATGAAGATGAGTTTGAATTCTCGGACATATATGTGGAAAATCCATTTATTTTTTCATCACAGAAAATCAATTAAGAAATGCAATTCAATATTTTTGTGTAATCCGATTCATAAATAAACGAATATTCGAAAATATACGAGTGAATCGTTCATTGAAATATACCAAAATCGGATTGCATAGAATTCCCCGAAATTCAATCGACCCACAACTGTTTCCAATTCGATATGCACCATCATTACGCCATAAATATATTATTTTATTTGAGATTGATTCGTTTGTTTTTCCGCTTCTAAAGTATTGCGGAATGCTACCGGATTCGTTTCCTTCGGAATCGCATTTCAATGTCGGCAAAAGTAAGACCTAGAAACGAAATACTAACTGATGACAGACGATTTGATACGTGGCGACGTTTCTCTCCTTTCCTCGTTATTTTGTGTTTTTTTTATTTTATTTCGATTTACATGTTGGGCAAATGAGGTTTGTCCTCGTTTGAGTTTTAGTGGTGAATTATAAAGATTTTTCACGTTCATCGCCGCTGCGCAAGCTCGTTTTTGTATTAAAAAGTTTATTGTTCTGCAAAAATATAACAAAATTTAATTTTATGTTACATAGGTTTGATTAAAATGTGTGGCTGTTGCAGAACAGGAAATAAATTCCGGTTCCATTAAGGGAAAATTTGTTTATTTTTAGGTTCAGAAAAGTGAACTGGATGTGAGCCAAACAAATGTATGCGAAAAGTTAACGTTCGAAAGAGTAGCGAAAAGTGCGTTCATACATACAAATGTGAATCTATCGCCGATGCGTTTTACGTTTTTGCCCTTTTCAAAACAGTTTGCAGTTTTTGTGTCGAAATAAAACTGTTTACGATCGCTTTTCTCATACGTTGACTTATCACTTCGCCCACATTTCATTCTCGTTCGTGCACCAAGAGAAATGGATTTTTTCACTATTATCCAATTTTCGACGTTGTATCCACGGACTAGCTCCGTTTCGAATATCGAAATAATTTGTCCGTGGATCAATTGCGTATTGACCCTTTCTTAATTTCCGCAAGCATTCTACGAGTTAAGGCGTACAACACACATTCTTCGTTCTGCAACATTAATTTTCATCCTTTGTCGGCAGACCATAGGTCTTCCCTTTTCTAAGGGAATAATCGTGTAATATTTTTAAATTTTCAACTTGACCCCGCCGCGACGTGGTGAAACTATGCCAATTCCATTACGAAGTTTTGCTGAAAATTGCAGATACTTGGAGGAAAAATGGTAGTATTTATGTAACCGTTGAATTTCAGAGTGCTACGGTTTATCAAAGTTACCGTAAATTTATATGAAATTTCACCATCCAATTGTATAGATCTGTATTAATTCTGTTCTGTACCATAAAATATGTTACATATAGAAATTAATTGACAAATAACAGTTTTTCGTAATGGATATTAAATGTACCAAGAGATACTCGATCAAGTCCTGGCGTGGTTTAATCATTGAAACAGGCTTTTAGCACAACAAAAAACAATCAAAAATTAACAACGTTTCCAATATGTTGCTATGTTTGCTTTTCTAAAAATACGTACGCATAAAAAGGCTGAACACGAAAGAGTGCGACCATGTGTAAAATGCGGCAACTTAATTCGGGACCCGCTAAACGACGTTAATGGATTATAATAAATGTAAAAAGCGGTCGAAAAATAAACAAACACATAATTTGGTGTTGATTTGAATTGTCTATACATAACTTTTAGATCCCGAGTATATTAAAACAAAATATTACACATGAAACATACCCAATTCACGAATGAATAAATCGAGGTATTTGAAAATTTGTTCTGTATTAATTATTAAAATAACACAATAATAGATATCACATAAGCAATGATAGACTTCACCAATTTCTTTTTTTTTCTTAAACGAAACATGAAATTGTTTTCCAATGCCGAAACCTCTGAAAAATTCATCATGAATTCGACACACCTCCAGATTGATAAATAGTTTCTAGAATTCGATTACACACGCGTGCCAGCGAGCTCTTTCTTTTTTTCGGTATTTTTATATATTTATTTCGTGCCCGTGCCCCATACAATATTTAAGTGTCCGATTTCATATCGGAAGGCCACCCTTTCGGTCTATTATCCGTAATAGGACAGTCGAAAGGGAATCGTCCCCATACTCCGTTTCGACCTTTTGTATCATTCACGGTCTTACATAATCTGTTCGAACAATTCGTCTTTATTGGTGTATTGTTATCGTCGTTTTTGTGCGGCATTCATTGCGAATAACTTATTTGTATTATTCTGTACTAACAATGCATAATTTATGGTTCGTTGTTCACGAGAAATCGCGCGAGATATGTGTTGCTTTTCACTATTGTGTTTGTCGAATTATTGAGTGAAGTGACTGATAGAATTTTCTAGTGATTTTTAACGATTTATTTTTGATCGTGTGCTATTGGGGGACTAATTGTTTTGAATAATGTATTAGATAAATTTTATCGTAAATCAAAAAAAACTTTTTTCCTCAACATTGATTTTTTATATTTTTATTATTTTTGATAGATATTTTTGAAATCGATATATTACTGTTACATTAAATATTGTATAATTAGTTTTTTTAGTAAACATGGATTTACATTCTGTCATTCAAACATCAAAATTATAGTATAAAATTACAATATTCTAGCAAAATTAAACGGTACTTAATTTAAGGTTAAATATAAAATACTCGTTAATATGACATAATTTTTATGTAAAAAAAATAACTCAATTACATTTGATGATTTTAAAATAAACGAACAAAATTCAATAGCAATTAACTCATATTGTAACGACAAACGAAAACATCCTCACATCCAAATATTATCATTCTATAATTAAACTCGGCTTCATATTAGCACAGAAACAATCAAAATTATGATAACAAATTAATTGAAGCAAATCCTACACAGCTAACATTTACGCCCTCTTCAACCCGATTTTCTCGAAGACATCTAATTTGCGTTGAAAAAAGAAAATTCCACCACCGACCCCGAATCGGCCCCTTGTTTTGCGAAACCCGTTTGCGGCCAACGTCTTTGTATAATAATTAGTCAAATATTTGACCAAGTGATCAGTATTTAGTGAGAGACAAAGGGCCCCGCAGCGGTAGGCCATCATCATCGCCACCATCATTTATTTACACAGTTCTGTATATATTATGATGTTTGGTCAGCGTTGCGAAAATTTCGCGAATATATTTTGTTACATATATGGTGTAAATGTGTGATCCAAAAGCTCGACTTATCATCGTTACGGGACGTGAACATGAATAGGTCATTCCGATATGCTAATTGTGCTTTCACATGATCTATCTGGTCGCATATGATTTGTTATTATATTTTGATTTAATTGTTGGATATTCGAGAAATCGGGTCGTCTAATGTTTATGATAGAAATAGGAAACCTTTTCAAGGTTTGAATTGGGGTTTTTTTATGATAGAAATTGTATGAATTAATATATTATTACGTCTGCGTTATTGTTTGAAATGCAAACAAAAATTTAATTCTGTAAGCTTGTTAAATCAACTTCAGCATAAGTAATATGATTCTACTTGTGTGTTTTCACATTTATGCACTTAAGTAGATTAGATCGTATACGAAAAAGACACCAAGCTTGTCGCATTTTCTTAAGTAAGCAAGCATCAATTAAATAGACAAATCTTTTATATGGTCACTAAGAAATTTAAGTATTCAAGCTATTGATAAAAAAGTGAAAGTATTATACAATACAAACAATGTCGTTCGTTCATGAATTTAAACAACTGTAAATTGAGAGAATCATGTTTCTTTAAGCCAACGCCTCAAGGAAAATTCAAGAAAGAATAAATCCAGACATTTTATTCAAGGAATATGGGTTTCTTACACCTCCTCCAACGACTTGCGCGTTTCGCATATTGGTTGACTCGTTTTAGTTTAGGGTTAATGCGGTTATATGCTAAGGAACATTTTGAACGCGGGACACGATCGCGCTTCAGCAATCTCGCCATATTTCATCGCATAATTTTCACCCAGTAAACAAAACGCCTAGAGTGTCTTAAAGATATCGCGTTTTTTATTTATTTTTGTCTCAGAAATTTCTTCATATAAAAAGCAAAGATTCTTTTCAGGAAAGTTGAGCTTTATGTACAATCATTAGTTTTTGTGATGCTCATCGATGCTTTTCAGTTTTATGTATTATATTTATTTTTTTCATTGTTTTGTGTTAGTTTAGTTGTTAAAATATTAATTTGTCAATAAATTATTTATAATAGGATAAAGAGAAACGTTCAAATTGTGCATTCAACCAATAAATCATTTGAGTGAACAGAGATTATTTAAACGAAACGTATTTTGAAAATTTTATGCGTTTAATTAACTCATAGACATGAACGAAACAGATTTTTTAAGCGAGAACTGTTACTACTACACTAATTGGAACCCCCTACCCTACCCTTTAGAAACCTTATGAAAACTCGCAGCATTTCCAGCGTGCTTGTTTTACAATTTTTTTACACCACTTACATCACACTCATTGAAACTCATAGAAGCAGAGAAGTGAATTTTCATGAATATCAAATTAAAAAAAAACCTGAAACGAGAATTACGCGCGTTTAATGTTCGAATTTTCGAAACGTTTTATCGCCGACCGCTTGATTGCGAGCAATTAGAATGCGAAAGCTCCTACTTCCCGCGCTGTTAATATTATTTCTGTGCAATACTTCAGGCGTTTCGATGTTTTCGGTTGGCTTATCGGCTAATTTATATGCATTCGAGTGTGAAAAGTTTAAATTGAAAGGAGAAAAACGCTCGGGAAGTTTGTTTGTTTGTTCTTTTTTCGATACCTTTTTTTTGGGATGTGAATATTGAACGTGTCATAATAAAACACTCGCGATTGACACGCATACTGAAAACTCTATTATACTTGAAAAGGATAAAAGTAAACACATTTTTTTCTCGTATATATATGTATATATAATTCTTAAAGGTCATCGAAAAATGACATCAATCACTTTGATGAAATTTTGTGTTTATGGGAAAAATTTCTTCTTTTTTTAATTAAAAGAATAATTGGTGTGTCATGAATGGGTTAAAATTCAAAAGTTTCATTATTTTTTCTCTCCAGTATAAAAGATGAACTTTTTCCTCGAAAAATTAAATTGCCAAATCTTTGATGTTGACAAAAGTTTTCATATTAAATCATGTCATTTTTGTTTACGCTCATTTAATACTGTATGTAAATAAATTTTAATATTCTACTGGGAATTGTTTTTAGATTATATAAATTGCTATTTGAAAGAAGAATAATTGAAAGACAATGAATATATACGAAAAAAAAAAAAATTACACGACTCATCGCCTATAGTTTGGTATAAACTACGTTGAACTTTTTCAAACAGTTTTTAATAGGTAATAGAAGTTGGCTGCTCGGCCTTTTTAAAAACTGAGATTCAATTTGGCTTAACAGGAAAAGTTTAAGCTCTTATTCATATTAACCGATTGGTCGGCTAATAACCTTCAACATTTCAACTACTGGTGTTTTGACCCTTTTTATTAAAAACTATAGAAGAACAGTCCCTGAACTCCATGTTTCAAGTACTTGTTTTGGATTTGTGACGATGGAATTAATGTTTTTGCGATCCCATGCGAAGTGAGCTGAAGCCAAAAACGTTTTCCTGATTAAATTTTAATTCGATTTTAGTGTGAATGGTTGGAATTTTGTGTAATAAAACAAAAGTAATAACGACTACGTTTAGAGGATTTAAAAACAGTTAACATAATTAATCGCGAAATTTACCGAAGTAATATTCAGAAAAATCAAATTATGTATTTTTTTATTACAAACTCGTTTTTGCTTTGACCGTTTTACTTTTTGCAGAGTGTATTTTAAAATGAAGAAAATTGAATACATCAAAAAAAGCTTTGATTTTAATAAACAGAGCGTTGCAATGTATGCACAATTAAGAGTATGCATGCTTGCGCACTTTGATAAGAGTTAACTATGAAATTAACGGAAAGTTAAAAATGTTTGTAACCAGTGCACTTTTTTGTGCTATAGAAGCAACTAAATAAAAATGTTGCACTACAAATTCGATTATTCGTTTAAAAAATTAACTTTTGCTATGTGCCATTACTGAAATGGAATTAGTTTTGTTAAAATTTTCGAATAACACCAATATCCAGAAAACGAAAATTGAAGAATTTCATGAATATTTTTCATATAAAAATATATGCGATTTTCAATGAAAAATAGGTTATCATTAAAAAATCGATATCTTTTTATAGTTTATACTTATTATATTTAGAACATAACGATTTTCTAAAAATAAGCTCATTATATCTAGAAAATATCAACTTTCAGATGATTTTTGCTAAAATAAATAAATAATTTCATATATTAAAGATATATTATTATATTAAAAAAAAATCCTCTAATTTTGCCAATGAACCTGAATTATAACAATAAAGCCGTATTCTTTTTTCCGTAATTCTTTCAAGTACATTTGTCTGCAATACCTTTTTCAAATTACGATTACCGCTTTTAATATTTAACGATGCCTCGTTAATATTAAATAGCGCAATTAAAAAGAGCAACATGTTCTCAAAACAAGACTCAATTTCAAAGTAATTAATGACATCTTATTGTGCAATTTTCGAAACTTTTAACATAACGCTTTTTGTATTCTCGAATAATGTAGGCAGGATACATTCCATTTTCCTGACTCAACTTAAAAACTGCAATTACTTTTACGGTTTTAATTAAATATATTTTGGGCAGAAACATAGCTGTTATTTTGTGTTAATATAGTATTGTATTGCGATAGTATTTTACACGAAATTATGTAATATGAAAAACTTGATGAACAGTTTAATTTTCAACACAGACTCAATGTTTATGAAAATTTTAAAACAAGTTTGCTTAATGCTTTATTTAAAGTTTTACATTACCTATATACTAAAACCGAACTTGGAAAATTCACAAAGGAACAATAAAACCTGATGACTTTTCCGCTTGTTTTTTTCATGTACCACTTTTTTGCGGCTTACTCTTGCAATTAAATGTAATGTGCATTTATTTTTGTATCAACCGTAATATTTATTTTCTTTTCGGCTTTAAACTGTATATATCTGTATATGATATTTTCTTTCAGTGCGACTCAAAACTGTCGAATATTGTTATTAGTCAACTGTTAAAAATAATCTTTTTATCCGAAGTTTTTAAATTATAGTCATTTAGTCATTTTATTATAAATTAACGGTTGTATTTTTTACATTTAATTTTGTTGCATGTGAACTTTAATTAATGCTTTCCTAACCGAAGTTCTAAGAAAATTATATGTGTAGAGTTTGAAAGATGGAGAATGTATGTAATTTCAAATGGAATAAAAGTGCAGTTTATTTTAATTAAAATACGTTGGGAAATTGAATATATAGTCGCTAACTTTGTATTTGTCTCGTTTTAAGATTCTAATCTTTTGATTATGTCAGTCCATTTTAAGAAAAATAGTTTGAGTGTTTCAAAAATTGTTAAATTATTTTTTGTGGCCTACTTTCGTGTATTTCAATAATATAAAAATATAAAAATTTTATTTATAAAAACTCCATACAAGAAGAGTAAAATTTGAATTTTCACATCGTTTTTTCAACTATATTTCCTTAACTTGTTCCATTAAAAAACACATGCAAATCAGAACTTTTTCACGCCCTTCACGGAAAAACTTTTGATTAAAACAAAAAAGGTCATCCCATCGGATTATTTCACAGACTCGTTCACCGAATCTTGATAAAGTCTTTAACAGACTTCACCACACACGCTCAAAATTTAATTGCAAACCAGATCTCATGTTCGACGGCTGTTCAAACAATCGCACCGACAATTATTCCGGGACGGCTTCCTGAACAGTCGTTATAGACTATGGCATAGAAAGCATTCGAGTTGACACAAATCTCGAAAATGGCATACGATTTACGTAATCCATTGCGCTTCTGAGGTCCTCAATGTCATTGGTAGCCATGGCAATTCTCCAAGAACTATCTTTAGGCTTATCGACCAAAAAGAGATTTCCTTTTCATAATAAAAATAGAGGTTAGTTGACGGTTGTCGATTTTCATTTTCGGGTCGGAAATAATTTCGATCCAAGGCGGAAAAATTTGGTGAGCAAATTTGTTTAGCTATAAATTAAGCCGCCGTTTTGTGCCAGAGAAAAATTGCGGTGATTGTTTATTCAGATTTTCAATTAAATCCAATTCGGAAAATTTATCTTTTTATTTATTTTTTTGTGGAATGAATGTGTTTTTGGTTAATGAAATAATTGCGGTTTTATGGTGTATACTTTTATAAAGTATGGCTAGAGTTTGAATTATTTGACGTGGAAATCTTGTAAAACTAAGCGACGAACAATAATCAGTACCCATTGTATTAGAAATATAATATTAAACGTGGAAAATGTTTCTCATAAATACTGCGGAAGTTTTCTGCTATAAATTTCTATTATGTTCAGAAGAACGCAATAGATTATGATAAATTACAATAAAACAATTTTACATCATTTTAAAATAGAGTTATATATATTTTTAAAAAATCAATTAAAATACGATAGGTTTTCATTTTCCTCGAGAAAGAAAAAAAAAGTTTAAACGTATAAAAAAATGGTAACAAAGACTTTAAAAGGCTGAAGGGTCATTCCTTGTGAATAATAAAGCTCGGAAAACGGGACTTTCAAAATATTTGCATACAACGAATTTCGTAGTATGCTTTAGCTCTTGACTTCCTAGAGTCTGTTGCATCCTCTCCGTTTGTTTAAAAAAAAATGACAATTTATTTTTTCACGAAACGTTTCCTTATTGATATACATATTTATTAAGCGACTCTTTTAGGCATTTCAGTTAGTCAAATTTTCATGATATTTTTCTTTATACAATCAGAACATTGTTTAATTTTTCACTATGCAAATTCAAAAATACGAATTTTTTTAAATTTTCAATATTTTATTATATAATAGAACGTATTTTAAAATCGTTTTATGTATTTTTATATCGGTAAATAATTGCAATCATAAAAAATTCGTATCGTTAACGAATATTTTTCATTGGATCATTAAATTTTTCCGATTGTATTTTTTCCAATTTAATATTAAATTTCGCAAAACCCGTCGAACACAAGAAAAAAATTCAATAAAAAAACCTCAAAGCCGTCAACACATCAAGCCCCCCCCATTATATTCATATCCGACCGAACGAGATCGATCACACATTAAAAAAAACCTATTAATAAACGGCCATTCTCGCACCGGCGAAAATCCCGACCCTATCATTTTACAGCGCCCATTGCATCCCCCATACAACCACCGCGCACGCAATGACAAATTGGGGGTACTCACAGTCAATTTATTGTCGTTCTTGCAGCGCAGACGACACCCGACACCGTTGAGCAGCTTTCGCGAAGGGCGGCCAATCTCGACCGCTTCCGGCCTCCGAGGACAAGGGTTGCTTTTGTCGCCGGTGTCCGAGTTACATGGTCCGCGGGCGGACCGGTCAAGGGAGGCTGGCTTCGCGGAACGGTCCTCTGAGGGTGCTCAGAGGGCTGGTGAGGTTCGGCGAGTGGTCCGGGCTGGAATGGTCCAGGGTGGCTTTCGCAGACAGCTTTTATGCGTTGTTCTCTCCCGAAAGCTTCGCACGCCCTGTACGCGCTGCGTTGGGGTGGTCAACCGTTTATTCCGGTTTCGAGCGCATGCGGTCTTTACGGTGTTTCGTTTTGGGAAATTGGTGTTTTTTTTTTTATTGAGAGTTTGTATGTTTTTTTATGTCGTTTAGGTTTGTTGGGTGATTTTTTTTTTTTTTGGTGTTTATCAAAATTAAATTATGCGATTTTGTATGATTCGGAAACGGATGATTTTCATGAAACGTTATGAAAACGGAAAATAATATACAGGTAGTCCTCGACTTACGACGGAGATACGTTCCTGAACCTCGGTCGTAAGTCAAATCCGTCGTAAGTCGAATCTGTACAAACTTTTTGCTTTATTGTGACGAAAATATAACGAATTTAGTTTATTTATTCAGCTAATATTGAAGAACGTATTCCAATTCACATTTTCTCATCGTTTTTTTATAGGAAAGTGGCGTAGTTTAGTAGTAAAACGAGTAAATATATCAAAAAAAATTTCGTAAAAAAAACCAGCCGCACTTAAAGGGTTAAATTAAAAGCAGCAGCCATTTCTTTTAATACGAATTTTTTTGACAGATATACATTTCTCCGTAGTTATTTCTCACATCCGCTTCAAATTTATCATTCAATTTATAAAAAACAATTAATTAAAAAATATATTATATTATTTTTTTCGGTCGTAAGTACGAGCCGTCGTAAGTCGAACCGTCGTAAGTTGAGGACTACCTGTATATATAGTGATGTGGAAACATATAACGAAAATAATTCCGAACTTCTGTTTGTATCGGAAAAGCTAAAAATATGAATTTTATCGACGGTTTGTTTTGTTTTTCCTAATGTATACACTTTTACGATTATTATATAAAAACGCACATCGAATAATCATACGTACAAAATCGTTTCTGACACTTTAATTATATATACATCCAATGTTTTTTTTTACTTTAAATACTTTAATACTTTAAAATTTTATGTTTTACATGTAATAAAAAAATTAAAATTGATGAATTGGCAAATTTGTGATTTTTAAACCTGAGTATTGGATTGAATAATATCGTGTTGTATATTGAGTTATTCTGTGGTAGATAATCGTATCTTAGCTTCAACTTAATTTTCAAACATTATTGAGTTATCCCGAATCAAGTTTTCAAAATTATTGATGACATAATTCTAACGGCGGAAACGTAAATTTGACGAATTTCCACAAATCAAAGATATTATAATTCTAGAAACTCAATATACGCAGCAAATAATATATATTATATATTTAAATTTATATTGTAATAAAATCAGACTAACGTTTTAATGTGTATGAAAATAGAATAATAGCAAAAAAAATACCTTGAGCTTAACATAATAGTTTCAACATTTCTCCATGTAATTTTTTTAAATAATATTCACAAATTAAAAAAAAAGAAATTGACAAAAGCACTCAAATTGAGCTTTCGCACCCCTGCTCGTAGATTAAAGGACAGTGGAGGAGTTTACTGAGCTTGTTCGCTGATTTTAAATGAAATATTAATCTTAATATATTTATAGTACAGAGACGAACAATCTATTAGCATTTCCATAAATCACATAAGATGATCTTAATAATTTGCATTCGTACAAGATGAGCTTGATCCCCGCGAAAACGAATTCGGGTCATTAACATAAACGACAGATTTTCTTAAAGAAACAATTTTGTTAAGACCACAAAATCACATATCGATTATAGATCGATTGCGTAACATATATATAATTTCTTTGTAAGACAAAGTTGAACGCTTATTAAGCTCAGCTAAGTTATAATCCGGCCTGGATTTAATCCGACATCCCTTTGGAATCGCGTTTGCTTTCAAAAAGTCACTTTTTGCTTGTTTGTGCAGAGAAAACTAGATATTTATACCATTTAAAAACAAATAATCGAGCTAACTTTAAGATTTTCCAGTTAATTAGATGTTCGTTATGCCAAAGACATTTTTCAAAAATAACCCATTCTGGAAAAATGTTCTTGTTTACCTCGCGATGGGTCAACAAGCCAACTACGTTTGAACATTTAAATACTTTAAAACAAGCATTTGAACAGCAATATTTGTTCGAAATCTGCACTATTTTGAACTTTCATGAAATAACACGGAACCTATAAAATAAAATAATGTCATATCGATATTTTTACAAATATAGAAACGTATACGATTACATGATAACACCGAGAAACGAAAATTTTCAACTAATCGTTAAAAGAAAAGATCCGTGCGATTTATCAACTGAAAAACGAAACCTATCTCTTTTTCAATCGCAATATACGTTAAATTGAGATACATCAAAAAGTGGCATATTATTTACAATTTTGCCTTTGAATAATGTGATCATTCTGCGAAATCGACACAAGCGAAATGCCAGAAACACAAAACGAACACATCGGTTTAATTTTACAATATCATTGCTTGCCGTTTCAAAAGCATTCGCGGATTCCAAAATGATTGCATGTACACCTTAGTTTATCTAATTAGCAATGGGACGGTTAATTTAGCCTCTGAAAGCATCCGAACTGTTAAAGAACACGTCTCACTTCCAGTTCGCAGGTGAAAGGCACCATTCGGTAAAGTCGCGAATCCAAAGGGAAAGTTCGCTCAAGGATCGTAATTGGCCTGGGGCCACCGACTTGAATTTGGCGCAAAAGCCTCAAAAATCATATTATTTATTAGAAATATTGTAAATGAGTATAATTTTTTGTTCTTTTACTGATTACAAATAAACTTTCAATAGTAAGCTTTGGCTTTTGATTTGAAATTATTATATTTGTATTAATATAATGAAATATTTTTCGAGAACTCGATTTTTATTTAAATGTATTCAACATTCATATTTCAACGATGGGAGCTTTTTATACTATTTCTTGGTAGTTAATGTAATTTGTACGTTTTTTATATTGAAAAAAATATTAGTTATATTATATGCATTAGTATTAAAAGATTTCTTCAACCCACACTTTTGTTAAGCTGAATTATGACGAGGGATCCGAAAAAGGATGACGCGTTTCGCAGAATTCAGTATGAGTACGTTTTTAAAATATTATTGTAAAATGTATTGATTTAAAGAAATAAAAATAAGTACTCACTCGGGAAAAATAAATCTTCTTTTATATGAATACAAATTTTAAATTTTCTCAAGCGTTCAAATGAATCGACAATAATTTGAGAATCAACATAAAACCGATCGAAATTTTCCCTTATCGGACTGAGACAAATGGTTTTTCGCTCCATTATAAAAATGTCTTAACGTTTTAATTGCTTTCACCGAAAGCGTCCGATAAGTTTGCAAATTATGTATATCTTTTATTCTTTAATTACAACCGAAAAATATTTTCATCAAAAAACGAGACTTTTCACATTCGGGGACGGTTCAATGTGAGTGTATTTTCGTTTTACATACATTTACAAAATGACTCGTGTCACATTGACAATGACAAAAAATCCAATATTCCTCTCATCAAATATATATATTTTTCAATATTTACTTGCCAGGGCAAACAAAACATATGTAGATATAATCGTTGGCAGGATTGAAGGGATAATCCAAATAGCATGGCATTTTAATAATCCTACATCGGACAAGACAGAATGTTTCACTATCTCGAAGTATATTTCCCTTCTTGAAGTAGTTTTAAAATATTGCGGAAAGTTAATCCTTGTCGTTGCACCGAAGTTATTTTCATATGAAATATGTATGGTTTTAATTTCCTACTTAGACTTTTTCTACGTAATTGCGGTTTCTGAATATATACTGAAAAAAATAAAGGGACAAATGGCTTAAAAAAAAAACAATTTAGATTCATGAGGTGGGTCAACGAAAAAGACACAGTAGAAATGGTCAACTAAATTGTATAAATTTTAGAAAGATTTATATATAATAAAAGAACGAAGTGTGCTATAAAACATTTAATTGTTTTTATATTTTGATCTTATTAAATTTTTATTGAAAGGTTGAAATCTTTATTATAAAAACTTTTTTATTTAAATTACGAACAAAGATATGCGTTCGCGTTATATTATCTTTTATTCACGGATGACTTATTAAACGCAATGAACCATAAAACAATAAAAATTTAAATACGCTGAAAAAAAATCGTTTCGAACGCAATAAAATGCAGACGTGATGCTGTAAAACCAAAGTATTATATTGTGACGAACCGTCGCAAGTTATAGATGAACCCGGACATATATAGCTGAAAATCTGAAAATGCGTAGGCGGTACAAAACACACAGATTTTAAACATAAAAAATATCAAGGACGATCTTCAAAATAAAAACTAAAAATATTTTTTTTTCATTTTTCCAAAGCATTTTAATTTAAATAAATGTTTGATTTTTTTTTATTTGACTTTAAATTAAACCACATATGAAATTAACGATAATCTCGTATTCATTAAACGGCATTGTATTGTGGATGAAAACTCAAGTGGCGCTTTTCAATTTTACTCAGTATATACTTAATACATGTGTATATTTTATTTATTTACTTATTTATACTTATATCTACATATTTATCAATATAGATATTTACTTATTTATAATACTTATTATACTTACTTATATCTAAATAATAAATAGTACCGTAACTTTGAAAAATACATTCTATTCCCGAACATCACACAACACAGACAACACGGAAGCCTGCAATGCATTCCAGCCACAACTAAACACCATTTCACAACGAAAAAACACGAAAAACCTGAAAAGAACCCAACACGACATACATTTCCAAAGTCGCGACAAATTGCGATAAATATCGTCGCGGTCGGATAAGCGACTTCCCGTTCTGCATCAGACACACCGTTGCAAAACTGCATCTGAGCAATTATAATAGAACTGCACCAGGGAAAAGTTGCAGTCGCGAGGATGTTGTTCATATCGGGGATGAATTATCGCTCGGAAGTCTTCTTGGAAGTTCCGACAGACCGTTCGGTCGGAAAGTGATGGCTTTATCGCTATGTGGAATAATTATGGATCGAAATTTTGCTTTGATGTATGTACGCGTGTAGCTGGTTTTGAATGTGATTTCTACTTGGCTTTTGATGGGGTTCAGGTGAAATTGGCATCGATCATATATCGTTATGTATAATATGTATTGTTTATCGTAAATATTTGGTTATTTCAATCTATGATTAATTCATGATGAATTTTTTCATGTATTCGTCGAATTTAAACAATATTGTTCTTGAAAATATATTTAAATGTATCGAAAATATTTTAAATCTAAACATTCATTTCAATAGTAGCTAAAAATACTCGAAGTAAAATAATAAACTTGTTCTGATTTCAAAAATATATATTTTCAAAAGTAAACTCAATAAAATAGTTTCGATTCAAACACTCCCAGCAGATTCTAAAACAGCGCAAAAGTTCAAATGAAAAATCCACTCATTAAGATATCAATTTATAAACGACAATCACATCGGAGCCTCGACCATAACCACGCACGACTCCATCGATCACCAATCACTATCGCCTTTCATTGTTAACATCTCGTTTTTCATATTTATCGCGCATAATTACCGTGCTGAAAGTATCGGCACGGCGACTCGCCGAGATTTATAAGGAAAACACGGCCGTCGTGGGCGAAGGAAACGGTAATTAATGTGTTAAGTGTGCTATGATTTACAATAATGGAGGTGGAGGAGAGCGGGTGTCCGATTGCGGCCTTAACACAGACGTCTGGTGCCGCCTTTGAGGGTTGAGTTACGTCCGTCGTATCTGAGGTCATCTTCAGTGCATAACGGTGCTGAAGAATTTTCCGCGGTTCCGAAGTGGCGAAATGGTAAAAGTTTGGAATTATTGCGCTTAGTTAATTTTTGCGGGGTGTGAAAGGGTTTTTTCGATTTAAAAGTTGTCTCAACTATTTTCTGAGAATGAATCGGTGTTGGGTTACGTAATAGGTTGCTGTATTATAGGTTTTACTTTTTTTTTTATATGCGCGGATTTATTTTAAACGCTTGAATACTCGTGAGAGTCATATTATATTATTTTTCAGAACGTGGAAAATCGAGAATTTTATAAAAATGGTAATGAGCTTTTGAATGTGTTTATTTTTGCTATACATGTTTTTATTTCTCGAAATAGATATTTCGTATACAGAAGATATATTAAGTGCCTAGAAATTTTTCATATGAAAAAAACTTTTATTGATCTTATTATGACATGTATTCATATAGCGTATACAGTAAACCCTCTCATAACGTTAACGGGGGGGGAGGACATCCTCCCCCTCTACAAGTTTGCAGCAACCCCTCCCATATAGCGCCATTTTTTTCAAATGCTTTTAAATTCAAACTTTTTAAATTTGTTTCACATGTATTTGAAACAAGCAATTAACTCGTGAAAATTTCAAAAAAAAATGAAAATGTTTCATTTATTTATTTCCCTAAATTCCTCCTTATAACGTCAAACCTATCTTGATGTTATAGGGGGGTTTACTGTATTTGTTTGTATATTAGTATTTATGAAGAATCACATAAATTGTACATAAGACATTATGGATCGTATTTCAGTAACGACATTAATTAACATTACCTTCAAACATTTTTGAGGACATACTGACTAATTAATTTTTATTCTATTTATATTCGAAGTCGTAATTAATTTCCATTAAAGGTCCCATACGTAAGTTTTTGTTCGAGACCTTGTGGAACGGCAAAACGAACATAATATGATTGTTAAATTTGACGTCGACCGAAGTGTAGTTTTAAATTGCATTAATTAAAAAATACTGTCAAGGTTTCCAACAAAAATGTAATCGTAGAAAATTTATGTAAATAATCCAGTCTTATTGACATTAGTGGAATCATTTACCATCTTGAACATGTAATCTGTTATGTAACTATTTCGGTTATAGAATAAATGTAAAATTTATTTTTATAAACTTATTATTTCATGCAATGTGTGCTGAGACATAAAATATTTTAGGTAAAAGTTGGCATACGGAAAGGCTAAATTATTTCCGCTCGATGAAAATAAACGGAAATCGTACGATCCGTTATCTGAATTTCATCCTTTCGTATATAGATGTTTCATATCAATATGTTACAGATTTCTATGAAAATGTTTCAAAGCTCATTTTTAAATCTAGAAAATATTATAAAGGTAAACTTTTATTCAGTGTTTCGACAGTTTCGCATTTTCCCAATGAATCGATTTTCGACATAAAAGTATATAAATAAATTGAATTTTTTCAAAGAACAATTCACATTTCGCATCACAAAATTTGTTAATATTAATTTCGTAAAGAAAATTCACTTATTTTGTTATCAAATCTGACTTTTTGAAATCAAAATTTACCTCTGTAATTGACGCACCGCAAACTTTTTTCGAATAATCTTTTTTGATAGTTTTCTTTAGTCCCTTTTCAAGATAAATCCGTATAAAAAATTAGATTTACGTAAATTCGATTGAGCGGATACTTTACAAATATCTTCGTGCCTTACGATTGAGTTTTACGATAAATTTAGTAACTATCAAATGAAAATTTTTATGACAATTCATATGGTATTTCATATACCCATAAAGCTAACCTCATTCACATTGAATACAAAGTATTTAACAATTACGTTACATATCAGCGGTTTAAGCGGATATAAGCCAAAAATTTAATTCCGAATTTGAAAATTGTTTCAATAAAACACCAAGAATTTCAAGTTGTAACTTCGACACATTCCAAACTCGAATTAATCCCAAGTTGATACGTATAATCTCGTCTATCGGTCGGTTGAATACCATTGTTTGAATTGAAAATATGTAAATTTGATGCAAAAAAATTATAAAGGATCGATGAAAATCATCATAATGCTTTTCGAAGGTTCTCCATGACGTAATCGTTGTGTGAAGAGATCAATCTTGATACTCCCACACGTTCCAGTGGCTTTTCCGACCGGGAAAATCCTATCATATTATGGGTTATGAGAATTTAGATTCGCATACACCCACACATTGTTTATATGACGTTGGGCTCTGTTTCGTTAAAAATACATAATTGTTTTCTTGGTGGTAATATATTTGATGTAATCATTATCATAGAATATATTGTTATAATATGTAGACTAATAACTAATTTATAGAATTTTAATAATCTGGTTTTTAGAAGTCAATATTTAAAACCAAATGGAAATCTTTTTATGGATTTTTAAATTTTAAAGTTCAACGAAAATTATTTTCCTAGACGTGATAATTAATAAAATACATCCTAAAGACCATTGCTGTGGTTATATTAATGATCAGAAGAAGGCCGAAGATTCAATTATTCGAATTATAATCCTTTGTACTTTTCTTATTCCTCCTTCCTTTGATCTACGATTTTGCTTAATTCATAATTTGCAGCTCTCATTCACCCGTGTAAGAAATTCATTACCATTCAAAATTATAACATTCCTTAGTAAAACATAATCAGTGACGGCCTCCCAACTCAACATCCGAAAATACATTCAAAGCATATCTTCGACGATTTGCTTTATTTTCGAGTTGTAAAAATAGTTTATACACTGATGCGGCTTGGCCGTAACCTGAAAATTAGGTTATCTCACGTCTATAAAACCACCTCACATTACCATATTCTCATTTTTACACTATACAAAAAATCATATACGCAGCTCCTTGTTAGACCGGAGCCATCATCATTTCAACGTCAAAGGGAAAGCAGAGCCTTTCAGCCGACGTCACACTTTCCTTCTTACGCTCGCCTTTCTCCTTCGAATAATATCAAAAATTTGACAAACGTCCCGCGCAAATCTGATTACAAGCCGAGTTATAATGCAGACGTCGTCCGGCTAATGCAACACTGGAAATAAATACCACGGTACACACACAACAAACGAAGATAATCCAGATTTATAACGCAGAGGCGGCGTCTCTGGCCACACGCCCACGTGCTAGAAATATATAATAAATAACGAATAAATAAAATCGCCGACAATGGTTTCGGACTCGTCGGCGACCTGTCGCCGAAGGGACAAATGGACTGGTTCGCGTCTCCTTCTTGTCACAATGGACACTCGCTGGTCCTTCTTCGTGCTTTTGTGGAAGAAATGCGGAATACGGTGGTACCGCCTGCGAGACGCCGATTTTGTGGGGTATGGAGGGTGGTAGTAAACGAGACGTTTTGTTATTCAAATGGTGTGTGTGTGCCTCAATCTGGTGAAAGCGTGATGCTTCGGGTTTGGGATGGCTTGAGAGGAAGTGGTGGCTAGTTATGGGTTTTCATCAATGCACTGTTTGTGTTTATAAATAGTTCATACTTATAATAGAATACATTTCATGTTAAGTTGATTGGAAAGTTTAAATGCGTTTTTAATTTTAAACTTTAGGATTCATGGATACTAATTATATAAATAAATTTGAAGTTTTCATCGATATAATAAAGTTTTAAGTTTTTTTTTTGCATTTCGGTATACAGGTGGTGCTCAAATATAGAATTTTTACGGAACTTTGAATTATACAATCATATAAGTTTCATCTCACATAAATAAACTGTAGTCTTAATTGTATTCTGAATAAATATTTAATTGAAAACTTAAATTCAAGTCTTTCTTATTATTTATGATCATGGTAAATTAAGCGCAACTAGAATAAAAGAACAATAGTTTCTTTTAATGCAAATACCTGCAGAAAGAACCTGCTACAGCTATTTATGGAGTTTCATCGTTTTTAATATGTTTCTCTGAAATTTCCCAAGACTCTTCACTCGTTGTGTACAATGAATGCAACAAGATGATTTCAAACAATGAACGAAACCCGCCTAGGGGAGGACAAACCGTGATTAAAACGTTGAGCTAAAGGCCAAGCTGACTAGTTTCCTTTCAAATGCCGAAAATAAATTTTAAAGATTTCCAAAGCGCCTCTCTTTCGAATTTATTTATGTTTATACCAATACATGTCCATCAAAAAGACATTTTAGTTGACTGAAATAATCACCAATCAATAATAAATCAAAGCTATACGGTTTCATTGAATGATTGAAAAGGTTGTCGTCGAAAATAATCCAAGGATCAAAATTTAATTATTAGTTTCGATCGAGCATGCATTAAAAATTAATTGTGAACGTTACAATGATTACAACATCGTTCAAAATTTATTTGTATCGATTGTTACTTTTTCAATATATTATATCTTCAAAGGAGTCAACTATAATAATGAAAAAGGTTGCATGGTAAATAAGCGACTGTTACTCTGTCGTAATTGGCACTTCGTCGTAAGTGCACTAAGTTTACATTGATTCTATAAAGTTTTATACTTGTTTCAAACTTATAATGAGCACGATACGAAGATTATACAATATTCTTGTATTTTTAACAATTTTTCAATACATTTTCTTCTACTTTTTATTGGCTTTTGTTTGCTATTATATTGTAGAAATAGGTTTTTTGAGTCCGATTTTCAATAGGAATTGAAATAAAATTATAAGATAAACATATAATATAATATAACAAATTGGGTCTAGCTAAAATAATAAATATATACAGCCAAAAATAGTGATATAAAAATTATTTTTAGAAATAATTTTCATAGTTCGAAAATTTCACATGGTCTAACTTTTAGTGACTACGATACCTGGCTTTCACCCAGGAGGCTTGATTCAACTTCCGGTACGAGAAAACTTTTCAAAAATTTCTCTATTGAGTATTCATGTGACTAATCAGAAAATATCACATTGAAACTAAGTACTTATATAAAACCATATGCATTTCTCTGACAATGTAATTTTTTTTTAATAATTTTTTTAATCACAAAAATGAACCATTTTTTTAGATGATAAATTATTTTGTAATTTTAATGTCATTATATTTATAAAAATAAACAGTTCAGTCGCTTTTCTTTATCTAATTTGCTGAAAATTATCTTCCGTATATCCGAACGTTTATATATTATATATAATCTTCATACAACACAAATTTTCACATATTTTATCTCTGAAAAAAAAATTTCATACGTGAAAATTAACAAGAATACTAATCAACATATCCCGTATGGTCTAGTGGCTAGGATACCTGGTTTTCACCCAGGAGGCTCGGGTTCGATTCCCGGTACGGGAAAAGATTTTTTTTTATCCTCGAGACAATCAAAATTAATCACTTAATTTTAAAAAGAATTGATGAAAATTTTTCTATGATTTATTTATTTTTCAAATAATTGATTTCGACTGTCTTGAAAATAAAAAATTATTTTCCCGTACCGGGAATCGAACCCGAGCCTCCTGGGTGAAAGCCAGGTATCCTAGCCACTAGACCATACGGGATATATCTGAACGGTTGTTAAATAAAAATTTTAATTGAACACCAAGAAATATGTTGAAAATTAAATAAACTGTTAAAAAATTATTAAGTAAATAATAACAATAAAAGTTAAATAATCCATGAATGGGAAAAACGTGTATGAATCACAAATATAAACATTTTTTGTAATTTATTATTACGTTCGTAAATAGATGTCACTGTTTTGATTTTGTACGAAATTTTTTTAACCGATTTTAAAAATAAATTATTATTGTTGTATTTTTGTATAAAATAAACAACAATGAATTAAAGTGAAAATAAAAATAAAAAAGCGATGTAGTTCGAAACTTTCGAACTAGGCCCCGGCGAGATTCGAACTCGCGATCTCCTGTTTACTAGACAGGCGCTTTAACCAACTAAGCCACGGCGCCACGTGTGATTCTTTTCTTAGAACATTTTATGAGTCCAATTGCACAATTTGCCATAATATTATCGCGTCGAAAGACTGATAAAAAATTGTGTCCAATCCCAATAATAAACGTATGATTGATTACTCAATATCAACGACAAAGTCATTCAATACATAATTCTTTATCTATAATATAAATTTTTAATTACAATCCGATTTTATAAATTAATTATTTTTAAGGTAACAAAATATTTGTTCAGTATTTAAATATTATTTTATTATAGTTAATCTAGTGTGAGAGCGTTAGTTACAAATTGATGCACGTGTATGTATATAATATTAATTATCGAATTTATACATTTACGAAATTGAACGATTTGCCTATAACATATTAAGAAAAGTGCTTCATCATAATGTTATAACAAATTCCCGATAATGCAAAAGTTGTTGCCTGTCGAAAATATTGACGATAATCGTAAATAGGCCCGATGTTAATAGCGTCGGCTGTGGTTTTGTTAAGAAACGGAAGACGATAAAATGTGAAAACCCGAAATGTGTACCCGATTTGAATATTTATAATAATTAATAAAATAAAAATAGTTCATTTATTATTTTTTTATGACATATAAGCAAAGCCAGAAGCAGAGGCTACCCGATGCCCGTACTCGATTTGAATATTTAATATTTAATTAATAAAACCAGTTCATTTATTATTATCAAAATTACGATATATAGACAAAGCCAGAGGCAGTAGGTAATAAGCATCATATTATAGACGTTAACTGTATACGCATAAAGACCATATTTGCGAAAAAGTCGCGAGCATCATCGAACGAAGGAATACACACACAGAATTTAAATTTGTAAAATTAGGATTGTAAAATTAATATACAATGATTAAATAATTTAAAATTAATGAAAAGAAAAGTTTTTTTAAATTTATTTTTTTCTGAAACTAACAACGATTATGAACAATTTTTTGATTTAATCGATTTTTGTAATACATAAGGTGATGCACCAGTGGTTTACCATATACAGTAGAATCTTGCTAATCCGGCACTATTAAAAACTAGAGGGTGCCAGATTATTGGAATGTTCGGATTACTGGATTTTACGTGTTTTCTTCACTATCTAACTTATTTAAAATGTCCATTTTATCTTTCAAAGCTAGAGTCTTGTGTTTCCATTTGCTTAATATTTTTAACTACACTATTCTCACTTGAAAACAGCAGGTAAATACGTACGCACCTGCACGTGATAAGTTTTGAGGCTAGACTGCTAGACGACGACGGAGCTCATACGCGTAAAGAGGGGTGGAGTCGCGGACGGAGGGTGCCGGATTATTGGACGTATCGGTCTATTAAAGTGCCGGATTAGTGAGATTCTACTGTAGAATTAATTGTCCACCTGTAAAAAAATAAGGGTTACAAAAATGTAAACGAGTATGTTTGATAGGCTGCAGATTATTTTGCAGGCCTTTATTTTCCTGAAAATTACCATTTTCGGAAAACTTATTTTTTTACAGGTGCACAATTATTATACTTGTATATGGTTAACCACTGGTGCATTTCCTTATCTCGATAAAAAAAAATTTCAAAATATGTATTATATTGTATCAATACGGTACAAATTGAGTACTCAAATTTTACAAGATAGAATGTATATTTTTTAAGTCGTTAAAATTAAAACTTTGGAACCAAGCTGGAGCAGGAGCATGAAGCAAGTGGAGCGATGGGTTTTTTCTCGGAGCTAAAGTGGAGTCGAAGCACAAAAATTTATAGTGCTCTGATTTTAAATGTGAAATCGAAAAAAATATTTAGTTATAATAAGATTGTATTGATTTTATCA
>JAOXNN020000037.1:3047974-3115684 GCA_028571205.2 Hydropsyche betteni | reverse complement strand
TCCCGTACCGGGAATCGAACCCGAGCCTCCTGGGTGAAAGCCAGGTATCCTAGCCACTAGACCATACGGGATATGAAGCTTTTAAGTTTGGTAATATTGATTCGATTAGATAATCTTTCAAAATTTTCAAAAATTATTTATTAATTTATAAAAAAAACTTGAGATGTCGTTGCAATTATGATTTGTTTTTACATTATTCCAATCGTAAGTTTAAAATATCATATGTTTTATTTAATTTATTGAATTAATTTTATTTAAAATACATGTAGAGTTATGGAATTAAATCAATATTAATGAAACAATTCATTCTTATATCCCGTATGGTCTAGTGGCTAGGATACCTGGCTTTCACCCAGGAGGCTCGGGTTCGATTCCCGGTACGGGAAGAACTTTTTGTCATAACTTTTCCCATTAACAGTTTTTTTCTTATCGGTATTGTAATCCTAAAAATCCCATCATATTAAATTTTCTAATAATACATAGTATTTTTAATGCAAAACAACTGAGAAATACTCAAATTCAAAAGAGAAAATATTATCAGTGTATAACATACAGTTAAAATGCATTTGTTTTTATTTTAACGATTGTACGTGAATTCAAAAAATATAAGATATTAAAACTGAAGATGATTTGTAAAAATACTTGTGTTAATATCAAACGGGTTTCAGAAATTCATTTAACTACTACAATATTATATATTTTTTAAAATCACTTACATGTAATAGAATTTTACACCTGAAAATTGATGAAAGCTCGATTCGACATATCCCGTATGGTCTAGTGGCTAGGATACCTGGCTCTCACCCAGGAGGCTCGGGTTCGATTCCCGGTACGGGAAAATTTTTATTTTTTTTATTTTTCTTAAACGAATAAAGACCGTGAATATGAAAAAAACGAAGTTCTTCGAACATGCGCATCGATAGTATTTCATTCAATATTTCACATAATACGAACTGAACTTGACAAATGGACCAATAAGTAAAAAAATATTCGAAATCATTTCATGATATATAGTTCAGATAAATCTGATACAATTCTATTATTCTATTTTCATAGAAAAATATGATATTATTCTCGTATAGACAAATGCGATGAACAAATAAAAGTTAAAAGTGCGGTTGTGACGGACGTAGACGTCGTGGCGCCAAAACGCCCACGCAACACCGATCTGCAGACAGACCGATACTATAACTCTAATTTTAGGTTTTGGCACAACTTCGATTTGCCATTTTGTTTCGTTTTCTTAGATTCTAAACAGATATCTTCGTGAAACGTTCGCTGCAAGGACGTCGAACGATGGGTGAGCGGCGCGACACTTGCGCAAACTGAAATAACACTTTCGGCTGAGTAACGAAAATATTATTCGTACGGAAAAATGCGGTTGAGTGGCTGAAATGTCTTGCGGAATATAAAAGAATTTTATTTCAGTGAAGGCTGGGTGAATTTGTATGTAAATGGAAAATTCTACGTAGTATGGTGATGAAGAAATTAAGTACAGAAGAAGGGCAATTGCGTTGCGTTAAATGTGTAATTTATGATGTATTTTTGTATGGGAAAAAAATCGTAAATTTACAAGATAAAACTTTTATTATGTGATGCCAAAAAATAATGAAAATTTCCATGGAAAAACGATTGAGATTCAATAGAATGTTCAAATAAGATAATTTAATTAATCATACGACATTATGTCACAAAAAAATTCTCTTCAGATTTTAGTTTTTACCATATTGGACAATAATGTTTTAATTATATAATATAATTACAATATTATATATTTCATATAACCCGTTTCTCTGTCGGTTGTTTTTTTTTATCCGAGTCGAAAACAACAATTTTCTTACCTCGAGTTGTTTGCACAAGTATTCGCGATCTTGACCTTTCACCAAGGAAATGATCAAAAACGAAATCTCCGAACTTTCAATTACTCAACAACCCACCTACCGAATAAAACATCAAGCGACTTTACTCGAAAGCGATTCTATAGCACTTTGATTTTCCGATACCATTAAAAATTCAGGAAAAAAATACTACAAACCCGAAACAATTGTCAATGAAATATTCAGCGCACACCCGCTCAGATTATCCGACGGCGGATTAGCGTGACGCATCCGAACAATCACAAAAAGCAAAATTTCACCATCCCACAGGATAAATATTCATGCATTTTTTCATACTAATTCTAAATAAAGCGTACGCGCGCGTGATTTGCGAATAAATGTAATGTTTCGCGAAAAACATGTCGACTGCTTCTGAGAGGCGGCGGAATTTACTCGTTTTTTGAAATATTTCAGCGGTTTTTCAGCGTGAAATGCACGTGTCGGATACGTAGGCTTCAGCTTGTATAGGATTGCTTTAGTTCTTGCACGTGCGGATGTTGGAAAGCGGAAGTGGCTGTCGCTTAACGGTGTGGCTTAACTATGGCGCACGTATGAGATTTCTCGATTCTTGTCTATAATATGGCACGAGCACGTCCGTGAATGTTCTTTTGTATTGTTGAGGACGTTGGCGAATCGTCTATTCATTATTTTGAGGACTAGAAAACGCTTAGATAACCATTCAAATCGAAATCTGACTCAATAAAGCGCGCTATTGTTCCAGATGTTTATTTGATATTAATGCAACGCGATAATATTGTACGTGTGGAATATGGTAGATTTTAGAATTAATTTTGGTCTACTTTCGTTTATATTTTATTTTATCAGCATAAGACTTTTTATAGTGACTCATTGATTTTATCAAAATATTATTCTTTCATATAACACATGATTCGTTCTAATCGATGACTTGCAAATTTCTCAATATGGTAAGAAACGGCTTACAAAATACATATGAGATTTTATCTTGAATAGCGCGAAGATTTTCTTAGTAGCTTTTCGAAAAGCTTCACATCATAAAGACGTCGATTTCCAACAATATCAAATGCAAAATAGTATTGAAATGTCTCCAATGTAACATTTTATATGCATTCGATAAACGACCGCGAAACTGTTCACGGACACTTATGTGAATTTGTTACGAAGGTTTTTTTGCTTTTACATAAAAGCGATAGATCGATGAATATCAATATGCTTAATTGAAGTTTAGAAAAACTCATGGGAAATGAGACTCGAAAGAAACGTGTTCAGCGATCGTAACAGGTTGAGGTTATGCTCTGTAATGCGATTATAGTAGGATGGATTATGAAAAGTAAACAATTTACTTTTTTCTGCTTATGTGCCAAATTAATAATTGCTGTTCCGGAAATATTCTGAAAAAATTTGATTTCATGACCAAATTTTTCGAAATAATTAAAAAAAATTAATGATGGCTTCAGTTTAATTTTATGTATTTGTAATGTTTATAATCTCTTCATTTAAAAATTAGAAATAATGGTTTGAAATAATACGGCACATAAAAGATTTATAATATTATTATGTTTATAATTTATTGTTATTATAGTAGAAAACAATAAATACAGATATAAAAATTTTAATATAATAATTCACAGAATATTTTGGAAAATTCGTCTCTGTATATTGAATGCCATTGGCAGGTACGCAGTTATAAGTTTTCTTTTCCCCGTGATGTGACCATACATTATTACTCTTCTTTGTTTCAATATGTAAAACCATTTAAATTAGAAAAAATAATAATTTAGCATTTTCAATTATAACAAAAACAAAATATAAATAAAACCATCATTTAATAAAATATTTTTTTACCAACAAAAATATTCCTCGAATCGATTTTATATCAAAAATATATTTATTTCCTGTTTAATATATTTTGTTTCCTGTTCACAAATTTCATCGGATTTTTTTTCGTAACGGTTTTATATTTTTTAATAATGTTTTCTTTGTGCTCGGCAGGTCACCCTACTAATCCATGCTGAAACCGATAAAAATGACAGAGGTATCGCTGAAGTCGCTGTTTTCAGCATTCGTCGAACTAATGTCATTATCCGTCGGCCGGGATTGTTCGCCAGACCATCATTTGAAATTGTACTTTTACTTAACAATGAACAAACTACTGCACACTCGTTCCGATATCAATTTTTATATTTTTTGAATATGTGCAAAGAAGTTTTGAAAGAAAAGATTTCCATTTAAAGGTTCGCTAACTTTTTAATAGAATTTTTTTTAAATTTTATTTTTATTTATCTTTCTTGATAGAAAAATGAATGTGACACAATCGAAGGAAGAATTGCTAAGTAGCACAAATACATTGGAAGCAGGTTTGAGCGAAGAAAATGTTCATAGCTTACATTATACTGAACATGTTTTAACAACAGAAGAAAAACAATTTTTACTACATGCCGAACGAGGTGATTGTGCTACCATAAGAAGGTATTTATTTATTTATTTCATTTTTAAGAAAAATACCATCTTTTATACAATTATGTTATACGTGTTCACAAAATCATATCTATAATTTATGTCTGAAATGATCCTTTTTATTTCATTTTCAAAACAAAACTTTATAGTAAAATGTCACTTGAAAGGTTTCAGCGATCTGCTTGTTAACGTGTTAGTTAGATAAACGCATTATCGGCTTTTCCCGCATTTATTGTGTCCTAATATGATGTTCTTTTTCAAAAGAAAATGTGTGATTTATATGATTTTCCTTTCCTTTTCAGATTGCTGGAAGAATATCATCCGGATCGTCCGGAAATTTTAGATATAAATTGTGTCGATCCCCTCAATCGTTCGGCTTTGATAGCTGCAATTGAAAACGAAAATATTGAATTGATCAGATTGCTGTTGGACGCCGGCATCAAAGTAAAGGTAATAATTTTTCTCTGAAAATTCAAAAGATTGGCTATTTCAACATAATGAGTTGTCTTGACAATCTCCCACCAGAAAATTGCGCCTACTAAGAAATAAATTACGAAAAATAATTACGTCAAAACAGAAATTAATAATCCACAAATTATTTTTTAATCGCATTAAGAGTGTTCAGCGTCGACTTCGCGAAATATGCTAAAACAGCTATGTCGTGGGACTCAATTCGTTATTCATAAGAAGTTTCCTTTTTAAAATTATGATAATTAATTCTCGTTACAGTTCCGTTTTTGAATGAAACTTTATTTTTATATTTTCATAAGGATTCTCTTCTTCATTCAATAAAAGAAGAATACGTCGAAGCTGTTGAATTGTTGCTTCTATGGGAAGAAGAAAACCATGTGCCCGGAGAACCTTACGTAAGTTACATATTTATAATACACTGGTTAAAAACACACTGGTTAAAAACTTTTAATCGTTGAAAATTTTTATAGAGTTGGGAAGCAGTTGATAGATCTTGTTCGACTTTCACACCTGATATAACACCATTGATATTAGCAGCACATCGAAATCATTATGAGATCTTGAAAATTCTTCTCGATCGAGGAGCTACGTTACCGGTTCCTCACGACGTCCGGTAAAAAATATTAATTCATTTCATTTAATTTTTTTAAATAGCTTTATAAAAAAATATAATATTAATTCAGCTGCGGGTGTGATGAGTGCGTGGAATCCAGTGCTCGAGATTCTTTGAGACATTCTCAATCTCGTATAAATGCATATAGAGCTCTCACATCTCCTTCTTTAATAGCTCTTTCGTCTCCTGATCCTCTTTTAACAGCATTTCAACTTTCTTGGGAACTCAGAAGATTGAGCCGTATGGAAACCGAATTCAGATCCGAGTACAATGTAAGTGTTTTTAATTGTTAATTAACACTGTGCTGAATCGGCTATTTTAGATTATCGGTCGAAAAAATTCCTTAATGATATTTAATTAAGCGGTAATATTTATTTAAGGAATTGAGAGCACAGTGTCAGCAATTTGCTACGTCCCTTTTGGATCATGCCCGCACTTCCAATGAATTGGAAGTAATGTTGAATTACAATCCTTTGGACGTAGATATCTGGGATCCGGGAGAACGACAGACATTAGATCGTTTGAAATTAGCGATTAAATATAAGCAGAAAATGGTATTTTTGTTTAATAATTTTGAATTTGCTTAATATTATCGAGTTATTATTTGAAGGGATTTTTCAGTTTGTTGCTCACCCGAATGTTCAGCAATTATTAGCAGCTATTTGGTATGAAGGTTTGCCTGGATTTCGACGAAAAAGTATGGTAGGTCAAATGTTTCAAGTGGCAAAACTTGGTGCTATGTTTCCAATTTATAGCACCATTTATATGCTTGCTCCGAATACGGAAATGGGACAGTTTATGAAGAAACCTTTTGTTAAATTTATTTGTCATAGCAGTTCATACGCATTTTTCTTACGTGAGTGATGAAATATATAATCCAATGTATTTCCAGTTACTTAAAATTTATAACAATCATCAAAATTATAGTGTTACTGGGTCTTGCATCACAAAGAGCAGAATATGTCGCTATAGAATGGTTTGGAACACCTTGGATGCTTTCTATTTTAGAAGATTGGAAATCAAGAGAAAGAGGATCTTTACCTGGCTTGATAGAATGTTGTGTAATTATTTACATAATTAGTGAGTAAAATATATGTTTCTTTAACACGTTTCATTATATAATTACATATTAATAAACATTAATACTCAATCGAAAGGTTTAATTTGGGGTGAAATTCGTACCCTATGGTCGGGAGGAATTTTGGATTATATAAATGACTTGTGGAATATTGTAGATTTCATTACACACATATTTTATTTATCTTGGATAAGTTTAAGAGCCACATCGTGGTACATCGTTCAGGTATATAACTCAACAATGTATTATATATTCACAATACCTAATCATATCACTTTAACTGTTATTTAATCATATTTTTGTTTTCAATAGAGAGATGCTGCTGCTGGGTATAATCCGTGGTATGCTCGAGAGAAATGGGATCCATATGATCCTATGCTATTATCAGAAGGAGCTTTTGCAGCTGGAATGATATTTAGCTTCCTCAAATTGGTCCATATATTTTCTATAAATCCACATCTTGGGCCACTTCAAGTATCATTGGGTCGTATGATAATCGATATCATAAAATTCTTTTTCATATACACATTGGTTTTATTTGCATTTGGATGTGGTAATTTAATTGAAACTGTATTTATAGAACATAATTTTATGCTTGAAGTAAAAAATCATATTTTATTTTAGGAATGAACCAATTGATGTGGTACTATGCTGACTTGGAAAAAAACAAATGTTATCACTCTCCAAACGGCATGCCTGATTTTGATAATCAAGAAAAAGCTTGTTCTATATGGAGAAGATTTGCCAAGTAATTCATGAAAAAAATCTCTTACAGCAAATTCATATTATATATGTTTTAAATCAAAAATTGATTATAACAAATTGTTATACTGTTAATTTTTAGCTTGTTTGAAACTTCGCAATCACTTTTCTGGGCAAGTTTCGGACTTGTTGATTTGACGGCATTTGATCTCACTGGTATAAAAAGTTTTACTCGTTTTTGGGCATTATTAATGTTCGGATCATATTCAGTTATCAACATCATTGTATTATTGAATATGCTCATTGCTATGATGTCTAATTCATATCAGATAATCTCTGTATTTTTTACTTTTTACTTTTGTTGTTTAAAATTGATTAATTTTGTTTTAATTAATTTTTTTTATTTTTACTTTAGGAAAGATCTGACACCGAATGGAAGTTTGCAAGGACTAATTTATGGATGTCTTATTTTGAAGAAGGAGACACAGTTCCACCCCCATTTAATTTATTTCCTACACCTAAGACATTCTTTAAATTATTACAATGTAAATCAAAAAGATCTACAATGTCAGTTATGGTAAAAATTGAAATAAAAATTATTGAATTTTCATTTAAATTATCATAATATAATGAACATTATTTTGTAGAAAAAGTCAAGAGAAAAAGCACAATTGCGACATGAAGGTATTATGAGGCAACTGATTCGTAGATATGTTACAGCTGAACAATGTAAAAGAGATGATTTTGGTATAACCGAAGATGATGTAATGGAAATACGACAGGATATAAGTACTTTGAGGTTTGAATTGATAGATATTCTTCATAAAAATGGCATGAAAACACCTCGTATGGAACCACACGAAGCTCAAGGTATGTAATTAGTAACCAAAAATTTCAAAAATAGTTTTACTTACACTTTGTATATAATTCACTCTAGTTCCTGGCAAAAAGGGTCGTATTATGGAAAGAAGACTTTTGAAAGATTTCCAAATAGGCATAGTAGAAGGAATTGTTCAAGATGTTCTTAGCAGTGAACATGAACCAAAAGATTTATTCAGCCAACTTGCCAAAGCAATAGGTGGCCGTCCCAGTGGGAGCAGGTCAAAAACCACTATATAATTGAATTTTGAATTATAAAAAATGATCTTTTGATAATCAATTCAATTTAATTTATAGTAAAAATAAAGATTGGAATGCTCTTGTTCGCAAAAATACTATCAAAGGAGATCCAATAGGAAAAAATGCTGAGGCTTTATTAAGAAGATCTCGTCAATCATTACGTCAACATATTATTCAAGATATGGATAGTCATGCTATGGACATTGATAAGCTCTTAGGTACAAATTTATATAAAGATTGGATCAAATTTTTTTTATGAAATTAAAAAATATATATATTATTTCAGAGTATAATCCTCGATTATCTGAAGTTACTCCTACAACTAGAGTAGCGTATGCCAAGTTTATGAAAAATAAATTTAAATCAGATTATAAAATTCGTGAAGAACGCCTCCGTCTTAGTTCAGTTCAGTCAGAAACTGCATCGATAATTTTAGAAGATGAGGTGTTTGAAAAATCTTCACCTATGATAATTCACCCGATTGTTCTTCCACTAAAAAGAAAAGATATATCCATAATGAAAGATTCAACAGGTTTTGTGAAATGCTAATATATGTATATATTCCATAGACACATTTATAATTTGATGTAATTTTCAAATAAATTTTAAGAATTAGAAAATAAACCAAAAGATGATCTCAAAGATTTTGACAATGTGATTGAAATGGAACCTGACGATAAAAGAAGTTTTCGTATCAGAACACCTATTGAAGAGATTCCTGACGAGGAATTTGAATCTAATATAATTGATGCACATGGATTTGAAGTTCGGGCCGATGTTCAAGCTGTTCAACAAGATGATGGTAAAATCTAATTACACTACATATGTAAACGAGTTTTTAAAACCAAAATGGTCAAATATTATACAGGAAGGTATTAAAATAATTAAGTTATGAATACTTAAAAGGATTAATATTTAATCTAATTTGATACTAGAACCCCGATTTATCAAATTATTAAATATTTTTCTATTATATATAATATTTTATGATATATCATATATAATATGTGTTCAGTTCTTAATCACAATTTTTCAACTTAAAATTTGAATAAATGTATAAAAATATAAGCATATTCTTTCAGATGCTTCAGCCGAAGGATCATCTTCAGCTTTAACAAGACCATTAAAATCTTGGTCGAGGGATCCTTCAGAAACAGGATCTATAGGTTCACAAATGGTATCATCACTACCTGCTAGTCCCATTGAAAAAGATGAACATATGAAACCAATGGCTTTACCAAAAAAATTAGATGATAATTTAGAATCCCAATCTTCATCATCAAGTGATGAACCTGGGGATGATCAAACGTCACATCAAATTCCAGTTCCAAGTATTGTGATTCATTCTCAGACAACAAGAGGGAAATCAAAAGCAACTGGTAAAGATGTATCGGGCTGGATCTAAATTTTTCATTATATTACTTTCTCATATAATATTTATATATTTTTGAAAAAATATTGTTTATCAAAATTAAGCAAAAAATTTTGATAAGAATTAATATTTTCATTCACAGTAATATTTCTGTAATCAATATAAATATGATAATATTATTTTATGTTTTCTATAAAAATGTACTTAAATTTTCATTATTTCAACTTTTCTAAAACATAAAATAAAAATTATGAAAAGACCAAGATGATTTAAATAAAACTAAAATTGTACATGGACAGATTTATTTATTACATTAATTCAACGGCCACATGTTCATTGATATGTTTTATCATGCAGTTATTCACAATACATTTGAGTGATGCACAAAGTCAAATATTGGCAATATTATATAAAGACGTTTTTGTTTGATTGAAAATATATAAATTCCATCGAAAGATTTTTAGTGCAAAGACTTTAATATCAAAATCATAATGACAACAATGTATTTCATATTTTCAACCAACCCTTAAGCCATCCTAATTGAATAGATTTTAAAATAACAAAGATAGCAAATATGATAACAACTCTCCCAAGAAATTTTGAATATTTTCATGACACAATTTTCAGTTTTCGAAATCAAATGTTAAAAATAAATTTATGAGTCTTATGTGAACTTTAAGGTGAAATTGAGATTTTAAAAATTCATCTACGTATTTGTACACTAAAACATTTCTTTAAAGTAACAGTTTACATCTTCACTATATATACTTAATTCCATAAAATATACAAAAAATTACATTTATAATAGTAATTAATGATATGTATATAGTGATATGCTTTTGTGAAGTTTATTTTAAACTTCTGAAGCTCCACACAATGGTGAAAGATATGGTTCAGATAAAGCTCTTAATTTTACTTCTTTTTTTTGAAAATCACAGATGACGCTAGTTATATAAACATTCAATTTCAAATAATTTATCTAGAATATATTTATCATCGTCTCGGAGCATAAACCTTGTTACTCCATTTCAATACAAAATGATTGAAATAAGCTTATAAAAAACAATTAAAAAAAATTGTAAATAAATAAGATGCATTCAATTTTTATCATACATACTTATAGTGTTAAATAATTTTGTAAAATACATTAAAAAAAGGAAATTCAATTTTCACCATTTAATTTAAACTAGTAATTTAAATTATGACTTATAAAAAAGGAATTTGAATTCAAGTCTTTCGAAAGGAATTATAATAATTTTAGTTCAATTTCATATCATAATAAATGAAAAAATAATAGCTAACTTTCTATGAAAAAGAAAAAAATATTTATTATGTAAATATTCTAATACGATTTTTTAGGATATATAACAATCTAAATATTTTTGACGATTCTTTAACCATTTAATACATATGCCCAATATGGGCTTGTTACAAATAAATGAACAATCATTATGAAACAATAATAAAATAATTACAGATCAACAGGGTTCACGTTTTGATCTTCACAGTTCAAATAGATTTTAGTTTATACTACTGTGATTTCCCTCATTAGATACACAATAGCGATGCTGAAAATCATTTACTATATTTAACATTCACATTAATCTCTACTCTACAATCACTCAACTGTAAATCGCTTACAATCGTAACATTAATTAATTTTAATATGATTACAATACATTATATTTATACTTTCATAACACCCTAAAACATTCGCTTATATCGAATTATTAATTGAATTGTGAATTTCATTTCAGGTGCAGGTAAATAAATATATTTAATTGTATGTGTTTTATATGTAATGTATGGTGTATGTATAATGTTTTTTTTTTTTTTTTGTGATCGAGTGAATTACAACTATGAATTATTTTAGATATGTATTTGCATGTGAAAGTCAAGTTGATATGTTCAAGTTCCTTAATATTACGATATAGAATAGTAATAACAAAATAATATTTTTAATCAATCAATGTTTGTTCAAAAAGTTGTACATTTGTAAAACATAAAGGCGAAAGTATCAATAAATAATTTAATGTTCAACAAATCACTTTATTTTGACCGAATCATTAATATATACGAAAATGAAAGATTGTCTAATATATAATTAAGCTATAAATATTTCCTTTTAAAAATCATTCAAGTATTAACATCATTTTTTCAAGTAAATATATACTCAATTTTTATATAATATTTTAATTTGTGTTTTATAATGTTTCTTTTAAAGAAATATAGTTTTGTGCTTTCTAATTTGTAATGGGATGTTTTATTTTTAAATTTGTAAATTAAATAATTTACACATAATAAAAATCGTTATACAATTTGAATTTAGAATGAATTAGGATTGTTTTTTTAGTATATGAAGATTTAAATTTTTCAAAGCATGAAATTTGCATATTTTTTTCAGATTATATTTCTTCAATTTGTCTTTATTCAAAAAATTTCAACTTGTTTTATTATATTGATAAACATTTGTAAACCAAAAGTGTAAGTATGTAAAATTTAAATGTGTAAATAGTCTCATTTGTGAAATATATATAATACAATATTTCTCAATTACACTGTAAAAACGACAATATGTAAATTTCATCTAAAGATTTCAAAACAAAAAAGAATAAAAACTACACGAAAACTTTCTAAACTATAATCTAGCTTAACATACAAGACACTAGCTACAGCCATTTTAAAGCTTCTTATGATTATCTAATGAACAAGTGAAATGGAGGCCTAATTGTCGGTTCACCAAGAGGTGACGAATGCGTGGCCAGAGCAAGGAAGCGATTGTGATCGAGAATATTGGGAGTGCTATACCCTAATACTTTTGGGTAGGCCCACAAAGCACTCCAAAATAGAACAACAGGTGAACCATCTGGCTTATAAAATAATATGAAAACATCAGTCTTCGGTCTAGTAATAAAAGCTAATCTTGCCAAATTGACCACAAGATCGTGAGTGGGAATAACACACTGCACGGCCATTTTAAAATTATTTTCAACACTTAAAAATACAGAATAGGTGAATTTCACAGCTGATTTGATATGTTTTTGGTAGGTCTTAGAATAATGTCTTATCGATAACGTGAGTAGAAAGCATATTTTCTCATATGTTGTTTTGATAACGCACATAGAAAAAGCATCTTTCAAAATATGCAATGATAATAATATTAAATATATAGTAATAGAGTATAAAAAGTGAGCAACGATGATGGCTAACATCGACTTACGGATTATGTATTTAGAAGTTCTTAAAACTAAGTTACAGTCGAGAAGGGTCGGCAGCAAGGCGGCACACCACAACAGAGTTATGGTTATTTCAGGGCCTTTTGGAGCCCCTGACGGTGGTGGATAAACTACATCCACTTCAGCAATTTTGAAAATTGACAGTAATAGATGTGATGCAATATCATAATGCTGATCGTTAATTTTACTTTTTATAGTCTCCAATAAGCCTATACACTCAACCTAAAATCAAATTAAATAATATTCTGAGTACATGTCTGCTTGTAATACATTATCACAATGTTTAAAATCAATAACCTTGTCAATATCAAGGAGAGTTAATGGATTGGTGCTTCTTTCTCTTTGTGTGGCTGAAATACCTGCTGATATGATCATATTTTCATTTGTTACATTGAATAGTGTTAATGTGCAGTTTGTCTGAAAAAATAAATAATTACCAATTCATTTATCTTAATAAAATTGAAAAATTTAATGTAATCAGCAACTGATTGAATATAATCATATATATATTACCCCATCTTCAGCTAACGAAACCATATACTCTTGCAAAATCCTCACAGCATCTTCAAGACCGAGTCTAGTATGAGGTCTCAATAGTGCTTCATCTTGTGAACTGAAGCCAAGAAGTAAATAAACACCAGGTGCTAAGCTATATTCACCTGTAAAATAAAAATGTGCAAACATGATTAAAATGTTGTGATCATTCAAATTTAAAAATACATGTATTTATTTTACCTGGATTAGGACGCATACATATGAAATTGCCGCTATAACAATAGCACCGTCCTCGATAAGCTTGATAAGCAGGAGCTGCATGACTATAAAAAGCTAAAGCTGTTTTGCAAGGAGCATGTTGCACACAAACTGCATGACAAGAGACTGATAATTGACCATCACAGTGGCAGAGTTCTGAACAATCCAATTCAGTATCTCGGTAAAGCTATAATAGATGAATAAAACATATTACTTTGGGTTTTAAAGATATTTTATGAATTGCTTTTGTTCTTCACATACTCGTCTAGTGTGTCCTTTTTGTACATATTGATCATCCAGTTCAGGTCTTTGCACCACACAGTATTTAATGGGCTCTGGAGTGGTCGAAGTAGTTGTTGATGTAGTTGTTGTTTCTTCTTCGGTGACTGTTGTAGCTATTGTAGTGGTAGTAGTTTCTGGTTCTATATATTTTTCAGTAGTAGTAGTTTCAGGAAATATCTTAATAGTTGGAGCTGGTATCAAAGCTTTGCCTCCTTGAATTTCAACTTCAATATTTCTCCCGTTGTTGATATTAGGACTGACCTGTATTCCAGAATATTTATTATGACTTTTATCTGCAGGAATCATTATCGTTGCTGATGTAGGTAAAGTTGGATGAGGTTTGTAAACAGCTGTTGTGTGACGGTGATGTATAATTTCTGGAGAAGATTCATAGACAGTTTTTATCACATTGTCAGGCATGGAAGGAGTTGATCCTGAACCATATGTTTTAGTGTGAAAATCACTTTGGGATTCAACTGAAAAAATTATATAATCAAAATATGAAATAATATTTGATCAATTAAAGTTTTTATGAATGTATTTGAAGCGTTAGCTTACCAACACAAGGATTGAGCCATAGTAATCGTTGCCAGCCAAGGCAATCATAAAGTTGAGTGTAGTCTGTACCTTTACAAGCACAAGCAGTTCTTAATTCAGTTCCAAGCATATCTAATACAGCTGTCCTGCAAGCTTCGGGAGATCCTGCACATTTTTTTGTCATCGAATCAACAGCACAAGATTGTTCATATAATTCTAAACGGGTTCTATAAAAATAATAGATACGTTATTATTTCAGAAACATATATGTACATTCTGAATTAAATAAACACATAATTATAAATACCGGCATTCAGGTTGTTCACGACAAGATTGAGCTAAAACATGGCAAGCAGGTAAAGAATGACCAGGCTCACGTTGGGCACAAACAGGGTGAAGTTTTTCTTGAGCATTCATACACGGGTCATCTTTGTTATCAGTTTTCCTTTGGTTAATTGAAAATAAAATTTAATCCTGAATGTTACAAAACATAAAATATTATAATTTTCTTACTTGCAGAGGCAAAATGCAATTTCCAAATTCCATTTAACACCTGGCGTTTGATAAAAGTTTCTCAAAGCATCCATGCAATTATTTCGCTCGCAGCTAAAAGTATAGAAAAATGTTATTTAATTTTGAGGTTTTTAGAAATGTGGTTATTTCAAATTTTCATACCTGGAAATATCACATGCTTGTAAGATGGGCGTCAGAGTGTGGGTGCATAATTTATCTTTGATGCAGCCGTCCAAAGCTAAATGGCAGGTGCTATGGAGACTGATTTTTGTCACTTCACCTTCACTATCTCCATATCCTTCTCCAGATCCAATTCTTTCTGTTATTTCAAAATTTTTATATCATATCAATTGTAAAAATACGAGTGGCAAAATAAAAAAATAAAAACTGTCCTTTCACTTTTTACAAATTTAGACAAAATTTCACTTCATATAATGTTAATTATATGGTAAATCTTAGAATTACATAATATTTTTTTGAATACATTTTTTTCGTAAATATAAAAATCTAATTAAAATTTTCACAGTGATTCAAAAATATAATTACAACGATAACATAAAATTATCAATTTTTTTACATGAAATTTTCAAAAAAAAAAACATTGATTTAGCATGATTTAATGTTAAGAAAATTACAAATAGATAATGTTTAATAAAAAAAATTAAGGCAAAAGATTTGAAGCTATATAAATATATCCCATTTTTCATATAATTTGTAATTCCAATTGTTTATTGAAATTTCGTACATATTTTTGTCGAACTTTCTTCAAGAGACATCTGTATTTTATTTTGAATATAACGTTTTATCTTATTCAACAACCACTTTTTTACATTCGTTAAAATTATTTATGCATTATGATTATATGAATTGAAAAGATAAACAGCTGAAAAATCTTTTCCATGAAATCTAAAAATAATTTTAAGGTATGTATTGCGAAAATATCATAACAAACAACCAATTGAGTAATATTTTAATTTTAGTGAGAGTACTCTATTGTTGGTATGCTAAAACTTTATCATTTTTCAAAATATGATGAAAATTTTAATTGTAATCTGTAATAGAATAAAATTGTTTCTCAAAGAATTATTTTCAGAACATTGATCATCTTCTTTTGGTAAAATTTTCAATGAATTTTCAAATTAATGAGACAATTTCTTGGTATTTTTCTGTAGAAAAATCATTTATGTTCGACAGTAAATATAAACTGTGATGATGAATGATGAAATGCAGCTATCATGATCTTGTAGGTCATGATGATCTAAAGCTAAAGGCCACCTGTGCTGTGCTTACTAACCTGTGCTCTACTCGATTATCAAACTTCCTATATTTATTTATTAACGTGGATTGTAACACTCACCAATTACCTATAGATGTCCTTTGCATACCTGTGCTTATAAATTTATTTTTTGTCAAATTTTCAATATGCATGGAATACACAAGGTACTATAAAATGTACGATTTTTTATGTATATTAAAAATTATTTAAAAGATAATTAACCGAAATAATTACGTATTCCATTCACATTTTGATGAAATATTTCATACAATTTTTATTTCAAGTGGCAATACATTTTTATTACACAAAAATATGCAAAAGTTAAAGGACGAATCGTTCAAAAAGAGGGAATCAAACCGCATTGCAACTGCCAAGCTGTCAATGTGAAATTCATGCTGTAAATTCAAACATTACAAAACTTATATTCAAAATGGAAACAACGGGGTCATATTGATAAATCTAAAAGAACTACTGACTAAAAAAAGCAAAACTTTGCATGAAAACTTCAAAAGCATTTATATGAATAAAATTAAAATGTTTAAAATTATTCTTAGTTCAAATAAAGTCTTTTGAACTCTGAAGTATAATTCAAAGCTATCTACTAATTATTGGAATATACTTTATCTAAAAAACTTTCCTTTAAAACTTAACTACTATTATAGTATCATAAAATGCAAAGTAATAAACACTCATGTGTTCGATTAATGTATGTATAATAAAATATGACACATACATTAAATGAAAATGAAAATCTAACACAAAATATTCAAATAGGTGACAATCCATAACCAAATTGTGGGGTAATTTAAATTTGAATGCACAAACCATACTCATAGGACAAGTGTACATTTGCAGCGCTTTCTTAAGTATGTATTCCAACTGTTAATGTACTTCATTAAATTATGAAAATAATATATCTTTATTTTAAAATGATTCTCATAAAAAAGCACTGCCTATACATAAAATATTATAACGCGTATATGCACAAATAACATCACATTTTTTGTATGTTTTTCAATATTTTTTCAAAAACTCGAATTGAACTGGTGCATCAACTATTTTTAGTGTTATAAATGTAAATAAAATAAAAAAATTTGCAAAATTCAAACATATTTATCATACTATCTTTGTTTATTATTTTAATTATTGTTTTATTTAATTTTTGTATGGTTGAACTTCAAATTGACGATAAAGTTGCAACAGTACGTTTTCTAATTTATTGGAATCGAGAGAATTGAAACATTATATATTACTATGATGTTTCTTCCTAATCTTAATAATTTAATGTACATGTTTTTGTTTTTGAAGTAAGAGTTTACCAAAATGTTTAAAGGAACAATTCTTTCAATACTTTAGTCCCGTTAAAGATTCAAATAACCCTTACTTTCACATATAAAGTAAACTAAACTAATTACATAATAGATCTTTTTTAAATTATTTTAATCGTCGTATTTGTTTAAGAGACAGTTTTTATTTTTTTCATGAATCTTCATAAATTATGTCACTATCCTATTTTATTTTGATTCAATTGTTCTATTAAATATGGCAGATTTTTTGAAATATATCATTTATTTTCACTGAGATTGAAATTTTACTTTTCAAATTCTGTAAGAAAGTTCCTGCACATATAAATTTTAGAAATTTGAATCTATCACTTATAAAAACAAAATAAACAAATAAAGAATATCCATATGAAAAAATAATCAGATTAATTTTTTTCACTAAAAGAATGTAAATAACATACATATAAATAACACAAATTTTATCAAAAAAATCATGCAATTTAATATTTAAAAAAATATGTACAGGAACATTCTGAATTTGACACAAAATCTAATAATCACAATTATTATTTTTATACGTACTGTATCCATTATGTCCTTTTCCATTGTAGGACTTGGATGTAGTTCCGCCTTTGCGTCTTGGTGGTCTACCATACAGTCTACGGTGACCATCTTCCATTATATGTGCACTGATGTGATTCTCATCTATCTCCAAGGTGTCATCGGGGTTCAAATCTCTTCCAGAAACATATTCATCTGATGTCGATGTGGCAGTTTTATTAAGCATGATTCTCTTGCCGTCAGGAGATACAACATTGGCTGAAATTTTGCCAAACTTTCCATGAAGCTTTGCATCAGCAATGTGGAGCATCAAATGGGGAAGTTTTATTTTCAAATATTTTGTAAACTAATAAATATCGAACACTTTTCAATTGTAAAAACTAAATTTAAGTAGGCATGAAAACTTTTGCATGACAAAAAAATTATTTTACTCACTCGTTTTGAATATCAAATTTCGTGTTTAGTATTTAAATAAAATATTCTTTTTGAAAAATACTTACCTATTTTTATAAGAAAAAAATATTTTGTTGTTTTTTTTGATTATCACAGATTTTATATGACAAGTTCGAAAGTTATATATTTTTAAATATTTAAATTAGTATATTATATATTAAGGATATCATTGATATTTAATTAAAAAGTTCAAAAGTCCACCAGAATTGAATTATTTAAAAGAATATAAATTAAAATTTAAACAAATCTATCATCTATATATAATTAATTAAATGAAATCTATTTAAAAAAAGACACGTATAGAAATTTTGGTGTGTTTTACTTTTCAAAAGTGTAAGAAAAATCGAAACAATATTCAAGTACAATCATTCTCAAGATGAAAAGTACTGAAAAATAAAACACACCTAACAAATAGATCAAAACATCGATTTCACAATAAATTAAATAAATAGCTAGTTTTTTGCTTTTCAGTTCTACGCCATAATATAAATCTATGTGTGTACGTATACATATGTATAAATATTTATGTATACATATGTATAATCACATTTCGAAAATTTAGAAACACCAAAAGCACAAGAAAAGCCAAAAGCAAGTAGTAGTAGTAATAGTCATAGTAGTAGTAGTAGTAGTAGTAGAGTGTGCAACATTTTTTTTGAGAATTGATCGATTGATGTGATTGAAAAAACATTTGATTTATTATATTCGCAATAGTATTATTGAAATTTCATTTGATTGATACACATTTCTCAATTTATTGCATTGATTTTGATATTTAAAAAGTGCATATGACTGTGCTAACGTTGTTTTGTGTATTTGTGAAAAAATTTGTAATAGTCATTTGACTGTTGATAATTAAAAATTTACTTAATCCAATGAGTTGCATTTGAATATGGTGACAAAGTGGATTACTTTAAGTGTAAATTTAAATTCAAACGAACAATTATTATGAAATGTATCCTTATAATAAGTAAAAGTGAATTTGGCCAGCTACTAAATAATAAATTAAAATAGTATGATAAATACAGAAGATACAACAATTATAAAAACAAATGATTTTTAGATTAATCTGAAAAGTATTCAGTAATTCAAATAATACTGTTTATTTTGCGAACAGAGATAGAAAGAGAGAAAGTGAAGAGAAAGAGATAAGCTATGTAACATTATGTGGTCGTCGTGTTAAATGAGGAAAACCCTTAGCGACGACGGTGGGGGCTGAGAAAGGGGGCGACAGATGAAAGGAAATGAAGAGTTTCACCTAATCTCCAAAAGATTCGGCACATTAATAATGAGAAGATTAATTTCCCCCGAAAGCTTCTTAGCGGCAATACATCATCTTCATATTAAATTACTATCCCTATAAGCTATGCTCCCCATAGTCGTCATACACTTACATTTATCGTATTATTATATATCATATTGGCGAATAATAAAACAATTCTATTTCGTTCGTTAACTCATTTCGAGAATATTTTCTTTTTGATTTTTTCAATATTAAAATTAAAATTTAAGATTTATATGACTATAGCGGTAAAGGAAGATTATTATTTATTTATTATAACACATGTAACATAAGCGTATACATTTCGTAATTTTTATGTTGATTCTCATAAAAATCGAAATATAATATTATATGGTACAGAAAACGTATTATTATATTATTTATTTGATTTAAGTTTATGAAATTTGATTTGCAATTCACAAAACGAATTAAAAATTTTAATTAAGTAAACACATATTTATTTACAGTAAGGAAAGTAAGATGCAGTTGCTCAAATCATGCAACGAAAACCATCAATGCAATAAGTATTATATCAAGCACATGCAGCATGCACATATGAGATGAAAATTTTTCTTAAATTATCTGACAGCTTTTAGTATTTTTTTTTTAATATAATTATATCATCAGCAAATTTGTAAGAGCAAAATTTCAAATCGAGAATTTTAAGTATGAACTATAAAATTTTCCTCTCACACTAAATCGAAGCATATTATCGTGAAACGAAATATTCAATACTAAAAACTGTTTCGATTCGTAAATAGACTAATAAGAAGGAAATACTAATAAGATTGGTTTTAAGATTGCTTTGAAAGCATGTCTTTCACCACACAACATCAAGATACATTTGATTAACGTAAAGAGGTACATCGAACGACACTAATTCTTAACACATACAATGGAACATCGAAAGCTTCGTTGGCAGACGCGTCACATACTGCCACAGCAGATTGAAAGTGGTGAAGACACAATTTGAAGTGGACAATAAAATTCTATATAGTAGTAGCAGCGGACACACGTCAAATCACACGATATCTTGTGGTAGACAAACCATATCATATATATATAGTCCAGCGAGAGAACAAAAGCTGCAGTGGAAGACAGAGTCAGAGATCTAATAACACATAGTGATAAGTGACAAGTGTACTGAGATGTTGTGAGTGGTGTGTGGTGATATTCCATAACAATCAATCCCTATTTCAATATATCTATTATAATGCTAAAGTGTTTCAAACATATCTCATATATATATAATATAATATATAATAGGTGCCAGTGTTCAATTCAAAAATGCTACTTACACTATCTTATTGTTTGGGTGGTAGGCTCTCCGGCGACTGTAGATGTTGCTGTTTTGAATTATTTTGTCTATATTGATTTGTTGAGAGTACTGAACATGTACTTAATTATGTCTGTCTGTAACTGCAACTGATTTTCACTCGCGACAAACGCTCAAGAGATTTCATTTTCATTGAAATTTCTCACAGTCGTCAATTTAATATGAATAAAATTTGGTCGAAATTAAAAATAAGATGAAATGTGTTCGTTTTTATGATCAAACAATTAAATAAAACAAGCGTTAGTTGCAGCTACACATTTTTACCAAAGTTTTATAAATTTAAACTATTTTGATGTCTTAAATACTGGTAACTGAAAACTTAGAAAATCATACATACCATAGCGTAACACGAAGAAGTACATTGTTAACATCAGTCAATTTACATAGGCATGAAATATATATATTTAACCGAAATTTTTGCAATTATAATGCAAATTTTCGAACATTTTTAATTATTACATTTCGTCATTAAAAAAGATGCACATTCTTAAATCACTTAACAAAAACGTAACTAATGAATTTAACGAAACTTTAACGAAAACTTCGGATATAAACAGTCAATCATATTTAAAAAAAATCTCCAATCATAAATAAAAACCCCAATATTAAAAAAAAATAGTTACCAGCATCCAACACAAGAAAAACAAATTGCCCACTTCAAACGCACCTCCCCCACTCCCAATACAAAGAATCGACACCGTCAATGACAAACCAAATAAAAAAAAACACCGAACACATATACACATATACAAAATCGAAATATATGTATATACGCCAATATAACAAAACACACAATTAATAAACTGTAATACATAACGATATAATAACAGAAAGACGGACAACGACGCGCGCGCGACCCAGCGCACGCCGTGGACTCTCACCGGTGTTGCTGCGAGACCTGGTCGCGTTCGGATGCCTCCTGCCCGAGGACGAAGCGCTCGAGGACGACGAGGACCTCCTCTGCCACCCCATGGCCTTCATGACGGCCTTCAGGATGTCCCCGCCCCTCGCGTCCGTTATCACCTGCGTGCCGTTCTCGGTCACGAGCAGTATCGAGCCCTTCGCCACGTAGCTGGTCACGTTCGACTTGTACTCCAGCGATACGTCTTTGGGCAGGTGGATGTGGGGCTTCGCCCCCGAGTGGGGCTGCTTCTGGTTGGGGAGGCGGTTCGGGTGCAGGTTGAACCGGTCAGGGTGCCTGTTCGAGGGCGGCGGAGACGTGGGCCTTTTGGGGACGTGCCTCAGCTTCTGCCAATGCGTCAGGAACAGGTCGTGTTCGTCGTATCCCGATTTTATCTCTATTCCATTTTTATATTTTTTTTATATGTCGATTTTGTTCCTTTGATTGTGTGAAGATTTTCATCGTCTTCTTTTTTTTTTTTAATTTTTTTTCTCATATTTCAAATGAAAATAAATCATAAAAAAAAACACACATACTATGTTCATTTCCTATCATTCCTTTATTTAATATTAAAAAATATATTCATTCTTCGTTTATTTAATATTAAAAAAATATATTCATTCCGATTTTGATTTATTGAACAAAGTGTTAAAAATATTAACGTGTCGATTGAATCGAATGTTATTAGGGAAATTCGATCGAATCTGTTAACCTGTTCGCGCTTATTATATTCGATCGAGTTTTCCGTTGAATTAGTGTTAGCTTATATCTGATTTAATTCGATATCCTGCGAATTGCGATTCGAGCAATATTTCGTAGATATTGGCCAATTAATTTGAATTAATGTAAAATTCGTCTATTATTACATCTTGAATTTTCCGCATTAATGTCGAAGCAATAACATATTTCATCTTGTAAAATATTGATCAAACTTTTCATCTAATTTATCACATTATATTTTGGTATTTTCTCAAGCGTTGTGCTGACTCGCTAAAAAAAAATCGTGTTTTATCGTATAAAAAATCTTTTAAAGTATCATCGAAAAAAACGACGGCATCGTAAATTTTAACGAATTCATGTAAATGTTTCCGTTATCGTAACAAGACGAAGCAAATGTAAATTTTTTCAATGAATACTATTCACAGAAAATGTTAAAAATCGTTTTCTTTACATATTCCATACAAATTTGTTAACACAAAATTCACCCGTCAAATGATTAAATAACAAATTAATTCAATGTTTAAAAATTCAAAACAATCTTTACGTAGGAACAAAACCGAACAGAACCACGCATTCAAATTGTATTAGATTTAAAACGATTAAACAAAACCTCATTAAAACAATCAAATGACGTCAATTATACAATTTTTCTCACAATTCCGCCATTAAGCTCCAACAAAAACCTTAAAGTACACACGTAGGGTCTCATCGCTTTGTCGCATCGCAGCCCAGAGCAAAGTACTCTGCTAAAAACAAATTAGTCGTTCGAGTCCCGCTGTTTGACGCCGTAATAAAATCTCGACTATTAAATCCCTGTTCATCATACGCCCATCCGGCCGGGAAAATCTCATTATGCGCGAAATTTATTTGATCTCCAGGGGGACGGGAAGACGCGCGCTCTCGGAAAATTCGCGGGAAAACTGCTCTTGCGCCCCCATGGGGGCAACAAATATTTGCAAATATGCTGATAATTGGGGGGCTAACGGTGGAGTGGTTTTCGCAAGTTTTCGGTGCATTATACGACCGCGTCGAGGTGTTTGTTCGCGAAAACTTGATAATACCCATCGGACGAAAGTTCGCACGATCGCTTTGCATGGAATCTGTGTTTGCTGTGGGTGTATATTATGGGGGTGCGGTTTGGTTTTGTGTGTCTTGTTTCGATATTTGGGAAGGATTTTGGTCGTATTTTGTACGATTTTCGTTTTGGAGATGTAAGTTTTAACGTTTCGTTAAAGAAATGTTTGGTAATCAAATCGATATATAGGTCGGAACTGTTTAAATGTTTCTAGCATGTGTGAAATTATTCAAATGGAAAACTCGATCGGAGGCCTATTTGGAGTATTCATTTCCGCAACGATGCCAATACTATTTGAATTTTCGCGCAAAATATTCACAGATGTACCGTGACTAATTATGAAATAGGAAAGCGATTAATTTATAAATATATGTGCATGGGATGAACACATACCTGGTTTGACACTAACATAAACTTGACACTTAATGTAAATATGAAATGAGAAACGACTATCTCGTGTTTTAGTGCCGTTACAATTTTTATTCAATCGACTCTAAAAATGTTTCGGTACTATTATCGTTGCTGTCGCGTTAGTTTTTTTTTTACACGAAAAGCCACTTATACAAATTCAATTTGTGCCTTTCTTTTCGTCATTCACGCTATCTAAACTCACACTCGCTCGAATCGAAGTACAAATAAAAAGTAATAATCATATGAGAATCTTCAAATATAAAGAATTGTCATAAATACATTAACAATATATAATATGTAAAGTAATTTTTTTTGAGAATATGATTGTATAAATGTGTTTTATTACCTTTTTGAGTGGAAGTTGTTTTAACATATAATATAGTAGAGATAGCGGATAGGTCAGTTAGTGAGAAGCATTATGTCTAGAGTTAATATTTAACTACACATTTTCATTTGATCTTTGAACACTTTCGGCATGTTAAATATTATAAAATTAATTAAATTACGTTGAATTAAATGAAAAATGCCAAAAATGTTCAAAGCGACTAAGTGTAATTGTGCTCTGTGTGTGTGTTGACTAAGAAGTAGAAATGCTTGTAAGGAGCATACCATAACAATTCAGATGTCAATTAAGCAAAAGTGACTAAAGTTCCAGTGAAAAACATTGAATCGTTATACAGTGTGATTTGAATTTATAAATGAAAACTTTGAAGCGTATACTTTTAATACGAAATGTGAGCTTTGAAAACATCGTATAATTTGTTAAAAAAAATTTATATGAATGTCGCAAATGTCCATATCCTGGAGAGGCTTTTAATACGAAAAGAAATTAAAATCGTGTATTCCATGTGAATATACATTTTCGAAATATAAATTTAAATCACACCGTACACTTTCAGAATGCGAAATTAACATTTACGGTTCACCGTTGCTTCATGTACACCCCGAGTGTCGTGAGCGCATCAAAGCTAAAAGTGTGAAGGTTTTTCAGGGTCGGGGTTTTCCAGGGGACAGTAGAACATCGTGAAAGTTGGCAAACGCATTATTTACCAAATGGACACTGGTTCCGCGCATTCCTATACATATTCATGATTGCGAAGCATTAGAGTACTGAAAATTTCACGACCACGCCTCCCATGTCCATTTGCTAAACAATTTCATATCACATATTCAGCTGCTTCATGTTCTACCGGGTGACATGTCACAGAGAGAGATAGAGAGCAGCCAGATGCCCGTCTGACCGAAGCACTCTCATATTTTATTCAGAATGCGTCATTTCAGTGCCGAAACCGAAAAGGATCCACACATCTGCTTGATATCCAATATCGCAATCACCGGCAAGCGGTTTATTTAAAGAAAAACGCAACGACCCAACATTAAAATGCAACAAACATTTCTTTCCATAAATAAACGACAGCGACATCGCCGACATGTTTCCATACTAAAAATTCAACAGCGATCGAAACGTGGAACCTTTTCGACTCGGATGGTCAGTCGGGCGTCGCGGCGTGTGGATGGTGGCGATTGCTGGTGGTTCCGAGTGGGTGGTTGTCTCTTATATATGGGGCTCGCGAGTGGTCGTTCTGTGGTTGTTCGAGTGGTTCGACGGGTGGGTGGGTATATCGGTGGTGGGTGGTTTTCGGGTGGGGCTTACCGATGCACGGGTTGTGGTTGACGACGGAGAAGATGCGGTCGCAGCGTTTCTTCATGTGGTTGTTGGGACAAATGCAGCCGAACAGTGGGGACATTCGCAGGCTGGACCAAGCTTCGCGGCACTGCTCCCTGGACATGGCGATTTCATTTTGGAATTATCTTCGTTTATATTTACCAGAATGTATTTTATGTAAATTCGGAATGAGAGTATAATATATAATTTATTTTTGGTGCTATTTGATACTACGAAATATGATCTGTTTTCGAATATTTGATTTTTTTCGATTAATTATTTATCTCGAAATACAAAACAATCGATGATCAATAATGGTCAAAAAAAGCATATATTTATAAATAAAATGAACCGTTTATAACACTGCAATAAAAATATTACGTGTGTGATGTCGAAACATAATATTAAGTCACTGCACTGCAGAGAACAATATTAATTGCGTCGTTATCACAATAGTTTTCATTATTATGTATATTTATAAAATATAATTAATTTTCATTCTAAAGAAAGATTTTTTATCGGAAGTGTTAGTTTTTTTTATCTATTCAAAATTAGTATTGATTAAGCTTTTTCCAGAGTCAATTTTATCGCTGTGAGAGACCTGTGTTTGTTCAAAGAGACGTTCAAAAATAAACTTAAGTGTTTTGAATTTGTTCATTAATTAACTTTTAGTCTTTTGTAAAATGAACGAAGAAAAAATAAAATAAAAATAAAATGTGACTGACAATGACATTGAAGACCTATTAAATTATTTTTGTCCAATGAGTCGAAAAATAAAATGTAATTTTATAGAAAATTTTCACGAAGGTGAAAATGATAAATATGAATTGTATACGGCAGAAACGGAGTGTACGTAAATTATTATAAGTTAGACTTGCAGTTTTAGTCGCAACACACGCGTCATGAGTTCAACTCCACTAAATTAAATTACTCCGAAATGTTTCCATTTTCAGACTGCAAAGCAACCATGTTGCTTTTAGTTTTCGTATCCATACGAAAATGAAATGTAAATAAAATTTGAAATGCGAATCTAAATGAGCTACGATTGTTTGCAATCGCAACGAATCATAAACATTAAGCTTGTTATGAAAAATATGATACTTAAGCATCTAATTACACTCAATTAGAACCTAATGAAGTAAAATTTTTATTGAAATACACTATAAATATACGACGCTTTAATTAAAAATTGTTGTTGCTTAGCAATAAATAGTAAGTTTACGATGAAACTTAATTTTGCGCTACATACATCTGCTGAAAAACGAAAGCGTACCGTCGCGTTGATTGGCGTCAAACACGTGATATTCAATCTCGCAAATTAAATAAATAATTCAATTTTGTGCGCAATTTATGCGTTTTCGCCGAGTAAATTCATTATCCCGGCGCGCAAGACGTAATGTCGCAATTATTCACGCGATTTAATATGGAATTGCAAATTAAATCGCGCCATTTACACGAGGTGTCCTGCCGACACACAATTTCCTACGCAAAATTAAAACCTCCCTACGTGCGCAAAAAATCACTCTTTCATATTTTTGAACGAGAAAAAAAAACGCATAAATAAACACCTCTGAGGACTCTCGAAAGGTCCCAAAAAGGACCCCGAGTCCGAAAAACCGTCCGGATCGACAAGACGCGTGTCTCGAAATAAAATAAAATAAAAAGTGAAATATAAAAAAATGAAAATCTGACGCGATTTATGCTCGTCGGGGCGAAGGCTCCTTGGGCCCAGTGGCGTGTGTATATAGGGTGTGCGAAAAGTCGTGCATACATATTGTATTTGTACGGGGGCGCACTCGCTATTAAAACCGACCCGCTTGACTGAGGATTTATGACAAATTTGAAATTCAAATGGCGGCAAAAACCAGTTTTATACCCGAGCGAGAAAAAAGGATGAAAAAAATCGTGAACATATCGTAATGTACGCATTATAGCCGGCTCTCCTCAAGGTGGACGTATAACACATATGTGTGAAAGAATTTACTCTGGATTTTTTTTTCATAGGTGAGTATTTTATTGAATTATTAAATATATATATTTTTAATGACTACCCATGAAGTTAAGGTATATATATAGAGCGGAGTCAGTAAATTAAAGTATAATTGTATCTTATTAAAAACAAATTGATAATTTTAAGTGATTATGATTATATACTGGTTGAAAATGAAGTTAATTAATAATTAAATAAATTTTGTTAAAAAATTACTGAATAATTGAATGAACGCATCACTTGAAAACATTTGGTAAGAAAAATATTTTCAAATATTCAAACTTTTTGAAAATTATAATATTATTCTTTTACGTCCACTATATTTTACATAATATTATATAATAGTTACATGTATGATGGGCACATACAAAGAAGAACTCCCAAATTCCCGATAGTTATTATAGATCGTTGTCGTGAAATGGACATTGTATTGAATGCACACGATAATATCTACAGATAACGCCATCATTTCACCCCAAATCTCGAACGCATTCCATACCACATTATACAACGAACTTGCATCAATAGAAACGACGTCAAGCATAAACAGACAAGGTAAATTGACCTGCGGCCCCGCACCACCAAACCCGACATTACAAACACACGACGTCTACCACAATTGCATAACTCGCATAATTTGAAACGGAAAAAAGAGTCCACTCCGCGTCATACACCAAATTACCGGCCGACATAAAACAGCCGGGCCTATTTAGCGGTCACGCGGAAACTTTAGAGAGCGTTTTCATTGCGGAGAAAAACGACTTTTGAAACAAAACAAATTAGGAAAATTGCCGCCCTGGGGGGGGGCAGGCGGCCGGCCCGTTCCCCTCCCGCTCCCTTTTTTGGAACTTTCTCAGGCCGATCACGTGTACAAAAAATGGCGAATATCCGAGCCGGGGCGGCCTTAAAATTGGCCATCTCTTCGAGCTTTCATAGGTGGTAGGACTCGAATGGGCTCGAATAAAAAAATACAACCCCTTAATGCCTCTTATGCGTAAAAAGTCTACAAATATAATGATTGCGTGTGCTTGGTAAAATGTATTACTTTAATATTAAAATTTTATCTAAGAAAATTATGGAAATTTTCATTAAGCGAAATTTTGAAATTATAATTTTGATTAAACAAAAATTATTATTTTTTTGTTATTTTATACTATGATATCGTTGACTATTTACCAATGGTTGATATATTGATTATTTTTATTTGAATAACTAAAAAAAATGTGAAATAATTTTCTTATGATAATTATACAAGATAGAACTGTTAAAATTATAAAATTTTCCACTTAAACAATATTCCAGATAAAAGTATGAACTAAATTTTAATTTAGATCGAAAAAAGCAATTTTTCACCATCGCTTTTCGAAGCGAGATTTCCATATATAAGAGCGCGATTCACTTTACTAGACTCAAGGTGAAATTTTGGCGGGCAAATTTAAAATTTCCCACCGCGTATACACATATAAATACATACAAATAAAATACACATACACACAACGGAAAACACGCATTACACGTATGCGGAACATTTAGCATATAAAGTGGATATATTCCGAGGAGCAGAGTCGTAACATACGCGAGTTACATATGTCGAGCCGCATCTCTATTAGACGCGAGATAAACCCGAAAAAGGAGGCGGCATTTTTTCTTTTTTCATTTTCGGATAAAAATAAAATAATTTTGTTGTTTTTTTATACCTGTCTTCCATCCTGCAGTCGCCATCTCGAGTCCTGCAAGCCGCTTTGAATCTGTCGAACAGAGCAGAGCACGAAGCTTCACCATGGCACACACTCAAGGCGTAGTTGCAAGTCGGAAGGGCTTCCACTGGGTACGGATCTTTTTCTGGAAAAGGTTGAAGTATTTTTCTATTTCAGAAATCTGTGATATTTTCCATGTTAAAATTCTGGACGAAGAGATGCGCTTAACGAAAGATAATTCGTTTTTCGGATTAACGTAAAGCGCCCGAGGCGTCGTTTTGAAACACGTTGTTACAGATAAACGATCAATTTTTTTTCCATAAAGAAAGGTAGAATTTTAACACGAGTAAAATATATTTAAAACGATCGTTTTTAATAAGATAAAATATGAATTTCGATTTCGTAAAATTTGATTTTTTTTTTAATATAATATATGAATAGTATCTAAATGAAATTTAATATAAAACAAATGTCTTTCTAATTTGACGTCATACTGACAAGGAAATTCGAGAAGGATTTTCCCATCGCTATCGGTGGATGCGTGCAAATATTTTTCCGAAGCGCAAACACGAGCAACGACAGATCCTTTTTAATTTAGAGTGCCCGTCACAGGACCTCGACTCGAACCTGCACACCCTGGATTAGCATAAAACGTGGCACCTGTCAAGTTGTCGGCCTGACACTTTTGACTAAATTGAGCGCGTCCCGGTGGCAGCGGCTCGATTCGGATGACGGTTAATACGGCTGTATTAACCGGAGGATTTCGGCAATTTGTCGCTAATACGCGGCGCTTTTCCGTGAATTTTCCGCGGATAACGAGGCCCCGAAGGGCGCCCTTTCGGATCGTCGAGAGTGTTGTCGGTTAGACGCTTAGTCGAGTGATTTGTGTAGTGTCGAATTTAGTGAGAGTTGGCTTTCGAATGAGGCCATTGTACCACGGTTGACGAATTCGTGGGAAAATTTAACGCTATTTAAAGGTATGAATAATATATTGTAGTTGTGGTGTTTGTATGGGTGTGCGCACGTGGAAAACTCGAGATGTGGGTGTTGCGAAGGAGCCCACACGTTTTCGCACAAGTGATTTGTAATTATATTGTTAATAATTCAACGACGTTAAATATTTGATGCGGAATTATATGAGCAATTGCCTCGTACGAAATAATAATTAAATTGAATTTCGTATTATACAAAGTATGGTATTTTAAAATTTTCTGTGAAAATCTATTTACTCGTGCAAAAATGAATTTTAAAATGATGAATTTATATAGTGAATATATTCAACGTGTCATGTTGTCGTGTGTTATATACAGTGAACATTGTAACGAAAATGTAGTTAAATTGAACTCGCGTTCAAATTAATCGATATGGTGATCAGTCAGTGCAATGATACAGTTTGTCGAGTTCACTGAGCAACACAATTTTCAACGAACGAATGCGTAAAAGTCCATTTTTCAATTCAAATCGAATAGGTATAAAATTACAAGCGAGATGTCATTTGCACAAACATATTTGCAAAAAAATAATATTTTGCTCATACGCGATCGAAAATTGGTTTGCGCTCGCACGATATATAAAAATGAACGTTTTCATTATAAAAATTACATTTTTCATGTTTATGTCGTGCGACCACGAAAAAATCATTATGGTTGATTCTACCCGAGAAACGAATATTCTGCATAATGGGGTTATCGAGCCTCCGATATCTTTTCTGATGAAGTTTTCCCGGGGAAAATATTAAGTAGGAGCGGACGACCCGAAAGGAGAGGACACAAAAAAGAAGAGCGAAGTCCCTTACCCTTTTTGAGGACGAAGACGCAGGGATGGTCGAACAGGAAGTCCCTGAACGAATTACATTCAGGATCGACGTTCGGCTCCTTACACAGACAGGTCGGCTTGAAGAACGGAAAAGCTTGAAGGGTGCGCAGCGCAGCTTGGCATTTCGTCACGGTCACAGTGGAGCAGGCAACTGCAAAAAATATTTTATTTTTATTTAAGTTGATGTTAAATAGGTGTGTTCTATTTTGAAATCAAATATTATATATTAATTATGAAACGTGAAAGGTGTAAATTTGAGTTTTTTATTTTTATTTTTATAATTGGGACGATTGGACAGTGTTTGGGTATATGTATTTTCTTTTGAATTGTAATTAAATTGAAAAATTGGAATGATTAATATGTAATATTTATGTAATATAATATGTGAATGATAAAATATAATATTTGTTTCGTTGTTATAATAAGTATTACTATATGTTATTCTAATGAAGGTATAATGTTTGAGACTCAGTTAATTATAAACAAAATATCGTATTTTATTTGTACAAAAATAAAAAATCCCAATAAGCGCATTTCCTGAAGGCATACGTAATTTTCATCCAGAAATCACGATGGCCATCGTACATTTTCATTTTCGCGTAAATGTCATTCGTCTAATTTACCCGGGCGTCTTCCTCCATCCTTGTCGCGATACAATTTCGCTTTTTTTGCAACTCTCTTCTAATTTCATCAGCTCAACGCGCGCCCGGTAATCTCTGCCGAACTTTCTCCTCGTTTCAGCCTTTTGGAGAAAGTCCTCCTCCGTTCTAAAACTGCCCGCGTGCCTCTTTAATCCGCTTTCTTCCTCCATGTCGTGTTCTCTATACATTGTATATCACGGGTACGTACACTACCTCAGAGGTGTATTATGCTCGTAGAAGAAATTTGTCGCGTTTCGTATATATTTTTTCCAGCGGGTATTTTTTTTATTTTTATTATTTTTGTTTCGTCCGTGGTCTCGAGCGCGAGAAAACTTTTGCTATTTTCTTGCATTCTCACGTACATTTCTTCCGGCCAAGAAAAGGAACGGAAAATAAGTTGTTGTTGTCGCGAAAATGGCTATTTAAGCTGTTATCGTTAATACCTTTATATAGGTTTCTATATATAGAGACCGTAAACTATTTTATTCGATTTTTGCGCAATGGCCCCTTTTCATCGAAGTAAAATCGGGTTGTCGCACGCCTCGAGGGAATAACTTCGAACAAACAAAATTTGTCTAAAATTAAATAAACTCTTTATTCAGCTTTACTATTTCAGTGATTTTATGATTCACTGTATATATATAAATGTATGAGCGTATACAAAATAAATTTATATTTAAACGTATAAAAATGACGCAACTCAAACGAATTTTTGCTTGTTTACGCAGTTTATGAGAAGAAAAAATAACGTAAAGAGTTCATTGAAAATAAAAAATACGGCAACGAAAATTTCCATTCTTTTCGTGTCATTTAATAAACGTATCTCAAAGGGTTTCTTAAATTTTTAGAATAAAGCAAAAGCAACACAGATGAAAGATGAGAAGTGTCGACCGACGGTAATAACTGTACATAACTTTTGTTTCGCTCGGGTGTCCTGAAGACACAAAGCAAGGCCGATGCACGAGAACAATACAAAAGGTACTACCAAATTTTTTATTCAAAACCACAAAACAAAAACAAAAATTATATCGACTTACATACTATAAGCGATTTTATAGCTAGCTTCACTTTTATTTCCGTTCGAAAAATTGAATCGAGCGCAACGCCGACTCGAACCCGATCGATTTTCGCGAAATTAATTCGCTAGCGTTAATCGCAATTGCGCTAATTAAAAACACAATTTTAGTTCGATTCGCCGTCTTCCCGGGCGCAATTAATTGTTTGTTAATTTTCCCTTGCGTGAAATTGCCGGCTCCTTCCCCTGCCCCGCTGTTCATTTAGGGCGAATTCGCAAATGAGAATTTGCTTGAGTGAAAAACGCAGAGGTGGAAAGTCGAAATTGTCGTCGCCAGTGACGGCTGACGGTGTACCGGATTAAGGTGCGAGTGTTTGTTCTGACACCTCTTGTTCAACACTCTGAACACAAAATAATTATTCAAATTGAGCGAGTCGGCGTAATAAGTAGCGATGTCAGAGTAAATAATGGCGAGTGGCTTTGTATTTTTAGCCTCAAATGAATTTTGTATCGATTCGCGAAATTAATACGGTTTTTTTTCAAGAGCCATTGAAAAAATTTATTATGATAAGATTTTGTGTACTTCGATATTGTTTTCGATGAATTTAAGTAATTTTAAATATACATTTTTTATAGTACAATTGAAGCACGTATTCTGCTTCGTTAACACAAGAATTATTTTCAGCGAAACATATAAAAAAAGTTATGGATCAATCATAAATAACGAATCATTATGTATTAAAAAATACGCAAATTCAGAGTTATTATCGAATTCGTTCTTTTCAAAAGCATATTTCGAGTGTACTTAACAACGCGAACGAAACGAGCCAATTAGCATCAATACAAATCGGCATAATTTGACCAAAATGGCTATAATATCACGACGACGATGGTAATTGATATGCTGAACAATATGAAAAAATCGTACCGTTGTGAAAGTCGCAATTAAAGGGGATATACTGGATGAGATAGGGATGAGACTCTTCAGTGGCAATATGGCGGAAAATCAAACGCCATCTTTGTGCATGAAAGCACCGGAAGAAAGCTTTCGAAAGGGTGCCTCTCCACTCTATTGTGTTTCAATTCGAAACTTGTTCGTGTCTACTTTGTAATTCACACGTATATGTGTATGTAAGGTTTGAACATCAATTTTAAATTAAGGCTATTTCGGATTGTAGTTTGCGCCAGACGCCATTATTTTACATATACACACGAATAGAACAATGCGATTGCAGCGCGTTTATTATTCAAGATTTTGAGTTATTATAGTATGGCGTAGTTTTGCTCAACAATTTATCCAAAATTTTACTATGACATGAAATATTGACTTGAACAAGAATTTTTAACCACTTAAATAATAATAGTGATTTCATTTCAAATTGATATACATAAATAAAATTAAAAATATATACATACAAAAAATATCCATGTTATTTCTTAAGCTAGTACGTACAAGTAACCAAACGCATACAGAGACACGAATAGGTCGATATCCCGGTTTACGGATTCAATCCACAATAGATAGCGAACATAACCCAAGTTTATACATAGAGCACGTATAAGGGAGCCATCTAAGGGAGGAGACAACCCAGAAGGGCGTGCATAAGGCCTTACAGGAGAGGCTGGCCTGTGCGCACTCGAACCGCATATTAATTATTAAAAAGTGAACGAGGGCCGGGCCCAAATTGGAAAAGTTGGCAGCTTAGGACCCCGAGGGTTTGTTGTTTCCGTCGGTGTCTAACACTTCTTGGACTTTAGGCCTTTTTTGGCTGGTGTCGATATTTCTGAAGCGGTTCATAATCCTTTTGGTGTGCTTGCTTCAGGCCGAATATTATGGGTCGTGGTTTTATCTTGGAAATGAGTTTGTATCTGTTTAGACTGAGTTGTCTTTTAGTTTGTGGTGTTTTAAGTTGAAGGTAGGAGGATGTTCTATTTAAAAAGAGATTTTTCATGAATATTAATAAGATGATAAAATATATTTTTAAGATTTTGTCTGTTCATATAAAATTTGTACAAACACGTTTTTTTTCAAATTGTTATGATAACATTGTCATGATAGAAATAAAAAAAAAGCAATCCCATATAAAAGACAATTAAAAAGTGTAATAGCTATTTTGTCAGTTAGCTTGTATAGTGCAAAAATATTGCAACTTTATTGCATCTGTTGCAATAAAATAAACTTTTCAAACCATTCGTTCCATATAGAAAACTTTCCGGTAACTTTTAACGGCACGTGAATAATGAAATAGTTACGCAATTAAATTCTAGTTTTTATCCGTCTTTCTCTCGCGGGCGAGAAATTTATTCGCGGCGACGCTCAACATTTCAAAATTTCATTCCATTATTATGCATCTTATGCGAAATATGCATCGCTGTGAAAATTCAAAAACCAACGAAGGCAACTCACCAAGTTCAGATCCGCAAACTCTGGGTATAATCTCCAAGATGGCAGAGCAGGAGGCGTCTTCGAAGCAGAGTTGTCTTGCCAACAAGCAGTTCAGGATTGTTATAGAAGTTTTAACATTGAACCCTGAAACAAACAAAATTTCAATCAAGAAGTAAACTTGTCAATGTGTACATTACCAATTCTGCATAGTAAAAATTAAATCATGTGGAACGCATCGTTTCAACTTATCGAAGTTAAACAACACATGTATCGACCAGAGGGCATTTGCATATAAATCATATCATTTGACGATGAAATATAATAATAATATTTTGAAAAAGATTTTATTCAAGATGTAACTTCTTCAAAATGCAATTTCTTTCATTATCTATAGCCTACATTCTTTATAATTTTAATATTAGAGGGGATTCAGTGTACATTACATATGGATTTCGTATGTGGCGGCGCGAATTCCCTGCGCGTACCGCGAATAAAAGTCGGATAATTGACGCGTTATATCCAACCGTTGAATTATTCATTACTGCTATAAAAAAAGACTAACCTTTTATTCGCGCGTCCGTCGGAAAATAAAATTGGAATTTATCTGCATTCGGACGCCGATTCGGCAAGTGAGAATTGCGCCGGTGCGCAACGCGCGAAATCTCAAATATTCAAATTTTAAAAGTCCCGGTTCACTTCTGCTGCGTTTAGAATTCTGAATAAAGTATGTGGACGATATTTTGATACATGCGTTTAAATATAGACAAACTAGAAAAATCAATAAATCGATGTCAATTTAGATATAAATAAACTAGAAAAATATGTACTGATAGATAATGAGATAAGTATTATATAATCAAAGTGAGAATATTTTATCAAAATAACTATTTCATGTTTTATAAAATGAATATATTTAAATTTTTTTAAGAAAACCTTGCTAAGTTTCAGCATGGATTTGTTATGTACAGTTTTAGCTTACATACAGGGAGTTGTACGTTCGCTTAAAGAGGAGAAAAAATACGGTCTCGGCAAAGAAAGGAAAAAACCCAGGAAAAATTATACGGACGTCGTCCTTCCGTTTGTAACGGTTGTTGCCGTCGTTAAGGCGCCGTCACAAGTCGTTAGCGAGCCGTTATGCACCCTTTTGAATTTCGCGCGCAAGTCTTAAGCGAGAGCTTACGGCCCGAGAGCTTTAAGCTCGGATCCTCTCAGTTCCCCAGCTGCTGGTTTTTTTGAATTTACTTCTTGTTTTCGTTTTTGTGTGTAGGGTTTTAATTTGTCACAAAATGCCCGTTTTCTGGTTATATGAGATTTCTATGTTCTTATATAAAAATAAAAGGAATATAATATAATTTAGTCGCATATTACCAATTGTAAGTGTTGGATAGCGTTTGAATATAGATGCAATTATTTCGACGAAATTTGCAATGCATTGAAATATAATGAAAATTTACATGTGAATATGGCTTTGAAAATAAACAGGTTGGATGAATAAAATGATGAGAGTCAACAAATATCATTAGCATACATTACGTGGATTAAATTTTGTAATTGGAACACATTTAATATGCGTGTAGTTTTTATTTGCGTGCCCGACGTATGAAAATAAAGAAATTATTACACAATATTAAAGCATCCAATTAAAGAAATTAAAATAAATTCGTAGAAAAAATATTAACGCTCCCAAGCAGTTTTTATTAATAATTAATTTGACAAAGTGATTAAATAAATTCAGAAGATTATCGCCCATAAAAAACGGAGTGGAAAAAGAAAGTTCGCAAACGAGCGACAGCACAGTAGTTTTATCCGGCTAACTTTGAACTTGAAAATTCGCCGAATGTCCCGCGGACCATTAAAAAGTTGGACAACTTCAAGAAAAAAAAATGAGTGGAAAAACTTTTACGAGCGATATTTTATTTATCGCGCGCCGCATAACGGCCGGCAGAAAAAACCAAAAAACTGACGCTACATTAGCGCCGTCTGTCGCCGAAAATGCGAACGATCTTTTTCAAAATGAAAAAGCTCACTTACTACTATGTATGATAGCAAGCTTTTATTTTATATTTGCTATGCCTTATGATTAAGTAGACACTTAAGAAACTTAAAAGAATTGTTAGAAGCGTTATGATTTCCAAACTAAAAAAATAATTGAGTGATTTGTCAATTTGCAAACTTACAATGGCTATTATAAAAAATGGCATTTCGAAAACGCGTTTCATGTGTCATCGACTCCGGTGACGAAAAGGGCGTTTGTGTTGATATTTAAATTGATTCGAATTTCGCAAATTGGGCGTGGGATTTTCCGATTGTTTATTGCATTCGCGGCTCAATTCACACACCGTTACGGCCAGCGAAATCCAAATTGAAAATTCTCTCGGAAGGGTTGATAAATATTTAAAATTCTGATACGATGTCGATTTTAATTCGTCGTCGACTTTTTTCGGCGACAAACGGAAATGTTGATTCAACCATACATACGTTATTTAAGCGAGACATTTCAACCAAGGTTCAAATTTCTATAATTAACATTAGTTTTTATTCATATCGATGAAATGGTTTTCAAGATGAATATCTTAAATCGATAAAAAAATGTGAACGACATTAAACAAAATTTTATATCCGTTATTCCTGATAAACACTCAACACACGCCTCCATAAGAAAAACCCACATTTCACAAAGGAAAAACCTAAGGCGTTACAGCGGGCATAAGCCTGCGATTTCTCGTGAAAATTTTTTAGCACCGGAGGCTTTTTGCCATACATTTTCATATTCCCAATACTCCGAGGCTTGCGCGCACGAATCGACGCTCGAGTTTGAGGGTTATTATTTTTCTTATGCCCCTGAGCCGTTTCAAAGTTAAATATTGAAAAGGGTCGAGGTCCCGCCACGGGCCTCGTATGTGCTTGCAATATTGATTTATCGCGAGCAAAACAATTTTCTTCTTTTTTATTCATGGGATTCGCCGGCGAGGACGGACGCACTGAAAATGTTTTTCATTTCGCGAGGGGAAGTTGAGGGACGCGATTCGGTCCGTTGGCGGTCTCTTGAGTCTTAACGGTCTATGGTGTGTCGATGGTGTCGAAGAAAATTTTGTTCGTTGTATGCTTTTCGATTATTGTATGAAGATTATATTGATTTTTCGATTGATTATATTGGTTGTACTCAATGTTGTGAAAAATACAGCCATTATTTTGTCATTAAAAATGTATAATGTACTTTTTTAAATTTATATAGATCAATTATCAAGTAATACATAAATCGAGCGTAGATCGTACGAAAATAATGAAAACATAAAAACAACTCCTTTGAAATATTCGAATCAAGCACGAAAGAATTTAATTAAAAAAAAATCAATGATCTTCAAAATACCAAAACCATGAACCAACTCCAAAATTAAAACTTCAAATCGACTCAAACGAATTCATCCAAAATGCACACGAGACATTTTCAATTAACACGATCCATACAAAATTTCCACTCCACATAACCGAAAGGGTTGACCGAAGCGGACAGTAAGCAACCGACAAGAGGCACAAAGCGGGCGGAAAGTGGGCCCGTCGGTGGCAAGAAAAGGGTGTTTCCCGACGGGGTGAGGGCCGTAGGGGAGGCCTACGTGTCCAAAGGGGGTCGAAATTCAGCGGGTGGCGATTCTGAGAGCTGATATCGGCCGCGGGTAATTTTCTTTTTACGAGCGCCCCGCCAATGGAGGCAGTTGATAAACTTAACACGTGAACGCCGGACCGACGCCGTTAAGCCTTCGCGTAGCGTGCGCACGTACATTTGTACCTTTGCACGTATCGTTGCTCGTTTTTTTTTTTTTAAAGGTATTTTTTATATTTATTTTGGTATTTGGGTATGTTTTTGACAAATCGACGTTTTCTGTTTAGTAGTTGTTTGGATTTTTTCCGCTTGTTTTGTATTGTCTTTCGATATACTCAAAACGCCAGGAAAATTATAATTGAATTTTCAGAATATATTCTATCATATCATTATAAAATAAGACATTTAGAATTTGTTTTGATTTTGGTCCAACATGATTAAATTGAATGTATTGCTATGTAACAAAACTATTTTGTGTAATATTTGTTTATGGTATTAATGTATAGTATAATATTATATAATATTTAGATGAATGTTAAATTAATACGCCCCTTATTATAACGAATGTAGTCATAAGTTATATGGGCTTTTGTAAAACTAGGGTTAATGTTTTAGATTAAAATTTCAAATACGAAGCTTATCTTTGCTAATATTATTCATATTAATAATTGAGCACTCGTATGTCGAATAAATAATTTTTAGAGGTTTTCTTTTATATTTTTAAATTGTAAATCAAAATTTATTCGGAATAATAGAATGAAATTAAACTTGAAACAAATCACGTACAAATTCCATAGTTTCAGTTGGAATTAGACAAAATTTGAAGGTCACCCGATAAATTAAACAATCCGTAACCACTTAACCGCGAAAGCGTACACCTTTTCAGATTAGAATTAACCATTTTGAACATATAACGACCAGAAACTACCCTACATCGAGCATAGCGCATAAAACAGACTAAACAAGATTAAAACGCCACAGATCTTATCCTCGGCAATACGCGAACGCAGCGCCGCCCAACCATTTTCCTTCGAGCGTTTTTTTCCTTCGATTCCACCATTTCGCTTTGTGTTATTTAATTGCGTGAATTTCTATATTATATTGTATTTTCGCGGATGGCGTGCGAGGCCATTGTGGTCAACCGAACAGTGGTGTGGTGGAAGTCGAGTGCCCTTTCTTCTCCACCCGCTCATTTCGCTCCTTCGAGGCTTTTTTTTTATTTTCCGCCCCAGCGTGGAAAAGTGTGTTGAAAAATATAATAAAAAAATCGAGTCGAGGGAAAAAATTGTCGAGCTAGGTGCCGTTTATACGTCACATGGCGGCGTATTAACGCATGAATGTAAATCAGATTTTTTCGTGCGTACGTAACACACGATTTTCTTTATATTTACATGTATACGATTAAAGTGTATGCCTGATTTTATGCTTAGAAATTACGTAATGAAGGGTGTGTGTATGATTTTGTTGTAATCGAACTTTGTTCGAAAGTCTGTGGTATATAGGTTGTTTTTTCTAAGAAATTTATAAAATATAAAAGCATTGAGTTACTTTTGAATTAATTTTTATGTTTTATTTCATGTGAAACCAATATGAGAATATTATATCAACGTTATTTGTTAAAATATTTTACTGAACGTTATTTTTTATTGGTATTGAATATTTTTTATTTGAAAAATAAATCTCAATTTCATCATAATATACATCTTATTCACTGAAGTATTATAATACATAAAAGCTTTTTAAATACTTAATTGACAATTATTTTTTTTACTTTATGTGTTTAATCCTTAATTCTGAAATAAAAAAATCAAAATCGTACTGTTCACTTTCTATTATATTTTATTTAACTTCAGCGTTTATTTCGTAGAACAAGAATAAACCCTCGACCACGCACAAACATTATATACAAAATTTCAAAACATTGATTGACAAATTATATCACAGCAATCCACATACACTAAAAGAGTGATTAATGCGAACAGTTTATTTTACATATAAACCCGCCCCCATTAAATACGCAACGAATTTATAACCGTTAAAATTCACGACAAAAAACCCTGTCAAGCGCCAATACGTGTCAACGCACACAGCGAACCCCCACAAAAACACGGCCTAAAAAAATAAAACAACCCTAAAAATCACGCACTTGACCCGAATTAAAATAAACATTGCGGACGGAAGGGTTGCGCGTTCGGGGTAAATAATGATTAAGAGATCTCGCCGGGAAAAAGATCGGAATCTGGTGCGCGCACATTTGTTTGCGCGGTTTTAAAGGTAAACACACATACACACGATAAAATCCTTCAAAGGGTCGAGAAGGGTTAGGTTAGGTGCTTGCGATATACACGGAATATATCCCGGCAATAATGTAATATTGCGATAGGGAGCGTCGGAAATGTTCGATGATTTTTTTTGAAGAGAACGAAGGTCCGATTGAAATCGGATATGGGTTGTGAAAATTGTGATGATTGTCAATATGACATGTTGTTTATATCTTGTATTGTTTGAGATAAAAAAAAAATTAGCGATGTAATAAACATAGAAAGTGTTTGAATAGTGATAGAAAGGTTTTTGGTTCTGAAATTACAAAGGTATTTGCGAGAAAGGTGATCTCGATTTTCCTCTTATTTAATTTATAAATTAATTTGGAAAATATTTCCATTTTTATCGAGATCATTTTTGTGAAAACACATCAATTTGATAGCCAGTATAATAAAATATAATAATACGTGCTAATAAAATTTTGTTCAAAGAAAGGTGAAAAACATTTCACTATTCAAGTGGAAATACTTTCCTTTCCACAAATTAAACTTTATCCGCCTGAAAAAACAGACTAACTATTTCAATGTATGTACATATTATACAAAAAGCTCTTAGCTTTATTGAGGTTCCATACAGAACCAAACTGCAGTACGAAGAAAACGTTAAAAAAATAATACTGTATATTTCAAACAAAAACACATCTCATCTCCAAAGAAAACTGAAATACCAAATATATCATATAAAAAACAACAATTTCGACAAAAAATAGCGCTGAATTTATCACCAGCACAGTTTCGAACTACAATTAAAAACCCATCACAAACTTTTGACACACCTTGTACGAGTATAGATTGAAAACGCGCTCGAATGACGCGCACCGGTAATTTGTTGATCATCAAACGAAAGACCGCAAATTTCGGCCATAATAAAAAAAAACAGGGGCGGCAATAAAGCGAAAAGATCACTCGATCAAAAGGCGCGTTTTTACGACCGGTTAGTATAACGTTTTAATTACCCCCCGCCGAATATTTATTTATGCGCCACTCCCGGAGGAGTCCTACGGGCGAATTTATTTTAATACACCAGCTTTGAAATGTAATATTTTTGTGAACCTAACGTTGGCCGCCCTGCGGGACGGGGCGGTCGTAATGCGTTATTAACGACTGTAAATATTAGAAATTCGACGGAAAACGGAGTCGGTTTTTCCGTTAATTTTTAACGAGCGTGTCAAAATGGTGTCGGCTTCAATGCGTAATCGAATCAGAATATAAAGCTGATCGCATCGATAATTGTAATTAATAAAACGCGATAGGGGTTACGGGGGTGGAATGATGATAGCATGTAAACGTTGATTATTGTTTGAGGGTTGAATATGAAAAATTGCTTTGAAAATGAAATAAAATATATTGCGTTTCGCAATATTTTCATAACGATCATTCACGGTATTTGAACAAAAGTATCGATTCGAGAAAAAATTGAAAATTCATTTGATTCAATTGATGGAGCAAAATTAATGATTATTAAACATGGCAGCTCGATAGCATAATGGCCTGCGAATTCGAAGCGACTGGCGCACACGTCGCTTATTTAAAAATACGCGCGTTTTTTTATCGATGGCAACGGCTGCGTAGTTTTCACGACCAGGTACTTATTGTCCCAACAGAGTACAAACGAATCGAATTTCGAAACGTAACAATGAAAACCGATCGAATTAATGGGCGCCATTGTGAAGGCAACTTTTCTAAACTGAAATCGTTTGACTAAAATTCGCCATTTTATTGAGCGCGTAATACGGTTGATTTCTGTTCGGGCGAGTGGTCGCGAATTTTTATATTATTTATAGTGATATGAGTTTTATTTATATTATTATATTGGGTTTTTTTTTTCAGAATTGGGAAGTATGCGAATTTATATTGATTTTAATTTTTTGTGTAGTAAAAATTAAAAAAATCATTGTAAGATGAAATAATTAAAATGTTTACTGTAAAGTTAATGATAGCATTGTTGAATGTTATGGTTTCTATTTTTAAGCGATGTTTGGTGCAATTAGTAAATAGTTGGAACCGAAAATTATTTGTTTGAAACTCAAGCAAATGATAGTTTCAATATTAAACTAATTTAGAGTTATCATTCACTATTGTGCAATAAAAAATTTCCGAACTTCCGATGATATCAAAAAGGCTTTGTCCTGCAATAAACCGATTATACTTACATGACAATGATTGTACCGTATTCATTAATATTCGATTTCACAACAAAATTAAGCTTCACCAATCATTTACGCATTACGTTTTCAAAATTTAAATATAAAAAAAAAATATTCACGAACACTCCTCAAACCGAAAACGCCGACACATTGTCAAGAGCAAGAACGTATTTCGCAAAAATGACTCTCATTTCCGATTTCGTACGGCGACATTCAATTCTCGCACCTCCACCCTCATGCATACATAATAAATACGTACGAACACACTTTCGCGGGCGTAAATCACAAAGTCGGAACACCCTGTAATTTCGAGCCGACGACTAACTTTGTGCCCAACGTGTACTTTTATCGGCGGCCCCGATTTATGGTCACCCAACCCTGTATTACGTGCATAAGTGAAACAATTATTCAGTGGCGGGCAAGGGGTTAATTGTGTATGCGATTGCGATTTGTATGATGTTATTACTCCGGGAAATAAATAATGAAATATTTAAATGTAGGAATAAATTTTGCGGTTCGTTCTTATCGTTGTATGAACGCTGATATGTATGAAAGGAAAATAATGGTATGAGTATTTTTAAATTGGGAAATGCATAAAAGATGGGTTCGTTGTTCGATGCTTGGTTTATTCTTAATCTTACGGTTCGAGTAATAATGGTAATGAATCGTTTTTTTTTTGCTTTTCTTTGAAGATATGATAATATTACGAAGAATACAGAAAAGAAAAAAATCTTTTATAATAATAATTATTATTATTAACATCATGATATAATATTATTAAATAAATAATTAACTTATATCATACCTATTTCTATTGAGGTGTTTTTTTAATAAATTATAAAATTATTTTTTTTATTCAAATGAATTGTAGATGATTTCACCTTTGAACTACGTGCAAACTCACTTAAAAATATTATAGTCAATTATTCCATAAATATAAAAACGCTTGTAATGGCTAGAAAATGAGTAATAAAATTCTCGGAAGCTATGAGGTTAAAAAATGTAATTGTAAATGCGAAAATATGCCATGTGTAATATAATAAAAATGGAACGGAACGCGTTCTCGCTTATTTATAATATTTCGTTTCGATTCGATTTGAATAAAGTATATGAGTTATTATTATGATATTTGGGGAAAAAAATCTGTTCGCGGGTGTTATATGCGTGTCAATCAGTGACGCTTATTTGTCAATTTTGGGAACATCAATCATGAAAGTTTGTCGTTTTTTGTCGACTTTTTTATTCCGTTTCATTTTCGAGTTTATTCGGTTCCTTTGATTAAACTTTGCCGAGAATATGAAGATGTCGATTCATAAATATAAATAAGTGTACATGTTGACAAATTTAATCAAAAAAATACTTTTTCGACAAATAAAAAAAAAATCTTTATACTCTAAAAGAGTACGAGTATGTGGGAAAAAATTCCATCATCAATTATTAAAAATTCTATACAATCCATATAAAAACCAAACAACCAAAGTTCGTCCTTGAAAACATCGCTCGATTACGAAACTTTCCAACCCTTTTGACTGCCATCATGAAAGTAACATTAATTGGACAGTTGATATTTCGAACCAGCGACGGCGTTAACTACAAACGCAATAACAATAATGCGACAACTATTGTTAACTCGATAATAACTCACACAATAAAGTTCAAGTGGGTCATTGTGTGTGGAGTTGGCGTGCACGCTGTCCCGAATTTTTCCGCCGATAAAATTAAAAACCACACACACCCGCACAAATTTTCCCATACGAAAAAATCACACACACGCATGAAAAGCTTCCGAATCGTCGGGCATTATTTTCTACGTACATACACATAATGTAAAGACGGGAAAAAAAATCGATTCGAAGTCGCACGTGAAAGCGGCCCGTTTCACCGGAACTGCTAGGGTCTGTTTTCGCGGGTTTTCCCCCTTATAGGCCTTATGCCGATGGTGATTAAGGACGAAAGCCTTTCTCTCCGCAGAGTGTTCTCGTATACTGCTTGTACGTGTGTAATGAGTGGGGTAAACTTCGCGTGTTCCCTATCCATAAACGGCCGAGTGCGTTATTAAGTTAAAGTGCGCATTACGTTGTTGTAACCACCTTGTTGCGAGAGAGCGCTACGAAATATGAAATATGAAAAGGTGAAATTCGTAAACGTGTTTTTCTTTTAATTTTTGGTTGTTTACGCGCTGTTTAGATAGTGGGGATTGGAACGAATTGATTTATGTCCGATGTTGGTTCGTGCTGCGTAACCGCAGAGAGTTTTCTAGAGTTTTTTCAGGTTTAAAAATGGTTTTTCCGATTTTTTTTTTATTTAAATCAAATAAATGGTATTATTTTGATGTTATTAATACGTTTAATTTTAAGAAAGTACCCATTTTTATTTAATACTTTTAATTTGTTTTTTAAAAAAAAAATCTCCAATTTCAAAAATTTACCATTAAGTGTTCTTCAATATAAAAAAACAAAAATAATGTTTTATACAAATAGATGATTTAATTGTTTTTTAAAACTTTTGAAAGGCTTGTTTTTTAAATGAAAAAAGTTCGTTCAATATTTTCACATAAATACATTCTAAATAATTTCATCGATTTCATAGAAACTACAATGCATTAGTATTCATTTTCTAATCACACAACAGCAATAAATATTTGAAAATGTTGCGATTTGAACACATCAGTGTTGCTACAATATCTTTGAATAAATTATGACTCAGAAACAAGTCTGAAAGTTAGCTGTGCGTCTGAAAGGTAGACCAGAAGTGCGAAAGGCAAACACCATACATAAACGCCTCATTTCAAAGGTCGTATTGTAACATTATATTCAATAGAGTGTACGTGTCCGTAAAATGCCTTCGTAAATTAAACAATTATTTATTCAGACGAACAATTACCAAGTGTTGAATTATAGTCGCAACGCCCCCAAAGATATACCCGAAAATTGCATGACAATTATGAAGAAAAATTAATACGGAGAAACCACGAAATTCAACGTTTTTACACCGATGAAAAATCACCTGAAAATAAATATATGCCTTTTTTCATACATGCGACACGCGATCTACGAATCACTCGGTCATGTGACGATCGATCCGATGATTTGATAGAGGAGCGACCTCGTCATCGTCGCCGTTAACGTCGTTAACGGCGCCGTTAACTATTTCAATTATCTGCCGATTTAGCACGTGTGTGACAGCTTATCGAGCAATTAACGGGTCAGGGAAATTGGACGATTAGCGGACGCGCCCGTCATCCGTTTTCGCGATTTTCCACACCTATTTTCAGATGAGGTGTAATTTTTTAATTGGAATTTGATTGTGATGGGTCGAATCGTTTTGTGTTATTAGTTGAATGTTGGATATGTTTTAGCGATGGTTGTTTTTCGGTGGGTAGTCGATGGTTCGTTTTATTATATAACGTTCTTGTGTGGATGTTGAAATTTTGATAAGTGGATTTGAATTTTGTATGGTTTTAATTTATGGTGAGTGTTGAAAAATGTTCATTTGAAGAAGAAATTAAATTTGAAATAGGCTTAAATCATTTCTTAATAATGTATTATAATATATTTACGGCACAAATTTATAATAAAATATTGAGCAATAAAAGGTATATTGGACGATAAAAAAATCTAGATTGATTTTTCGCTACTCATCGTTTTACTATGACGCATAAAAAGGATATAACCGTTACCTTTTTCAATAAACTAGCCTTTGATACCGATTTTATTTCAATCACGTAAAAATATACAAGTAACGAAATATCTTACAATAATAAAATTTCATATACTGCTTTGATTCCTATGTATGATCCGAATATATTCGTATACATGATTCAAATTCCTACAGACAAAAATTTCGACACAACCTAATAATTTATTGACGGTCGAGCTCAAAAATTTAATCATTCAATCTGATTTAAAAAAAAAATTTTAAATATCCTAACTTCGACATAGTATTATCAAAGTGAAATCAGAAAAAAAATGATAAGTTTTTAATATTTTTTTCAATATTTCAATAAAATTTTCACCTCATGCTATTTTCAAATTCTCAATATTCACACGTCTTATGAACTAAAGAACCAAATAACCCGCTCGATGAAACCATCCACAAAACCACCCCAATCCTAGCTACAACCGCCATTCGACCGACATCCCCAAAGCACCAAACCACCCCACAGCCCAGCACCACCGAGCCTCGCAGAAGCCTTCCAGAATATCAGATACGACATCCTGAACGGGGCCACGACCCGATGATATAACGTACGACATAAAAGCGAAGACAGGCCTTGCGCACATCTTATAACGCTCGCGCTCACGTACGGCTAGACGCGACTTAACGTCTTCTCGCTATCTTAACGAACAGCTTAAACTTTGTCGATAAAGAGGAAGCCCACAGAAATCTACGCGTATGTTCGTTTTAGGGGTGGGTGGGTGAATTTAGGAGAGTTGAAGATGATTTTTTTTGGGGGAAACGTGACTAGTTTCGATGCTGTGATGTGAAAAGTGTATCCCCTATCCCCTATATATAATAGCGGATTTCTGTGAGTCTGTCTGTGTGTGTTGATGATGCTCGCGATTTTTCTTTTTTTCGATGATGATGATGAACGAATAAACTGATTTTATTAATTGAATATTGAATAATCAAATCGGGTACACATTTTACAATCGGGTTTTCACATTTTATCGTTTTCCGTTTCTTAACAAAACCACAGCCGATGTTATTAACATCGGACCTATATACTATAGAGTATAATCGCCAAACAAACTTATATTCTGGAGATAATAAACAAAATATTTGTTGGGCATCGACGGCGTTTCGCAACGACACAGTTATTAAATATTTTTGCGTAGATATATTTAATTTTTATTTTATTACGTAATAGTATGCTTATCAATTCACAGCCGATGTTATTAACATCATGCCTATGTATTATATTTTAATAATATATAAAAAATCTCATTTAAAAAAATGTAGAATCCTCATACAATACTAAGACTCGATACAATGCGCATAACGAGCAAACTCCCGTCCCCCCAATAAGCACCTTTCATCCCCCAGGAACACACATCTCACAAAATGAAATTAATTAATTGGGTCTTTCATACGTCGATATCGAGCAAAACACATAGTCGAACGTTCGCGGAAAATACAAAAAAAAAAAATAATATATAACGCCGCGCCGAAAAGACAGACGTTAACGCTTCGTTAGCCCCGCCTCCCTTTGAAGCATTAAAAGGAAAATTGATATCGAGAGATTCGCATTTTTATCGCATTTGTACCTTTTGATCGCGACGCGTCTCGGGAAATTCGGGAAAAGCTCGCGCGCGCGTGGGCCGAACTCTCGGTATTGACCCGTCGACTTTTCCTGGATGTTGCGTGTGTGCGGATGGAAAAAATATATATATCGGAGGTTCTCTTTTTCCCGTTGAGGGTGTCTTTTGTGAGGCTGTCTATTAAATGTCAACTTTTGCTCGTTTCGCGTAATTTGCGTCGTGTGCGAGCGCGAAATTCGATAGCGTTTCTACTGTGCGATTTTCGATGCGTTGTTAATTGATTCGTCGGCGCGGTTTGTTTGGTTGTGGTTTTTGCGGGTAGGTTTTTATATATCGATACATTAAATTATATTCGATGTAAATTTCAATTTATATGAAAAGATTCAATGATTTTTACGCTTGTCATATATACTTTTCAATTTGGCATTTTTCTTTTTCGTTTCCATCTCGATTTTTTTTATATTTGAATTCATTCGCGAAGTATATATATACAATTTATAATTATGAAATATCCCATTTTATGATTTAATATAAAATTTTCTAGATATTCTGAATACATGAATATTTACATCACACTAATTTATAGCACACAATTATTCATTAAATATACTCTTTATTCTGTACTGAAATTGTTATTATCGTAACGACCATGTTTATATGGAGTCATATATATTTGAAACGTACATATGTATATATTCGATATTCAAAACGGCATCGCTGATATCAACAAGAGGGTTTTTCAGAGGCCTGTCGTAAAGTTGGAAGGACGGAACGCGCCTCTCGTTGCAAAACGACATCCTCGAAGCGGTCCGGAATCGGCATTTTGGCACTTTTTACGAGAGAGAAATAGTCGTCCGTAAATTTTATCGAAAAGTCGCGTCGGTAAATAAAACAAGTCCCTTTTTGACCCGTGAAAATTTAACGAAGCGCCCTTTCCACCTCCACTTTGGAAAAATTCCCATCGATTTCTGACGATGTTCAACGTGGCGTTATTTTTTTAAGGAGATTTATCTTTTTGAAAATAATATATATTGTTTTTTTATATATATATATATATGAATAGTACTTTTAATATTGTGAATTTGTTTTTCTTTTCGTTTTATTTGGAAAAATAGTCATATTTTTATGTTATCATTTTTTATGTATATGTTTGTGTAATTATTTCGTTAAAGAATTTTGTTTTGTATATGAAATTTGATATCTGTATAGGTGCATAATTTAGCTTTTTCTGTCAAATATGTCATTTGACGTTACTTATGATATACATTAAGAAGGTATTAAAATTTCATCGGTACATTCGATTTTGAAAAAAAAAATTTGAAAATTTCAACACATAAACGAAATAGGTTTGCCATTAATTTCTTAAGACACATTAACGTGTTAAATTTGACAGAAGATGTTGAATTCTAAACGATGCCTATACACCACCAACGGTTAAATTTCAAGATTTTTTGCTTTCTTTATGAATGAAACGCTTACACAAACGTAGCATAGAACATCTATATAAAAATGGATGTTTGTTTGTATATATGACGGCGTTTCACTCCAACACCGTTCAACCGATCGCCATAAAAATTGGCTTGTATACGTATTTTTTCGTCGAAACGGTTTTTATATCATTAAAATAGGGTGACCATATTTCCCAGAACCCAAAATAGGACGGTCCACAAAAAAAGTTATATAAAAAAAATTGTTACACGTTCAAAAATTGTGACAATACGCGTCCTGCTTTATGTTTTAATGAATTTATATTACAAAATAATTTGATTTAAAATTTAAGTCTCGAACAACGCCGGATACTATCCGCTAGTACCATATAATGAATCACCCTGTACATCTCACATTGATTTAATTTATCACACACGCTATACACTCACACTATTCAAATCCTGATCCACCACCGACCTACATAGTCCATAACTCAAACCGTACAACTCATACAAGACGCATGATTTACGACTGCCGTTCCCTTTGATACGACCAGATAACGCTCGAGCGGCCGATACGCGCCGGCTTCAACGCCGCCCCGAAAGCCTTTAAAAACCCCCAGAAAAATTCCAGACGCGCAAAAAGCGCGGGAAATATCACCTTTTCCCGAATTTCTCGTCGCGGGATGTGGCCGCGCGTGTTCCCGCAGAAGAGATATTGATCGCACACGCGACCGCCCTTCGCTCGGCGGCCCTTTGACCGTGAAACGTTCCTTCCGCGGGATTTTCTTTTTTTCAGCGGCGGAAAATTCTCCGAGAGCTTTCCCGGACGCTTTTTCGCCTTCGGTTTTCGTCGATTTCGGCGAAAATTCGGCGACCGGCGCGTAAATTAATGATGGAAGACCGCTCGCGTCGGCGGGGCTTTTTATGATTGTGTATTTTGTTTTTATTTTTTTTTCGTGAATTTTTTATATTTGTTTATAGGGTTTTTTTGCTTTCTCCGGTTGCGAGAGAAGCTGTTCGAACTGGTTCCACTCCACTTAAATAATTGATTGTTGCCGAAAGCTCTCGTTCGCGTATTTTTCGCTGCGGGGTTGCTCTTGGCCGCGGTTGGTCGTGTTCGGTAGCTTATTTTTGGGTTACATGTAAAAAAAAAATTTTCGCCGCAATAAACGTGAAGTTATTATTTTTTCTCGTTAGAAAACCTTTCGAGAAAATCGACGTTGCCCGTTCGAGTTCGGGAATTTTTTATTTTGTTAGCATTTCCGCATGCTCGCATATCATGATTTACATAATCATACAAAGTTATATGGAAATCGCCTTGAAATGAATTTTCGAAAAATTTTCTTTGACTTTCAAAACCAATCTATAATAAATCATTTTTAAAAATATACTGTAGTTAAATAATATTTCATCAAATATTATATATACATTATTTTATAATTTCACTTATGACAAAATTTCTCGTTGAAATTTAATTTAATTACAAACGTAATCCACATCGGCATGTTTACCCGTCTTAACGTCGCCTTTTCAAGTTCAAATTAATATTTCAACGTTTGATTAAAAATTTATTTTAAGGTATCCGTTTTATTTTCCATTCAATATTTCACGGCGCGAACGAAATCCTTTCAGTTTCGAGAGCCGAAAGGGCCGCCGTTTCTCGAATTCCCATCACTCGAATCCGGCCGTTTCTATTCGCCTTCCGCGAAAAACCTTGATATTTTGCAAATATCAAGAATTCACAAAGCCAATGTATATCGCAGTTTCGACGATTTCGTCCCGCGTTAACGTTTAAGTAATTGCCATCCCTTCGCTTATTAGAGAAACGTCCCAGAGGTACGACGTACCTTGTCGCGTTAGAGTCCAACTAACAAACCTCTCGCTTCCTTTTAGCCGGAAAACCCTCCTTTATATATACGGTACGTACTTCGGGGTATTTTTTGCCCTCGCACACTAAATAACAAATGGTTTTCACTCGTACTAATTGCGTGCATTTATCTCCTTTAATCCTGCGGTCGGGTGCCTAATAGCGTTTTCCGAACGTGCATTTCGCTAATGACTCGTCGATTGCATTCGTTATTCGATATTATGTATTCGCAGTTATGTTTTCTGGGGGCGTTTTAATCCGATTTTGAACGCGGCCCCTTTTCCCGCTTTCTGCGGATTCGATTTGTGCACGTTTTTGTCTTATTTAGAAGCGATTTGTAATCGAGTTCGTATCGAGATTAGTTCGGCGCTGTACTCAATCTGCGAAGTGTGTGTTTTTTTTTTGTATATTTTATTTTCGCCGCAAAACGTTTTGATTCGCTTTTTTCATTTTATTTCGTTCGCTCCTTTCGGCTTCCCGTGCTAAAATCCTCGCTTTTGTTCAGCAGAACGTTTCGATTGTGTTTGTACAGCAGTTCTATGGGAGAGAAAACCCTTTTGCTGTAATTAAACTGAAGATCTGTTATACGAGCGCTCGATACGCTATTTCTACACCGTATGATCAAATGATTACAATTGTGTAATACGTTTTTTTTTGTACGTGCTCCGTGTGTTACGAATAGAAAAGGCGATCTCGAATTTATTACCTTCCGATGTACGAACATTATACGTTCAGAACATGAACTCGTTTTATCAGAGTTTCAATAGTCTATATAAAATCTATTTTCTAGTTCTGAAAATCATTATTGATTTATTTTCTACTTTTGTCGTAAATTTTAAAATTTCACCGCGTTCGAACTTGGGCTTTGCAAAAGGGGAAGACGAAGCGGCGGAGAACGACACGAATTCGCGTAGAATGAGAGAAAGTACTTAAGCAAAAGCAATTTTAGCACAGAGGATCACTTTCATGTTGTAAATTAGGCCCGAGGAAAGCCGGAGAACCGACGGCGAGGGGCGCGGGGAAAAAAGCCAAAACGTGGAAGAAGAGGGACGTGGGAACATCGGCGGTTTTTATGTTTGTCGTTTGTAGATTATGAAAATTCGCTTAGGTTTTCGGGGTCGATGCTTTTGTGGATGGCGGAGGGTTTATTGCCGATTTGACGAATTGGGTCGGATTTTTTTTCATCCTGAAAGTTTCACATTTTGACGTTGCAAAACGTACCTCGAAACTTTATTGAAGTTTCACATTTGAATATGATAATTTTTCTCGTTCGGATAAAAAAAATCATCTTCGTCATTTCGTTTAAACGATTAAATTGCTTCCACGTGATTTTCTCATGAGAGTTGATTGTCGTGCGGCATTATCTCGATCAAAGTGATTAAATTGCTCGAAAACTCATCCGACTCGCATTAATTAGAAATATGAAAGTAATCAACCGTTAATTTTCATTAAAATAATGCGCTCGCAATTTTCGTTAAAGGGATTTCGTTTTATTTACTCCCGCAATATAATTTATCACCCAAAACGTGTCCACTCATGCACTGAACACGTCTTTTTTTCTGTTTACACGTATACCGTTTCTTATTAATGTAATGAAAACCGACTGCACTTTCCCCGAGGGATGCAGGGGCGGATAGTGGATAGGTTTACTAATTAAAACGCTATAACTTAAATTGATACGTATACCGTTATACTCATCCTTTGTTGTCTGCGTTCAACTGCAATTCATTATATGCAACACCACACCGCACATTTAACACAGCATAATAAAACATGCACCGTGTCGAAGCTGACTATATCCAGGCCGTGGAACCTTTGTTCGATCCGATCGATATTGTACATTTATCAGAAGCGAAAGAGACACTCGGAATAACGCTGAATAAACATCTGCTGAAACTCCGTTTCAGAACCCGGAAGAAAAAGCGACCGAAAAAACGCTGCGGATCGGACGAGCATAGGTTCGGATGAAAACGCCGCTTTTTGTATATTCTGAGGGCGCAAAAATTAATTTTAAAAGTTCGCCCCTGTCCCGTAATTTCAACCCTTTGTGACTCTCATACATATTCATTCGTTTCGCGGGAATTGTACGGCCGAAAATTAAAAACGCGACGACGTTCTTGCGCCGACTTTTTTCTCGTTAATTATCGGGTCAATGCGAAAGTTTTGTCGTATATTTTTTTTTTTATCAAACATCGTATTTTGAAACCGACTTAATATGATGCTGATACTGAACTTTTTTATCCTAAATGCAATCTATCTGATATTTTTAAAAGATCAGCATTAATTATGAACAGTTAGTTACATGTAGGGTTGTATAGAGAAATTTCGCACCCTGGGAAAAAAGTTCAAATTTTTTTTTAAAACAATAAGTCAACGTATTATTAAGTACGATTTCACAAAAAATAACAATTAGAGACTAATATAAAAGAAGCATTAGAAAAAAATAGTCAGAGATCTGCATGGTTGACATTTTTTTTTATTAAAAAAAATCGGAATTGTTCACGGGTTTCCATATAGGAATTTGCCCCCTCTCTTCATGGCCCTGATAACATTTCATCAGTCTTCAAAGCTAATGTCTTATCAGTCAGTGAAAGATTTGAATTTTGAAAGCCACACCAAAATGATTCTTTCTTTAATCGAATCTTTATTGTAAAAGTATTTTCGGTTACCGCTATCACTTTATTATTTTTATAAAATTTATACAGTGAAAGTTGTCGTAAATACACTTTATTATTAGACATTTCAAAAATTTCTACAGACTATTCATCGCTCATTAGTCAAACCGAAACTTAACATATGCCAAAAAAAATCCTCCACACAATAAAATAATCGGAATAAAAATGGTGTTCATTAATTCGAAAGACGCAAAAATTTTTTTGACCATCGAAAAAATCCGACGAAACTCACGCATCGACCTAATACATAATTTTTGCGCGGCATTATGCGGAACTCCAATATTGGCCCGTTTAGGACAATCTCGGGCGCCAATATTGGAAGTTGGCGTTGCGGAACGAAAGCGGTCGATACGCCGATAACACGTCGATACTGACATTAACACTTTCCGTGTATCTCATGCGGTTCGCTTGATTAAACTTGTTACGCTTCTCGTGTCAATTATCCAGATACAAAGCACTTTGAGCGATGTACGCACGCGTTGTTGAAATTTGCCGATATGTCACGTGCCATGTACACTTTCGCATGGTCTTGTTGTGTGTAAAAAGTGTTATCGTTCTTGACACCGTTCGGCCGAGTGTTGACTCTTCTTGTCGGTATCGTGTTTCTTTTGTCTAGCGTCGTCTATATTGGTTTATTTTGGAATATTTTGAACCATGTGGATTTTTTGTATGAAATTTTTCTTTAAACACTTCGTATTTGAAAATTGAGAAAAGAATCTTGCTTTATTTGTGAAATTTAAAAACATCTACTAGTATATAGGTGTATCATTATCTTCTGTCAAATATGATAGTAGACTTACAAAATTTGAAAGTTAAAATTTTCTAATATTTTTTTAATGAGTATCAAGCGTGCCTAATTTTAATGCCTCCTATAATAAATATTAAGATACGTCAACTGTCATATTATAGATAGTTAAATTTTATATACAAAGCAAGATTCTTTGCTTCGTTCATGAAGGAAGCGAGGAATCGTGTATCAGGTTTTTTTTATACTGTGTCTGTTTTGTAAAATACTTTAGCTTTTCTTGATACTTTTCGTATATGGATCAATTTTTCATAAGGAACCGATGGCTAATGTCACGGCTCAGTCCGGACGGTTTGATTGAGACACTATCCTTCTGAGAGATAGAAAAAGGTCCACATCGATAAATCATTGCAAGACCTTTTTTCTTTGGCGACCTTATTTCGCTCGCTTTTTATTCGCATATAAAAATATACAAAATAAATCATAAACGATACGGGTATGCATCGTCAGAACTTTTAATTCTTGTTTGATCAATTTTTATTTCGATGTAAAAAAGTGTTCAGATTATAACCCGGTATTTGAAAACAATTCGCTTCAGCTTTGTGTATTTATTTATTGTTATTACGGCATCGTTTTGTGCGTTTACGAGCCTAGAAAATTTGTTGCGTCGTTTGAAAATTCGCGAGCTTTTCCTTAAGCAGTAAAGTTCGCTTCGTAAGGCGCTTATTTCATAAATTTGTATGAAGCCCATAAAAAGAATATGGTTCGTTCACCTGAAACGAATGTGTTATTTCTTTTTCGTATGAATTGAGAAAAACGATAATAATTTGGCACTTTTTCGTGCAATATTTATGTTTTGGTGCAATAATTTTCTAGACGTTTCAAGTGATACGATCAAAGCTAATATTTGAAAAGTTGAGTAAATTCATTCCCATAATTGTCGTAACGAAACTCGATAGAACCAAGCAAACACTCGTTGGAAATGACCGATTTAATTTGACGTTTCGAATCTTTCGATAGTTGAAGCTAACTTTCTGATTGAATTTGATTTATCGATCATTTAATGTTTGCTCGATAGGAACTTTAATTAATTATTGTTTGATTACACTTGGATGATATATTATACATTTTCTCTTTGAATTCCATTTATTCGTTTGATAACCCAACTACTTCATGACTTGTTTTCGAAATATTTTAATTAATTTTATTTACAACATAAATGAATCTACTATTAAATGCAACAGTTCCATCATTGAACCCTTACTTAGTAACCTAACATTATATTTTCTTCACACTACAAATGCACACATTTATTTTTACCAATTTCCAAACTGAAACGATTCAAATACATTTCACAATCCATCGATCAATCCGCCCATTTAAAAACACACCCCCAAGCACCCTTCACCCTCAAATTTCACAACCACATTCGCACACCCGAATATGATATCCGCCCGACTAATCCGAATACGACACCCTCGAAAGAGGACGAGCATCCTCCTGCATGAGAATCCGAAGAATTCGGGCGAGAACACCGCCTCTTTTCGGTTCGTTATCGTCGCCATTGTGAACTAGCTAAGGTTAAACACTGAATAATTGACCCTCGAAATTTGCGGAAGGGCCAAATAATAACGGGCGGTTTTCGGTTGGCCCTTTAATCATTCAGACGTCCGTCGAGCGCGGTCAGTTTATTGAATCGGCGACGGTTCTTTGTGGTTAATCGCGTTATGATGTTTTTGGATAGTTTGAATTGGTTTGTAGTATAATATCCTCTTTTTACACGGGAGAATAAGTTCCAGAGACTACCGTGTAAAAAAATGTATGGTAGACCATATAAAAATTGGAGATAGGTTCCAACAAAATATTTGGATAGAACTTCTATTCAAATGTATTTTATAAAAAGTGTGTAATGTGAAGAAATTTCGATATGTAAATTCAAAAGTAACATCGAAATTTTTAATTTAATAATCATAATCGTATACTGAATTACACAAAATCTCACTATTGTGACAATAATACATTTTTTATAAATGGGTTCTTCTTCATTGAAACGTGTAAAGAATGAATTGGGTGTGAATTCAGATGAGTTCTTATTTTTATTGGATTTCATATGGTTATATGAATAGAATTCTATATTAATTCATCTCATTGCACGGTAACAAAATTTTATTTAAATTGATTAATGTAATAAAATACAAAAGTTATAAATTTAATTGGAATTGATACGAATTCAAAATATTATTCTGAAGATTGTTTACAATCCGTATTTCATTTTAAAATTTATTAACTTCCTTGTTTCGATATTATAACAATATTATTTTTATTTTCAGGTGAGTCATTTTTAATATCCTGCAGAGCTTCTTTCATTATTCCGGTGAGTTTTATTATTGTTATCGATTAAATTTCTTGCTAATTTATTTCGAAAACGTTATCTTTTTATACTTCGTTCAAAAGCGACGACTCTTCAACAAAATTAATTCACCGCCTCGCCGGATAAAAATTTAACGAAGCACCTCATCAACCCTCAATTAACATTTAACCTTCCGCGAAACCTCCAAAGCATCACAACAGCGAACAATTACACATCCGAACACACAACTTTGCGGAATCCGACAATAACGGCGGCGGCGAATCGATTAAGTTTTCCATCATTACGCACATCCTTGAACAAAAATGATTCGCAAACGGCGGGTCCTTTGACCCTCGGCCAACCCTTCGTCCTTGTTCGGAACATCCTCGGACCGCACATAACCGATTTTCTCGTTTATATCGCGCCGTTCTAGTTTCGTGCGCGTTTTATTAACATCGTAAGGATTGTTCGGGCGTGGCTAAGCACTGTCGGCCGAATAATCATCCGTGCTAATTGCCAGAAGTTGTCATGGGTTGGGATTATGGATGTATAAATGTATTCGGATGTGTGCGGGAGTTCGGACGGACCGTTGTATGGCTTTGTGCGGAATTGTGTAGGGGATGTTCGGGTGGTTTTGTAATGAAATCGTGTAATTTCGGAAGTTTTTACGGTCGTGTGTATATAAATCGGGGGGGTGTTTTAAGTGTGAGTTGTTTGAATTTTTTTTTAATGTTGTTTGATAAGTTGATTATCTTTAATTAATGAAGTCTAATTATCTGTATGAATGTAGTCGTATACTGTTGGTTTGAGACCATTTTTCACCAAACAAACCTTGCTTACAGATTTTGTACTCCAAATTGACAATTTTTCAATTGAAATTGACAATTTTTTTATTCAAATTGACATTTTTTTCAGTCCGAATTAAAAACTTTGAAAAAATAAACTAAAAAACTAAAGATATTTTCAATATGCAAATTGATTTAAAAAAAAGTTAAATTGTAGTATAAAACCTGTATTACGTCCATGTCTCTTATTGGAATCATTTGGCAAGATGGTCTTTGTATGAATTTTCTTGAAATTAAATTTCTCCTTATTAAAACATATTATAAGAAAAAGAGATCCTGAATGTTCAGTAATCAAAATTACATATCGAAAAAATCATCAGCCTATAGTGTATGTATATGTTGTGGTACGTTTGTGTAATCACTTCGTTTATAGACAAAGCGAAGAATCTTGCTTTTTCTAAGAAATTTAATAACATCTGATGGTGTATAGGCAACATCTAGTGTAGACGCATCATTTAACGTTTTTTGTCAAATATAAAAATTGACGTCCCTAACGACAGTGATTGTGACTCTTTTAGTTCACATGTCAAAATTTCCAAATATTTTTTACTGATTGTATCAGACGTACCAAGGAAATTTTAATGTCTTCCATAAATCTGCCAAATTTGAAATTTGTTATTGAAGAAGGCAACGGGAAACGACTTCAGTTATAATTTAGGATTATCAATGAAAAATAACCAGGGTCGCCTGATATAGCACCAAAAAAAGTATATCGTATACACGTCACCTGTCATATTTGACAAGAAAACCACAAATGAACCTCCTATGATACGCCTACACTAGATAGCGCATATTCGCCACCAGATATCATTAAATTTCATTGACGAAACAAGATTATTTAATTCATCCATCGATTATACAAATGTAGCATAACATATGTATAATTATATTCCGTATATTTTCATTTTTTTTCGTTTAAATTTTAATAAACCTATTAAAATAATCGTTAGCACAGAACGAATACAATTTCCTCCGTACGGGTAAAGGAATCTAGGGGACACCTCCTTTAGCTGATTTATTTTCGGGATTCGGACGGCGCTAATAGCGGTGTTCGGCCCGGTATTATGAAACGTCATCGTTTCGGGTTTCTCACACTCATATTTAATACATTTTGCATGCATAATACATTATGGCCACTCGACTGTATTGTCGGGGGGTTTTCGCAAAACGCCACGGGACGAATTCCCCAATTGTTGGTAATTGTGATTTATCGCGCGAGGTTTCTCAGCCGGTGTATTCAATTCGATTTTATATTATTGTTATCGCATTATCGCGAGCTCGTTCAATGTTTGTTATTGTGTTTGTACAAGTGCTGAGCGTCTGCGCGTGAAAATTATTACGTCGTTGTTTTCCGGCTCGGAAAATTTTATTCGTTCGCGTGGGGTGGAATTTTTCGCTTGACCGTGTACGCATGAAAGGAAATGTTCTGCGAATTGTCGTAAATCAAATGCGGAATTTTCATTATCGATTCTTTTCGACGTTAACATGTCTACGGTTGCGTTTCGATAATATTCGCCCTGTAACGGAAGAGATAAATCATCAAAAATATTTATTTAATTAAAAGCGCGCACTCGATAGGGAACGAAATTAATTTCTTGTTTTCGACGTGAAACAAGACCTTTTGTGTTATGAAATATGACCGGTTTTCGAAATCTGAACACTTTCATTGAATATCTGATGTATAATATTTTATAGATATGTCACAGAAAAATTGGAACTTTTAAGACACCTATTGAAAATATAAAAAATCTAACAAAACATATTGAAAAAATCGAACTCCTATATCTTGCCATTTATAAAATTCAATTTTTTTTATAATTACGTTCTATAGATGGAATTTTTTTTGAAGAGTGCATTCTTATAGTCTGCTGTTGAGATTCCCAATTGAAAGTTGTAACATTTTAGCTAGGATATAACGAATTTCATCTTGAATTTTTTGTTTAAATTCATCCAGTGACCCAATTTTTAATATAGTCCCGTATAAAAAGTTAAAAGGAATATATCTTATAATACGATCTTAAGGGCTATGTGATGTCTTCGAATCTCAAGGTGACTTTGTTATCAAATGATTTTCGAAAAACTATCAAAGATTACTGTATAGTGTACGATATCATACCATCTTGTTAAAATCCAGTCTTCATGAAGCTAGTGAAAATTGTTTAAAGTGTTTGCATTAAGATTGTAGCGTTTCAACATACCAATCCGGAGATACAATTATTGTGATCCTAATAAAAAGTAAGGTTCAATTACTCAGTGAGAGGAAACTATACATTATACCATAACCTTGGATGATATGATATTTTTACGTTATCACCTCAGTATCCCAGTTGTTATATTGCACAGAACAATAAGCAATCTTAACAATAGTCTGGAAAAATGTACTCGAAAAAATCCCATCTACAGAACGTTATTTTCAAAAAATTTAATTTTGGATTTCTATCTCTTGAACGGGAAGATATAACAATAGTTTGATTTTGTCAATATTTTTCTTTTCATGGGTCCTTTATATTTTTAACGAGCGTTTCAAAAGTTCCCATTTTCTATATTTGCACACCGAACGCATCAATACGGATTGATTTTTATCGCGAAATCATTCATACAGAAAGTCTCGGAAACAACTCGTCAAAATTTACAGCCTCCCACGATAAATATACTCATTGAAAACAAACGTTTCACTTTGCGGGAAGCGTATCATGCGATTCGCGAATCGTAAACACAGCGCGTATAAAATTTATGCGTTGTTTGCCTCGCGGAACATATTATTGCGAGCGACGAGGAAATTTTTCACGTGGAGCTTTTCGTTTGCGATATTTCGCAACACGCTCGTTTGTTTATTATTCGTTTTTCGATTCGTTCTTGATTTACACGTGGATATTATTCGCAGTCGTCGGGAAACTTACGTGGAGCACTCGGAAATGTCACGACCAACGACCACCCCCGTTGAGAATAAATCAAATTCACATTTTCCGCAGTGCACGTAGTTTTTCGCATGCAAGTTCGGCGTGAAAAAACTGTCTGTTAACTAATATAGCTTTTAGTTAAATCGTGAAAGTCTAATAATTTTCTTAATAGTCGAACCAGCCGAGAATTTATTTCCGCTCGTTTCGTTGTGACAGGTCGTTTGCTTTGAACGTTTCGTACATTTTTCAAATTTTGCGTTCATTAATTACCCGTTATTAGAACCTTTTGTTCCAATGAGTAATCGTTTTAATTATAGAAAATTGTGTGTTGTTTATATTCGAAATAGTCATGTCCTGTATATGTTCATGCGATCGATGTTCGATAGCATTGAAATGCGTTTTAATTGACTCCGCCCGTCGATTTGCTTTCACGGAGGGCTTGTCAGTTAACCGAGTGGCACATTTTCTCCATTTTTATTTTGCCAACGGAAAAAAATCTCATAAATCCGATTCGCAGCGGAGGATTTTCACGTCGGAATATTTATTGCAGCGGGTGTGTTCGCGGAACGATCGCGTCGCAGTAATGCCATGGCGATGCATTTTATTTCGCAGTGCAGCCTCCCCTTCACTTCGTTCTTTATCTCTCTATATTGGACACCGTAGTTATTCGAATTGATCCGATTTAACTTTTATTTGTTGTGTTCGCAATTTTTCCTCTAAAATTCTCTTCAAATAAGAGTCGTATTCTAAGCGCTTAGTAATCGACGCTTTTGAATATTTCATGTTGTCCAGCTTTTTTGCGTAGTTGGTGCGCTATATTTGTGTAATCTTGCTTTGTCTATGAAATTTGACATCATCTGATGTCATTTAGATGCCATTTGATGTAGATGCATCATTTATTGTGTTTTGCCAAATATGAAAGATGACGTGTCTTACTATATACTTTTGGAACGTATGAAAATTTCCGTGGAGCGTATGATATTCAATAAAAATACTTGAAATTTTAACATGTGAACAAAAAAAGGTTCCTCACTATTGTTATATTTGATAGAAGGTCATAAATTGCACTAAAACTAGAAAGCACCTATATACCGTCAGATATTATTAAATTTCATAGAATTAGCAAGATTCCTTGATTCGTTCATTGAAAAAGCGATTACAAAAACGTAGCGTAACATTCTGCCATTAGGCATGTCGACTATCATGTTTGGCTGAAGACGTTTTATATTGCACTTTCGATGCATTTACACTAACAATAAAACACACCTTTATACCGACAGATACTGTTGAATTTCATATACTAAGCAAAATTATTTGCTTCGTCCATTGACAAACAAATTACATAAACGTAGCATAATATACTCTCGTAAGACACTTCAATCGTCATATTCGACAGAATAAATTGCACTTATACTGAAACGCACCTTATACACCATCAGATATTGTTTAATTACATAGGCAAAGCAAGATTATTTGCTTCATCCATTGAAAAAGCGATTACATAAACGTAGCATAATATACTCTCATAAGACAATTCAACCGTCTCATTTGACAGAAGAATTGCACTTATTCTAAAACGCACTTATACACCATCAGATATTGTTTAATTACACAGACAAAGCAAGATTATTTGCTTCATCCATTGAAAAAATGATTACATAAACGTAGCATAACATATTATCTTAAGAAACTTCAATCGTCACATTCGACGAAAGAATTGCACTTAACGCACCTATACACCATCAGATATTGTTAAATAACATATACTAAACAAGATTATATACTTCGTGTATAAACGAAGCGATTACACAAACGCAACGCAACATATTTAACTCACTTTTCTCAAATATTTTCTACCAAAACCGAACAGTTCACTCGAGCTCATAAATCCGTCAGATTCCGGCTCCAGCGACTCATTGATTCGACTTTGGCGTATGAAACTCGTATGTCGCGAGGTGTCTGCGGCGATATTGCATCGAATGTGATTGAAGCCGAACCGCCCACTTCCCGCCCACCCACTTTCCCGCCCACTTTCCCGCCCATCCGACGTCACCGTGTACAGGATCCGTTTCGTCGGATCAAAGCCGTCACGCAGACGGAACACCAATCTCGTTCCACGTACATTACACGTTCCGAGCCGTTTTATTGCGTAGACGGCGCACTATGGGCGATACGTGTGTATGTGCGACGAATGTGTAGCTGATGTATCCGAGTTGTGTGTGTGTGTGTTTGAAGAAAGGACAGTCGCTTTGTGCCAACTCTTTGAAAATCTATCGATGACTGTCTTTCTGGGGGTTGTTTTTGGATGTGTGTGTCGGTATTGTTATTCGACTTTCGTTTCTGTAAAAATTGGGATTTCGCTCGAGGTGGTCGTATTGGATTGTGTTCTGCTTTCATTAGATTTGATTTTTTGAGGATTTCTATTGCGTATTTTTGTAAGTGTGTTGCGTTTTAGAAAAAAAATTGATTTATCTAACAATTACAGTTACAGGTAATCCTTGACTTTCGACGGTTCGCGCTTATGACCGAAAAAAATAATAAAATATTTTTTAAATTGAATGAAATAAATATGGAGAAACTTAGAACCGCCAAAAAATTCGTATTTTAAAAAATGGCTGCTGCTTTTAATTTAATTAATCAAATAATACAAAAATTTAAAATGATGGAGTCAAACAGTGAAGATTTTCAAATTTTACTTATTTATTATTTCATTACTGTATTAATAAAAGTAAGTAAAACTATCGAAAAAAAAAACATATATATTGATACGACTTACGACAGAGATTCAGAATTGTATCTCCGTCGTAAGTCGAGAACTACCTGTATATTTAGACAGTCTTGTAATACAATTTTGATTACACTACAAACTAAACAGAAATTCTTGCTTTTTCTATGAAATATAATAACATCTGGATGTGTATAGGTCCCATCTATTATAGTTTAAGTGCGTCATTTAATGTTTTCTATCAAATGGAACCATTGTCGTGTCTATGACGTGCCAATAAATTTCGATACTTTCTATAAGTATCTCTTAAAACACGTCAATTGTCACATTTGACAGAACACGTTAAATGATGCACCCATATGACGCCTCGACAACAGATTATATTAAATTTCATAGAAAAACCAAGGTCATAAAAACGAAGCGTAAAACATACACTTTTATACATTACCATTTTTTCACGAAATTATTTTTACAATATGTTCCTTCACGAACACAATTTTCGTTTTAATTAAAAAAAAAAAAAATAACGCCCATATACATTTTTCATTATTTTATTACGCATTTAAGATAAGCATTGCCGACGCGCGAAAACGCCAAACGCAGAACCGCGAGCATTGTTGCGTCCGTTAAAAAAAGCGCGCCGCTAAACAGCGGCTCGAACGAGATTCCCGAATCTTTAAATTGATCTTTCCATCGACGTTACAAGGGACGGGGTCCCGCGGGTCGTCCCGGGCTCGTTTCGGGACCTCGGGACCCGTTCGGGACTTCGGCTTTATCGCGACTTATTTTTCACGCCGCGGCAACTCTCATTTTCCCCGCCGCGGCTGCACGGTGGGTAAAAAAAAAAAACGGTCATTTTTCTTGTTTTACACGACACATATCCGAACGGTATAAATTTCAGGTTTTCGCTTCAGTTTTTTTTTCAGCGGCCGTTTTTTTCGCGTGCGGGAGATAGTGGCGTTTAATGACGGGCGTCCGCGTAGGTGTTCTTCGGCGGGAAAAAATAAATTTAAAAAAATCGGCGATTTATATCACTTAATAGACCGCGCCGGAGGGGAAGGTTTGCTTTATTGACACGTTGAAAAATCGGGGCGATTTTTAAAAAGTTGAGCGTGTCTGTAAAGCATATTTTTGTGATAAGGAAATGTTTTATTTTACAAAAAATTTTGTGTACTTGAATCACACCCGAATTTTTTTTTTTAACGGAGGATACGTTCTAGAAATTACCACGTTAAAAAAATATAGTGACAATATAAAAACTACCTAATCCTTTTTTTACATAGTTCATAGAAGAACCGTTTATATTTTTACAAACATTTAAAACAACAAGCATTTGCAATGGTGAGATTCAATGTAATATACAATTAAAATAAAATACAAGTAAATATACAATTATAGTTATGAAATGAAAAATTTAATGACTATCATGTCTAAATTTTTTCTCATTACACATTTTTATAAAATTCATTTGGATGGACGTTCTCTCCAAATATACTGATGGAACCTTTCTCCAATTTATACGGTCATCTTTTTTTTAACGGTAATTTCTGGAACGTACTCTACGTCTAAAAATAAATTTGAATGGATCTTCCATTCGAACATACTTTTTAAAAAAAAAGTGTAATGTGGAATCATCAAAAAATATCATAAATTTTTAATTAAATAACTATAATTGTATACTGTGTAATAATAATACGTATTTTTTAGTGAAAAGATAGATCGAAAATTTTTTTTTCAAACCATGTAAAAAGAGTTTTGGATTTATTTTAGCGATGAGCGTGCACTTCAAACACCGCAACGTAATCCAATCGCAAAAACAAATAAAATACGAAGCGAAAATGCGAAAAATACGCAAAAAAGTGAAGCATGAACGTTTTCCGTTTGCGGCCACCGTTTAGCGCCCGCTAAATCCCGATTTAATCGCGCGTCGTATTTCACGCGTGCTCGATGCATAATAAATCGCGGATCGACTGCCACGATTTACGTCCAACGGACGCGGAAATAAATCGAGAAAACCTAGGCCCTAGCTAGGGATGGGCCTATAAAAGTATCTAAACAACAGGGGAACAATTTTTCGTAAGTGAGTTTCGTCCCGCGCGATATGCGTCACGCTTCAGAAGCGACGCACCTTTTTTTTCGTCCTTTTCATTCTTTTTTTTTATGTCAGGGTAGTGTTCGTTGTGTTTTCAGCCTTTTCTCGCTCACAACTCAATACGTCGTCGATCTGAAAAATCGCAAGCACTTTCGCTCTTTCGGCGACCACACGGAGACCTTTTTTATACGCTTATTTTTTATTTGTTGTCTTTTCAGAGTTTTTTTTTTCGGTTCTAAGTCATCGATTTTTTTTTACGTAATCGTATTTTATTATACAGTTTATACTATTGAGTATGCGTGCTAATGCCGGGGAGGACGGGCAAAGATAATCGAAAAACACATAATCCAAATTATGGTGTGTGTATGTATGTGTGTGTCATCGGCTATCTGCGCAAAAATTTTTCATGACACGTATACGGGTCACCGGCCGCGAAAGTGCCGGCGTTATAAAAACTGTATATTCTACAAACATTTTTCACTGCGAAAAAGTTACTCTAACGCCGTAATAAATAACAATACAAAACTTTTTTCATAAAAAAAAACAATTCAAACAATATACCGATCGACCCCGTTTTTTCGAAACTATTTTCGCAACCATCCGAATATTATATTTTTATCACGACGATAAAATGCGATATGCATACATTTGAATAGCAATTTTTCCGCGATTCGGACGCGTCTGACTGTCGCCCGATGCAATAAAACACAACCTATTATCGTCGTTTGATATTATCGCGCACGAGTGCATCGATACAGGCGAAATTGGGCACGAAACACAGACATAAAGATACAAACAAATAGAGGGACACTATGAAACTATCGTAATATTTATACTGGCGGAAGATATCGGCGCCGAATCTCGGGTGCGTCGTAAACCGGCGGAGGCTTCGCGTTTCCTCGGCCTAAAGGAGCCCATATAATGTTATACGTGTCGCATGTGCGCTGCGGCCATTAGGACACTGGGCGGTCTCGTGTATAAGGTGTTCCGAAGTTTGTTTTGCGGCGGGTTGTTTTGAAACGTTCTCGATTGTTGTGTTTTGGAAAATTTTGGCTTGAATCATTGTGGCATGACTAATATGATATTAATCGTAAAAGTGTAAATAGACGTTCGAACATGGTTACGTGCAACTAATGGATTTTTTGCGCTGGCAACCATGTTCGAACGTGTGTTCAGCGGTTTAATAATAATTTCGCCGTCGAACCGCTGAACACACGTTCGAACATGGTTGCGAGCGCAACAAATACATGAGTT